>LPNX010280015.1:655767-801382 GCA_001517045.1 Pseudotsuga menziesii
TTTGCGGCAATCCAGTGCACACTCCTAGGCTCAACCATGAACTGACTAAGAGTGTTGACCGCAAAACACAAGTCTGGCCTGGTATTGATCAGATACATCAATGACCCAATGAGCTGACGATATAAAGTGGGATCCACCAACTTACCCTCGGAAGCATGAAGTTGCTTCCAGTTGGTGATCATAGGCATACACATCGGCTTGCAGTCCTCCATCCGAAATCTCTTCAGAATATCAACTGCATACTTCCCCTGTCCAAGGAAAATATGTCCAGGCTCCTGCCAAACCTCCATCCCCAGATAGTAATGCATCAGTCCAATGTCTGCCATCTCGTACTCTGATGCTAGATCTCTCTTGCAATGTGCAATGAGACGCTCATCACCTGTGATAAATAGATCATCAACATATAACAGAAGAATGGGCGGATCTCCTCCAACCACAATGAAGTATAGGTTGGGATCAGCCTCACTCTTCTGGAATCCCATCGATGTCAAGTAAGTATCAATCCTGGAGTACCAAGCTCTAGGAGCTTGCTTCAGTCCGTACAAGGCTTTCCTCAGCCTGCACACATGAGAATCTCTCCCATGAATCTCAAATCCCAGTGGCTGCTCTAAATATACCTCCTCCTGCAGAAGACCATTGAGAAATGCAGTCTTCACATCCATCTGGTGGATCTTCCAACCCATCTCTGCTGCTATAGATATAATTGCCCTGATAGAAGAATACCAAGCAACTAGAGCAAATGTCTCATCATAGTCAACTCCCTCAACCTGTGAGAACCCCCGTGCCACAAACCGAGCCTTGTACTTCTCCACACTGCCATCTGCAGCATGCTTTATCTTGTAAAGCCACTTGGAAGTCACAACTGACTTCCCCTCAGGTCTCGACACTATCTCCCAAGCATCATTCTTCATGATGGAATGGTACTCTTCCATCATGGCATCTCTCCATACCTGATGCTGGGAAGCCTCCTCAAATGTGGATGGCTCAGAGTCACGAAGACTCGCAACAAGGGCCATACCATCCCTGTCAGGCTCCACACCATACCTGTCTGGCTCCACCACTGTCCTGATTTGCTCCTGGGGCCTACCAAATGCCTCTGCATCCTTCAAAGTCTCCTGAAGCCACTTAGGCTTCCTCTTCCTTGAAGACTGCTCCTCCCAAACTGGTCTTGGGCTCTCCTCATCTGAGGAAGTCCCAGTACTTGAAGGTCCAACACCTCGAGGACTAGTACTTGATGAACCTGAGATCTGAGGACTCAACCCTGAACCTGTCCCTGAAACTGTCCCTGAAGTGCTAGCCACCTGGATCACTGAACCTGTAGAAGCTGTGCCTGTACCCTGTGATCCAGTCACTCCAGAAACCTGTGTACCTGATAGCTGCATTGAAGAAGCCTGTACCAACTGAGGTGTGGAAGCTGGTGTCTCCCCCTGCTCTAACTCCCTAGACTTCCTGAAGGCTCTCTCCTCATCAAACTTCACTTCCCGTTGGACAACAAATTTCCTCAGGCAAGGTAAGTAAAGCCAATAGGCCTTCGAAGTCTCGTCATATCCCACAAATATGCCTCTCTTTGCGGTGGGATAAAACTTCGTCCTCTTCTCAGAAGGGACGTGAGAGTAAGTCAACGAGCCAAATATGCGAAAGTGGCCCACCTCAGGCTTCTTGCCTGAATACATCTCCTCAGGAGTCTTACTCCCCACTGCCCTGTGAGGACTCCTGTTCTGCAGATAAACTGTAGTGCTACATGCCTCTTCCCATAGAAAGAAAGGTAACCCCTGATCATGAAGCATCGCTCTGGCTGCCCCCACAATCGACCTGTTCTTTCTCTCTGCTACTCCATTCTGCTCAGGAGTGTAAGGAACTGTCAACTGTCTCTGAATGCCCTCCTGTCGGCAGAATGCATCAAACTCCTTGGAGGTATACTCACCCCCATTGTCCGATCTCAACATCCGGATCTTCCTCCCCATCTTCTTCTCCACAAGGGATTTGAACCCTTGGAAGACTCTCAACACAAGTGAGGACTTCTTGCTCCTCAAGAAATAGATCCAGGTCTTCCTGGAGTAGTCATCAATGAAGCTAATGTAGTACTCAAAACCTGTCAAAGACAAAGATGACATAGGACCGCATATGTCAGAATGGATAAGATCTAGCACCCCTGCAGCTCTCGTGTCACTGCTCGAAAAAGCAGTCTTGGTGTACTTTCCCAAAGCACACCCCCTGCACACATCACTCTGCTCAATGCTAAACTCCGGTAATCCTGTAACCATGCTCCTCAACAATCTGAGAGCTGGGTGATGTAGGTGGGCCATCCTCCGATGCCAAAGCTCACATAGCTCACTGCTGCTGCTGTGTGCTAGAGCGCACTGTGGATGAAACAAGAGCTTGTACAACTTTCCACATCTGACTCCAATGTCCATGGCACTAGACATACCTGTAGCCCTGGGATACACCTGCACTCTCCCATCTGAAAAGCACACCCCAAGACCCCTGTCCTCAATGGTGGAAACTGACACAAGGTTCTTCTTCAGCCCAGGGACATACATCACATCCCTCAGAGTCACGAGACTCATGGACTCCCTCTGAAATGTAAAGGTCCCCCGACCAACAGCTCTAACAACGGTGTTGTCTCCAAGGACAACCTCCAGATCTCTACTTGTCTGAGATAGCTCCGAGAACATCTCTCGAGCTCCAGTCATGTGGTTCGAGGCTCCGCTGTCAATATACCAAGTAGTAGAGGTGGATGGACTCCCCTGATGACCTGCCAACAATGAATGCTCACTATCCATATCCATGTCTGTGCTGGTGGCTAAAGAGACTCTCTCTCTCTCTCTCCATCTGTCCAGCATATAGGGAAAAATCCCTCTGAAATGCATCACCAAACTCATCAACTTCTGCTGAGGCTGCTGTTTGCTGTCCCTGTCCCTTCTTCTTCTTCTTGCTTAGACACTGTGAAGCATAGTGCCCAAATGCCTGACATGCATAACACTTGATTTTACTCAAGTCTTTCTTCTGCCCACTCTGCTGCTGGTGCTGGTGCTGCTTGGCCCCACCCTTCTTGGGACCCTTCTTCTTCTTGCCCTTAGCTGCCAAAGCCACATTCTCGTCATCAACCCCACTGTGAGATGTACTACCCTGTACAAGACCTCTCCTAGTCTCCTCCTGCACAAAGTCATCCCAAAGTCTATCCCAGGTAGGTAGGTTCTCTCTGCCCACTATGGCTTGCACAAATGCACCCCAGGGCTTTGAAGCCCCATTCACTGCTGTGCGTACTAGCTCTGTAGGGGCTACCACCTCCCCAACCGCTGCAAGTTCATCCCGAACTGCAGAAATCCTGGTAAGATATGCTGTGACTCCCTCACCCCCATTCATCTTTATACTTTTGAGTTTCTCTTTGAGAACCATCTTCCCGTTCTCATTGGAACTCTCATACAAACTGATCAAGGCTGACCACATCAAGTGTGCCCTAGTCTTGCCTGAAATGTGAGGGATTATGTGGTATTTAACTGCATCTAGAATGATCCTCCTAGCTTTACAGTCCTGCTTGTTGAAAGCTGATAGAGCTGCTGCATCTGTTGATGCGGGAATGACAACCGGGTCAGCTGTAGTGTTCCTAACTATATCCGGCCATAACTCATTCTCCTCCAGTATCAGTAAAATTCTGGCCTTCCACGGCAAAAAATTTCCTGTCCCATCCAGCCTATCCTCTAGTCTAAGACCTGTGGCCATCTCTACACCAACCCAACAAAGTGCTGCTCACTGACAGGAGGTAAAATACTAAAAATTTCTAAGATCTGAAAATTTCTGTGTCTCTGCAAACTATCACTGTTTTTTGCCCCCTAGCTCTGATACCATGAAGAAAATCTACGTTTTACTGTTTGCTGGTTTATGTCAACATTTCGTGATTTTCACATACAGCTGGTTTTGCATTGGTTGTAGGTTACTTATGAAATTTTACTGAACAATTAAACACACAGTAAAATACACTAACAGGCTGAAAAAAACATTTAACAATCACACCATAAAATGATAGACTCAGAGATTTTTGGCCAAAATCAAGCCCTGGAAAAACCCCCACGAGGAAAACCAGTTAGAGAGAGAGAGAGATTTTATTATCTTCAGCAAAATATTAGAACAGAAATACAGTGAAAATTTAACTTATCTCCACCCAAGATTTCATCTCAAAATCTTGAAAAACGTGCCCAGCAAATCCTCCTCGATTTCTGTGCCAAAAAATTCTGCCTAGAAAACTGTGCCAGCAATTAATGCAGTTCGTACAGTCTCGATTTTTGTGCAATCAGTACAGCAATAAATGCAGCCGTACACACCCTCGATTTCCGTGCAAACAGTATAGCAATAAATGCATCCGTACACACCCTCGATTTATGTGCAAACCGTACAGCAATAAATGCAGTCGTACACCTCGATTTTTGTGCAGACCGTACCAGCAAGAAATGCAGGCCGTACACCTCGATTTATGTGCAGCAATCTCTTCTTGGGAATCGTGCCAATGCCCTAGCTCGACCTCCTTCTCTCTCAGCTCAGTGTCTCTTCTCCAAAAATGAAAAAGTGAAGTGTTTTGCCTCCCTCAACCCTTTTTGTCTAAACCCTAAGTGGGAATCTAATCCAACGGTGGAGAAAGATCCAATCCAATGGCTAAGATTCAATGAAAGTAAAAATCACATTTATTTAAATCACTTAAATAAATTTACTCACCCACTTAAATTTATCAAAAAAGTGACTTTAACTTTATAAAGTCTCATTAAGTAGCTTTTAATGTGAGGGTCACCTTTTCCCCTTTTCTAAGTGACTTAGGCAAAAAGTCACTTAGGGAACAAATTCCTGGGTACAAAAACTAACAGAATTTGGATCTTTTCATCTTGCCTCTTAGCATTATTCTCAACCAGGATTAGCTAACATGTCTCCTTTCCTTTCTCTTCTCTAGACAAATTGTTTTATGTAGCTTGAACCTGTTCTTTCCTTCTCCAAACTTTGTTGATCCTTTGCTTGCAATCTCTTGCAATGTGCCCATATATGTGACAATTGTAGCACTCAATGATGTTGTTCAACTTGTTTCTGCAATCCCTTGCTATATGACCATAATGAAGACATTTGTAACATTTTATACCTCTAGTTCTCGACTGAGTGGATCTACCCCAAGATCTGCAATCCACAACCCTATGTCCAAACTTATTGCATGAAAAACAATAACCATAGAATGCCTTTTCATACCTAGTAACAAATGGTCTTCTTTGTGGCGTTGATCTTCTTGGATGATCATTATGGTTGGATCTTCCTTGTTTTGTTGAGTTTGGGTATCTTCTTTCTTTCTTTCTTCTTCATGCTTAAGACTCTTTAGAATATTTGCATAACTCCTAGGCTTCTTTTCAGCCTTCTTCTCTGGGAGCTTGAAGTCTTCAGTGATCTCTTCTTTATCATAGCCTAACCGTAGTCTTTCCATGTAATGATCTCTAGTAGCCGAGGATGTCATCTAGAGTTAATGAACTCTTTTTAAACTTCAAATTTGTAGCAGCTGTCTTTTTCATTTCCTCTTTCAGCGAAATGATCTCGAGCTATTTAACTTGACTAATTTTATTATGTTCGAGTAGCTGAGCTTCTATGGTTTTCTTGGCCTCTTCCAATTGATCTTTAAGACTCACACAGGTCTCATTGGTTTGTTTTAGGTTATCCACTTCATCTTTTAATCTGCCAAGTTCATCTTTTAAAGAATCGACCTCTGCATTCTTTTCCTATAGTTGACTTATGAATATTTGTTGAGCTTCTTCAACTTGGTGTTTCGGATCAACAATAGTTTTTGTGGCCTTTTCAATCTTTTCATGTTTTTCTTGCTCAGATTTTACTAATAGTTTTTGTTACATCACATTCTTTTCTTTGGATTTCTTTAATTCTGGCAAGAACATCCATAACCTTTCTTTCAATCTTTTTGAGTGCATCCTTTGACACTTCAACATTTGAATTATCTTCTTTTTCTTCATATCTTAGAAGTTTTTCCTTGAGCTGCTCGTTTTCTTTTCTTGACTTGTCTAATTATTCTAGAACATAGGTGAGTTCTCCATCCTAGTCAATCTCCCCTTTTACTTTATTAAACTCTTCATCTTCATTTTTACTAGAGCAATGAAAAGCATCACATTTTGAATTATTACAAGTAGGATGATCAGAGAGACTCTTATCTTCAGGGTTGAATGAGTCTTGCACTGAATCTTCAACGAAGCTAGTTGTTATTTGATGTTCATCAGCTGAGTAGAGATGCTCCAATTTAAGCCTTAGTTCTTTTGCTAAGATGCACTGTCCTATCTTCTCTTTTATTGAGTCTGCCACTCCATCAAGAATTGTCTCCATTGCCATTGAGTTATTTTCCCTTGCATCCATCGGATTTGTGGTTCTCACTTTCTTTGGTGGAGTATAGCCAATGATCACTAAATTCCATATGCCAAGTCCTACTGTCTTTAGGCACCACTTCATTCTTATACTCCATATTGCATAGTTTGTCCCATCAAATAAGGGTACTTCATTTATTGAACGAACTTCTTGTTCATCCATTGTGTGTGTCAACAGATCTTCTTCAAGTTAGTTAGGATTGTGGTGAAGGCCTGCTTTGATACCAATTGTTAAACACACAGGGAACACTGAGAGGAGGGGTGAATCGATATTCCAAATTATACTTATTTTTAATTTTTCAATTCACAATTATATCATCATTCATACTTATTCAAAATAACATTTTTAACAATGAATTCAAGTACACAGCTAAAAGTTTATAAATAAACTTTTATATCATAAAGAGGAGACTCCTATCTCCTGGGTTTGCCACCTACAACTTTCAGGAAGCTACAACTTCCTTGTTCTCCTACTCCAACAAGGAGGTTACAACCTTCAAAGTACAAGCTCCAACTTGTGTCAAGTTCTTCAATGGAGAGAGGCTCCAACCTCTCACTAGTCTCAACACCTACTAAGGTGGAAGCTTCAACTTCAAGAGATATAACTTGGTTGTATCCGTCCCTCAACAGATCACAGAGTCTCATACACTGTACTTTCCAAAGAAATATTCCTTATGTAGAGCTAATACCTCGTAAATATATTGTCACAATGACTTATCAACACTAAAGAGGATTAGTACTTGTAGTACTGTTATACTTCAACCCTTGATATTAGCCAAACTTGATCGTGGCTCTTCATACTCTACTTCGGATCTGTATCTCAATCTTCACCTCCGGTCTTGCAATCTCAGAGCTTCTTTATCTTCTCAAAGTCTGCAACAATGACTTCTCAACTAATGACTCTACAGTGTCTTCACAACTTTTGTTATTCATTAATCTTCCATCATCTTCAGACTATGATCTTTTGCAGCCATCTCCTATAGACTTCATCCTCTACGATTCACCCTTATTACTGTTGCAAGACTCCCCTACTATCTCTGATCTATCCTCTTAGGTTTGCCAATAATTCTATCCAGGAAATGTGTTAATATGGCCCTCAAAACATATTCAAATCCACTTCAAACTGTCACTGACCCCTTCGTAGCAGTTCGAGGATGTCTACCATCTGCGGCTACCTGTGTGCACGCCCAAACTCAGAGCTTCATTTCCTATTTTCTTCACATAGTGCGACTGCCACATTCCACTGATATACCCGAAATTCAGAGCTCTATATATTTACCAAAATATCACAAATGAATGAGGCAAGCTGCCTATTTATACACATTTTCCACAATATATTTTAGGGCCGACCTGTTGTATATATATTTTTATTTATTTATTTATTTTTAATTTTTGAAGCCAACTTGCAGTATGTTTTATTTTTAACTTGAATTTTAAAATTATTTGGAACCGACCTGTCATACTTTGATCATCAATTATTTAGTAGATCCACTAACATTCTTTTGGGCCACTCCACATTCAAAAGTGCCACCATCCATCATTTTTAACTTCATCTTTAAATAGGAGGAATAAACCAAATAATATGTGCACATTTTGGGCCACTCGACATCTTTAAAAGTGCCACTACACATTTTCCACAATATATTTTAGGGCCGACTTGTTGTATATATATTTTTATTTATTTATTCTTTTTTTAAATTTTTGAAGCCAACTTGCAGTATGTTTTATTTTTAACTTGAATTTTAAAATTATTTGGAACCGACCTGTCATACTTTGATCATCAATTATTTAGCAGATCGACTAACATTCTTTTGGGCCACTCGACATTCAAAAGTGCCACCATCCATCATTTTTAACTTCATCTTTAAATAGGAGGAATAAACCAAATAATATGTGCATCGATTCCATCCAATCTCTATGATCCACGTTACCACATAATAGGAGAAATAAACCAAATAATATGTGCATCGATTCCATCCAGTCTCTATGATCCATGTTACCACATGTGATGCCACATCATGCATCTCCATATTGACCATAAGCTTCAACTATATGTATATCATGCCATGTTATCATGTCCATCAACAAGAGTGTGCTATCCATGACTCAACCCAAATCCAAGGGTTCAATGACCTCAACAACCCACAAATGACCATAGGATGGGTCATTTGGACCACCTAGGATTCCAATGCTCATAACATGGATCCAATGCCCAAGATACCATGTAATCAATATTTGTCACTCCTTGCCATGTCATCAACCTTTATATTCTTTGCTATTAATGGTTTGTCATCAATGACAACCTTTCTCAACAAGAACATGTACCTGCACTTAGGGAAATTGTAGACTGAGTCTATGAATCTGAATATCCTGTAACCTGTGGACCAGTGACCCCTGATACTTTTGACCCTACACCTTGTATAAATGGAATATTTAAAGAACTCACCTGAGGTGTGGAAGTCCATTGCTCCCCATGCTCTGATTCTTGAGACATTAGAAGGCCCGCTCCTCCTCAAATCTCACCTCCCTCCTCACAAAAACTCTCCTCTATGCTGGAAGGTATATGTGGAAGGCCTTCAAAATCTGGTCATAACCCACAAATATTCCCTTGTTTGTAGTGAGATCCAAGTTTGTCCCCTTCTCTTAAGGAACATGAGAGTAAGTCAGACAACCAAATATGTGAAAGTGGCCTACTTCAGGTTTCATCCCTGTGAACATCTTCTTAGGAGTCTTACACCCCAAGGCTTGATGAGGACTCTTGTTCTAAACATATACAATAGTACTACAAGCCTCATCCCATAGAAATAAAGGAAGACTCTGATCATGAAGCATCACACTGGCTGCTCCCACTATGGCCCTGTTCTTCCTTTTAGAGACTCCATTCTGTTGTGGAGTATATGGAACTATCAACTGTCTCCTTATGCCCTCTTGTCTACAAAAATCATCAGATGCAGTATAGGTATACTCACCCGCAATGTTTAATATGAGCACTGAAATCCTACTCCCTGTTTGGTTCTCCACAAGAGAATTGAACTCTTGGAACCTTTGCAAGACCTCTTCCGATTTCTTACTCTTCAAAAAATAGATCTAGGTTTTCTTGGAGAAATCATCGATAAATGTGACATAGTAATCAAAACTAGTGTGTGAAACAAAACACATAGGACCACACAAATTAGAGTGAATTTGTTGGCCCTAGGAAAAGATAGGAAGAATTCGGCCAGGATTCTGCTCGAGAAGATGAAGATTCAGATCACACAACAGAAGAGTTTGCGACAGAAAGAGGAGTTGTGACAAAAGCAACTAGAAAGAGAAGTTGCGACAGAAGTAGCCAGGGAAGAAGAGCTATGACATAAGCAGTCGTGGGAGAAGAGTTTGCGAGGGAAGAGCAGCTGGGAAGAGAACAACCACAATGGAAGAGAACAACCGCGACCAAAGAGAGAAACCATGATGAAAGGAACTACGACAAAAGAAGAGTACAATGGTTGAAAATGACAACTTGATTGATCATAGGTAAGAAGTTAGTTAGAATAACACATGCTTTGGGAATAAAACATCTTTGTATTTTTGGGCTGATAGTACCTACTGTTAGTGTAACTGAATGACAGTGTGTCGGCTAATAGAATAGAGTCGATTGATTGCGACATGTAAGAGCCTATAAAAGAGAGAAACCAAGCAGTGTGCGGGTTGGTCTCTGTCGACTCCTGTCTTAGTAGAGTTTTAGAGTTGTAGAGAAGCGAGTCTATCCAGGCTATGTGCGGATTGAAAGTAGAGTCAACATAAGTCTGGAGGAGTTGACTGTCTGTGAGTTCTTGCACATGTGTCGCCAGGGCTTCCCATTCGTCGGTGTATTCATCAATGCCACCTTTTTGTTGTAGTTTGGTGAGTTTTGTGAATAAGTCTTTTTCTTTTAAATCTTCAAACCTCTTAAAGAAATCATTTTTGAATGTTTTCCACTTGCGCTTAGTTGTCTCTGTTGCTACCTTCCACCACATGTACCAGTTGTAAGCCCGATCTTCTAGTTGCATCAAGGCATATTTTATCATTTCTTCGTCGACTGTGATATTGTGTATGGAAAAAAATTCTTTTGCTTTGTTGATCCATGCCATGCTCCATTTTGTGTCTCCATTGAACTTTGACAATTCTAACTTGGGTTTCATTTGATATCCACTTCTTTTTGGAGGAGAGAGTGATTGTTCATGATTTGGAGAGTGATCATGATTGAATTCTTCTTGTGGAATTTCTCTTATGGGAAGAATTCTCTTATGATGGCTTGAATTTGAGGATGATTGGTTTTCCTTTGACACCTTGCACACTAATGTGGTAATTGTGTCTTCCAAATGTTGCTCGAGTTTTCTTAATCCGGATTCGAACAATACTGTGATTTCCCTTCTTACACCTTCCATATCCCAAGCTACTGCTTCGTTGACTTCTTTTTTTACAATCTCTGATAATTCGTTTTTTCCTTTGTGTAGTTCTGTTTCGATTTGGTTGAGTCTTGAGTGTAATCCTTCAAGACTTTTAGAACCTTGGGCTTGGTTACTCTCTAATTTCGCCATTCTTTCTCTTATTTCATTCATCTCTGACATTTTCCTTGTGCAAGGAGGAATTTTTGTTTAATAAGAATGGTGATTTTTTAAAATAATAATTAATTATTATATAATAATGTTTTTATTATTTAATATAATAAACTATTTAAACTATTATAAATATAATATATTATATTATATAATGTTTTATGTTTGTTTGTGTGCAGGTCGTGGAGTTGGAGCATGTGGGTGGTGGAGGAGTGGTCGAAAGGATGGAGGAGGTGGCAGATGGAGATGCAGGGGCGAAGGATGGTAGAGGGAGTAGCGAGGAGGTGGAGAAGGGAAGGGAGGCGGGATATGGAGGCTGGTATAATGGTGGCGGGTGAAGAAGCAGAAGGGAGTGCGTTGGGTGACGTGAGGGTGAAGGGAAACACGGTGGTGGAGCAGGACGTGGGAGGGAGGCACAGGATGGTGTAGAAGCGGAGCAGATGGGGTGATGGGGTGCTAGTGGATGGGGTTACAGAAGGTTTCGAGGAGCCGAAGGTAGCTCTGATACCACTTGAAGCATAAAAAGATTTCTAAATCTACATGATTCATATTTTAAACCCACAATGAAATGATAATTGAATAACATGATGGTTTTCTTTACAATAATGGAGATAACCTTTTATAGTTTAAAACACACCACTTGATGAATTGGTGTGACCCTACGTTAGTTTACTAACTCTATATTTAATATTTAAAATAATGGCTTATAATTATTTAGATGCTATGAGGAAGCTTCAACATAATTCCAACATCATAATCTTGTTCTATATTTATCTTATAATTTGCATTCCCATGGATTCCTTTCATAGGCCGAGAGGTGGCCAAGAAACAACTAGATCCAAATGTGAACCCCATCACCTCATGAACTAGATTCAAGGTACACAATGGGGGATATTGAATGCTCGTGTATTTGTTGAGGAGACAAGTTTGTTTTTTTATTGGTGAGGAGTTTTCATGAGTCTTTAATGCGTGAATAGTGGTTGAGATCCCACAATTTTGACAATCACACGGATATCAAAGGGAATTTCGCACTAGGCTAGCGTGGGCATAGAATTGATAATGCATGTAGTATCACACATAACTATATTTTTGATTGCACAGTCTTGAATTTTTTACTAGTCTTTGGCACTTATCACTCATGCTTCTTTTGGATCTTGATCATGATATATTCAATGGGATGCATGCTATATGTTGATGACGACTTACTATGAGAATCACAAAAATGTCGCCTGTCTACGAGATTTGGGCATTAACATGATGGACTAAACCGTGACAAATATTTTGGCTACAAGGGTGACAAGATTATGAGTGGAAAGTATTGATAAGGAATTGAAAATAAACTCTAAACTAGGAAGAAACTTACAAAGGATAATTTTATTTCTACGAGAGAATGATATTTTGGTCTCTTCTTTTCATGTAGCTAGATTATTTATACCTTGTTATAAATTGACTTGTAAACTTGACATGTTCCCAAAGCAACATTATTGTATCAAAATTCACATCCCATAGTTGTTCTTATCTTTAGAGGACGTGGAAAGAAGCTAGTTTACCCAACAAATGTTTTAAATGGGTTGGGGGGTTTGAGAGGGAGAGGGAGGGGGGTATTCCCTTCTAGATCTAATTAGAGTTTTAGTTGTTTCAATACAGATAATAGCAATCAACAACATGCTATGCATTTACTCTTGGTAGTGCATTCATTTCACGGGCCAGTAAAAATCAACCTTCCATGGAACTTTCAAAAACAAAATCAGAATACAAAGAAGTCATTGGAGCAAGTTATTAAGCATTATGCTTACAAAGAATTCTAAGTGATTTTCAAAGCTTCCATAAATACAACCTATTTACATTGTGATAATCAAAGTAAATAATCAAAGTTCTATCAAAATGACCAAAAATCCTATTTATTGTTAAAAAAGCATGTTAAAATTCATCATCATTATATTAGAGAACAAGTACATAATAAAGAAATTGAATTACCTTATTATAGGTCCAAGGATCAAGTGGAAAATATCCTCACCAAAGCACTTAGCAAGGATAAGTTTGACAAATTTCAAGACAAGTTGGGTGTCCTTAAAAATGAATAAACATTACAAGGAGTGTAATGAAAAGATAATGTTATAAACATTACAAGGAATGTAACAAGTGCTGCATGGTAGCTGATACTTGCCGAAATTGGCAAGTTTAATTATATACATGGCAATTTGAAAACGAAGTTGGCAACTTAAATTATATGCATAGATGAACAGCACACAAAGACACTTAGCACTTCATATATTACATTGGATAACTACTTTGCTTCATACAATATTTTTGAGCATGTATGCTTAGATTTCCTTCAAATACATATTGTCTTTATTTACACCATTATCTCTATTATCTCTATTACAATCGCACCTTTCAAACACTTGAAATACCATGAAAATTGTCCACATAAATTGCATAAATGTCATGGATGTACGCCACTTTGATTTCAAATTGCCAGAAATAAATTCTAAATCATTTTTATTACTAGAAATACTTTCCTTATGAAGAGCCATCCAAGTATTTTTAGTTTTGTTTTTATTTTTAGCTTTATAATGAGCATGCACAAAGTTTTAAATCAAATTATATATATATATATATATATATATATTTACATTGTGAAGATTTTATGGAAACAAATATTCAAGAAAATGAAAAATACCATTATTTAGATATTAAAGTGATATGCTTTTTATTTTAGATAACTTTATTTGATATGTTTTAACTTGCTAAGAGAAACAGAATATGCCATTTTAGACTTAGCTAAAAGAATTCACATGCCGGATTTGAATACTTTCAATGCTACGATTACCATTTATGGGAAAATGGCTTAAACCCAGATTTAGTAACATAAAATATCTAGTTAAACATGTATGGAAGATATGGTTAATATAGAAAATTAGAAAAAAATTGAGAGAGGCAAGAAAGTACTTATGCATTATAACAACTAGTACTTATGGAGATATTATTAGATCTGTTCACACAGAAATGATGGCGTGTAACAACACTTATAAGTTGTCATATGCAAGCTGCTTCCATAATTTTTTTATTTTTTATTTTTTGAAATGAAGAAGCTAGGGCTTACTCATGATACATTTGTTAGTAACCATTAATATATTTTATTAATAATTGATTATCCAACCTATGATATAGGTATCCATGTACATTAAATGTCAGTGGATGTCCTTGTTCCATTTTGAAAAGATACTTGTTTTATTATAATAGATTTAATATCAATTACTTTAACTTACCAACATCATTAAATAAATAAATCTTAAATAAATACCATAATTATAGTATTTTACATTATAATTCAAGTTTGTTAATTCATTATTTCATTCTGTCATTCCATTGAGTTGTGACACATTTGCATGCAAGTGGAAAAAGGAAGATTGACGAATCCAATCAATTCAATCAAGTTATAGGAAAGAAGAGGAGAAACATGTTATTCATGCCACGAAGAGAGGTAACGTAGCAAGAAGGAATGGTCCAAGGAGGAGCAATGGATAGTCACAACATACCAGAGCAGGAGGGTATCATCAGGGAATAACATAGTTAAAAATTCATGCACCCATATGGCAGGCACATTCGAATACATGTAGGCTAAGGTAGAAAAGGAGGGCATACACACCTCATAGTTTTTAATGCATAGATTTTATTGTTTTCTAGCACTGACAACAAATAAAAAATGGATTCTATGTGTTAAAGACTAAAGTCAAAAATTTCCACAACATTATTTATTTTACTTATTTTTACAGGAAGTTTAACTCATGTGGTAATGAGGAAAGGATCACCAACCGGAAAGAAGGGAGGAAGTTATAGCTCAAAGTCCCTCTTCTTGTTGGCTATTGCACAATGATTTGGAGTTTCAGATTCAATAATTTTTCAAATTCAACATTTCTTTGCAAAATAATGCCTCCATTGGTTCAAATTCTCAAGCAATTTCTTTATGCCTCCAAACTTGCCTATCATTATGTGCGCTCACCTTCCCGGTTGTATTGTGACATTGTTTCAATTGGGCATACATCTAAATAATCCTGCATAAAGTTCCCCTTGTAGAGAACAGTATTGGGCCTCCGTACTGCTGGTGCTACCATTTGTTTGCTCCATCACAACTTTTCCCTAGACCTTAGGAACACGCTTGGTCTGTCTGACACTGTCCCATTTTGCAAAATACTCATCAGTACCAACCATCCATGATCCCTGGATTTGTACCCCATTCATTGTAAGTTGATGGGGTTATTTTTCCAGGGTTTTAATCTAGATTTTTTTTTTAACAGGAAGCCGAGCTACTCAGAGTTGATGGAGAGGGCGTTAGTCTAGATTTTTTGTTTTAACAGGAAACCGAGCTGCTTAGAGTTGATGCAGAACACTTGTGAAGGAAAATGCAAAAGGTGGCAGGTGGATGTTAGCAATTGCAATCAGTGAGGGAAGAAGTGAGCTCAATTGACAATCATTTGGAGCAATTGGTAAATTAATTCATTTTTTTCTATACTCCTAGAGAAATCAATGTTAAATTAGATCATATTTCTAAATTATACATAATTATAAAAAATTAATTGTTCCAATACCAATGGAAATTGTTTAGCTGATCTGTTTCCACATCATGCCCATACAAGTTGTGTTTTTAGTATGCATGATAGCTTTTGCTTGATTTACGTAGAGCTTTGAATCTCAGCATAATCCTTTTCTTTAAATTCAAATTCTATTTTTTTACAAAGTTACTGGTGCCAAATCCAATGAGAGATAAAAAAAAGTTGGAAGAAAAATAGTACAAGGAGAAAACTATTGACTTACTAGCATCGCAATTTGGTTTAATAACTAGCAGATAACTGGCACAGACTCTTAGAGCTTGGATTACATCACCTGGAAGCTTGGATTGCATCCCAATTTGGTTTAATAATTTTCAGGGACTCTTAGATTTTGGATTGTATCACTCTAGAAGCTTGGATTGCAATGCAGGTCTACTAAACTTAGATATCTGAGCCACCCTGTTGCTATATGTAGAATTTGAAAATGGCGTACTTAGAATGTGATCCAAGGTATGCAACAATTGCTTATTTTGTGTAGAATTTGAAATTGGCCGACTTAGCTTGCAATCCAAGGTATGCAATAAATGCTTACTCTGTATACTTGTTTGTACAAGTTCTCAAAATTGCAAACCAGCTAAGAAAAACTCCTTCAAACTTGCAAACCAGCCCAGACAAAACTCCTCTACTTCATAAGCATGAGCAAGAAGCAAGAAGGTGAAGACAAAGAGCTCCTTGACTTCATAAACATATCGAATTCATAAGCATGACAAAGAAGGTGAATATTCCTGAAGACAATTTGTATAGATATTTACTAGCCATGGCAGTGATCTAGAGCTTCTAGTAATTACGGTGGAGGCGGTGATCTAGAGCTTCTAGCAATGGCGGTGGAGGCGGTGTGAGAAGACTTGGGCAGTGGTTTCAAGGCTATGTATTGAATGCAAAGAACAGTTGGGAAGTGGAGGCGACGGTAGATGTTGAAAGAGGTAATGGTGAAGTGAAGGCGGTGAGAACGGTGAAGTTGATGGGATGGGAACCAAGTGGTGGGTAGGAATAGGTGGCAGAAGTGTTGACAGACATTGCTGACAGACAGATGCAGAGGGGCAGACATATGGTGGTCGTATTAAATTTATTTAGTAAATGCTTCAGCACTAGGCCAAAAACTTACTAAAATTTTATGATTAAATATATTTAGTAAATGCTTCAGCACTAAGGCAAAAACTTACTAAAATTTGATGAAAAACTTAAGAAAACTTGCGTGTAGAACTCAATCACTCGACAATAACACTTCAAGTTCACAACCAAAAGAAAGATGCCTGAATCAATTCTAAAAAAATTCAAGAAAATAAAAAATCAACAACAATTTAAAACTATAGATAAAAGTTACACATTTGTTACAAATTTGTGGTCAAAAGATAAAGTAATATGTGGTCAACACATATTGATTACACTACAGGTACAATAAAGAGATAATGTTATAAACATTACAACGAATTTAATAAAGAGATAGTGTTATAAATTATAAATGACATTGTTGTCTAAGTATTAACAAGAGCCACGAAGTGGCAATGTCCCCAAAGTTGCTATTGCTCTATTTAAGGATAGTTGCTAGCAATAGATATTTGGGAAAAAAGTGATCTAAAACATTTGTCTTGGTTTTGAGTGGTTGATGCTAAGTAAGAATTGCAAGAACAAGTTTAAAATAGACTTGAAAAATCTAGAACAACTCTATAGGAAGTCTAATTAGAAGAAGCATTTTTTTTATTCTTTAAAGACAAGAGCGGATGCCCTAAAACATTCACATGAAAGTTGAAAGAATAATATTTTAAGATTCTCAATAGTATCATTTTTTATTTGTATCAATAGTTCAAAATAATGGATGAACAAGCATGAACAATCATGCATGAACAAGCATTAATAATGGATGACCCAGGCTTCGCTGTCAAAGTGGGAAGGCATTCTCCAAAAAGACGTCATCAATTCAATCCAATTAAAACTTAACAAATTTGCATCATTTAAGAAATTCATATAAATATTTTTTTAACTAACTATAACCTAAGAAAATTTTATAGACTCTATAAACAAATTAATAAGGGATGAACTATTTATAATACGATTTATATAAAGTCCTATATAAATAGGATTTATATAAAGTCCTATATACGATTTACATGAAATTCTGTTTGTTTTTTAGTAAAGTTTATGTCCATTATAATTAGAGAGTAGAGTGCTTGAAAGCAAAGCAACTTATTGCTTTCTATAGATTTCTCTTAGTTACTTTTTTTTAGTGATTTCATTTTTTCTATCATAAAGAACATTTAATACTTTGGTTAGTTAGATGATTGAATACATTATTTAATTGCATGTATATTTTAAGTATTGCATTATTATGTTATTTTGGATTCTATTGGTAGAATAAAGTACATTGTTATAGTTGTTGGTAGAATACAATATATTGTTATAGTTGTTATGTATTTTTCATAGGACTTTTTTTTTTCAAATTAATAAAGGTGAATGATTTATTTAAAAGTTAAATATTATTGATTTATTTAAAAGTTAAATATTATTGTTTTTTTTAAATTGAATTTTATTTTTGAATATCATTAAAAATTTACTTTGTTATTTTCAATTCTAACTATATTTAATTGTTTTATTAAATTATATTTGAATCTATTTTATATCAACATTATGTTTAGAATCACAACAAAAATTATACTTAATTATATTTGAATCTATTTTTTACAAACATTTGGCTTAGAATAAAGATTAAAATTACAACAAAAAAATGGAAAGTGTCCAGGGACAAATGGATGTTTATACATTCAATTTTAATATCAATAAAGTTATTTTCAATTATGGTTATATTTTATTAATTGACTTAATTACATTTAAATCTATTTTATTCAAACATTCAACATTCTCTTTAGAATCAGAACAAACATCACAATTATAAATAAATGGATGAATTCATGTGTACCTATCGTGCCTATGCCTATAAGCATATACAACTTTTAATGTACTTAAGCTTCTGATATTCTATATAATGGTGTGTATTCAATTGCACATTTCGTTTTCTTTGCATCCAATGAACCAATTTAGGTCAAAGTCTTTCCCTTTAAAGCTGCAAATTCCTGGTTATTTAAAAAAGGAACACCAGAATACTTATCAGTAGCTTGGAAGCGAGAATCCATAAGAAAATAATGTAAACCTCCGTTTGAATTTTAACATGAATGTTCTTTCTTTCAATTCTGCTTCTCTTTATATGTACACACCACTGGATATGTATCTATATCTATATCAATAATTATATGAATGCCAAGAATAAGATTTAGAGAAGCAGATGGCTTTTGAACTAAGCAAAAGCTTTATAAATCACAAATTACAATCAAAACAATGTTGCAATCATATTACATAATTTTTTTGCTGCAAACTTGAAATACCAAGTCAATTCATATTGTTCTTGTAAATAAGCGAAAGAAACAAACCACTAGTTCAATAGATAGTTCAACAGATTGTTGTGAATGTTGCTAAACAATGGATAGTTGTATTGGTGCTCGATACAAAACCATTCAGTAAGGTAAATATATGCAGTACACTATCTAAAATAAAGATTGTGAATTACCTTTTCTCTGAATGTCCTCTTGCGTATAGGCACTTGTTATAGATGAAAAGTTGCAAAGCACTTTCTGCACAACATTCTTCATACCAGAGTGAGCAATTACTAGGATATAACGCTGCTCGATACAGAACCATTGGGAAAGGTAAATATGCGCAATACACTATGTAGAAATATACAAAGTAAATATTGTGAATTACCTTTTCTTTGAACGTCAATAAGGCTTGCTTGCTCTTGCGATAGACGGAAAGTTACAAATCACAGAAGTGGACAAGTTTATCAATCACAAATTACTAGTGCATCCGGCACTCGTCTGCCACCCGAGGAGAGTGTAACTAAACCAAGAGGTCGTTTCCTCATCTATGGGAGGGATATTTTCCACAATAGCATCCAACGTACCCTCCACTTCTTTTTCGCTTCCCTGTGATTTCCTTCTATTGATTGCAACAGGGTGATCACTCCCCCAATAGCCAGAAGAAGAAATCTTGTGATTATTATGATGCATGTTCGCTTTGCTCCGCAAGTCCTGCATAGCTGGATGGCCATCCTTCCATATCAGCTCTGCCAGCTATTCATAGTCCGGCCTACACAACCAACAAGAACAAGTGTCAGACAAAAAAATCCATTCATGTTCAATTTCTAGAAGAAGAAAAACTGCACGGTTTTATTCATTTAACTTCCTTACATAACAGTTGGAAATTGATCTTCCAGCTTGGTCGTCCTAGTCCCATGCCTTCGATTTATTAAAAGAAAACATGTTAAATGGACCTAAACTACTGAGCTCCATCTTAGTGCTATAAGCAGCATCCCAGGCTGCAGGGACGCACTGTCCCATTATAGGTTATATCTATATTCTGCACAAAATCATCATTTCATGTTAAATCTTGCATTTCCTTGAAAAAAACCAACTTTCAAAAGAAAAAATGTGTGTATATCTATCTCTATACTTGGAGCCAAAAATAAGAGTGCCAAATATAAGTGTGTATATATATCTCTATACTTGGGTTATAATAACAAGGTACACAAAGTTGTTTTTCTACTACAGTACGTAAATTGATTTGACAACTATATACACATATTGGATGGTGCCCATATTGGATAACTGATGAAGTACAGTTCCTGAGAAACTCACGAGTATCTTGGGAGTTGTCAAATATTTGGGTGATGTGCTGATGCACCAATCGGCCATTCATGGTAATGATATTGTTAATAACAAGTTTGTCCTCTGACCATTCGGCCAGCCAAATGTATTCTCGGCCTCTATGTGCATATACTTACTATATTCTCAATTGGGTATGTGTAATTTGCATCTGGTAATATCCCTTTAAATGTTGGAAAAGAATTGGTTCTCATGATTCTAATTTGTTGTCATGATGTGTGATTTAAGGCTCAAAAAGCATTTTCATCATGGGAGGTGGCAAAGGCTCCATAGCCAGGGAGGTATTACATCAACAAAATGATGATGTTGTTGATTTTTGCCACAAATTCCTTGTGACAGATGACAGAGAAGCCTTTTGCAGTTCTCACCTTGAGCATCATTATCAATTATGCTAGTTAACAAATTTTTTAATGTTTCATTTTCTCAAACTATACTTTATATACTTCTTAGGTTCCTGCTAAATTTTAAAGCTTTAATCGAAATTCTTCGAGGCAAGGCTGAGGTTGAGAACAGAGATGAACGATTCAACGTCATACATCATAATAGGAGACCTCACAGATCCAATGTGCCAATCCTATATTACAGATTTTTTTTGCCTTTTTACTGCAAACTTGAAATACCAAATCAATTCATATTGTTCCTGTAAATAAGCGAAAGAAACAAACTGCTAGTTGAACACATAGTTGTGAATGTTGCTAAACAACAGATAGCTCAACTAATAGTTGTGAATGATGCTAAACTAACCTACTCCTACATATTTGGGTACCATCCACAGATGTAGAAAGTACAAACAAACTGAACACAACCTGACAGATATTGCTGGTCTTCATTCACTAAGGGCCTGAAAATAAGCAGCATCAAAATGAAAATAAAAATATCTTACCTTTTGAAAATGAGAAACATCAAAATGAAAATAAAAAGATCATACCTTTTGCATTCAGTAGGGACTAAGATATTTTGCATTTATGAGGCAAAGCCATGGCTAGTTCGGGGTCTAAGCTTTGGACGATCGATAAATCCGATAGTGGGAGTAGAGGCATTTAAGATCGACACTCTTTATGATATTACAACACTCTGAAGTGGGATTTTCCAGAGGATGAGCTACAATAGGCTTACATGACATCAACTTGTCTAAATCCACATTGCAAAAATGAATATCTTCTTCCAGTACAACACTGCTAGCTGCAAAATCGACAGTCGTAAGCATAGCAGACATCATAAATAGAGGATACAACTTCATTTATCTCCCTTCTCATTGGACAAACAATTGAGAAAGGCTATGCACGATAGAAAATAATAAGAATCCACTGCGTTAAGTAGGAGCAGTGAAAGTTGTCACGGAATTTCCTTTGCGAAGTGTTGCCAAGAAATGTCGACCGGTCAAAACCTCCATCTACCTCATTAAATTATCATTATAGATGGATAGTGACTTCATAAGAGAAGTGTGGTAGATTTTCCTTTACCTTCAATGAAACGTTTCCCTCGGTCTTCAGGAGATCTCTTTGTACAAAGATAATTCAGTTCTTGACCAGATTTATGTGTATAGTTGTTTCTGAATATTTAGTCATTTTTTGTTTTTTAATCCTTTCACTCTTAATGATTTTGTGAGAGCTTTAAACTGTAAGTATGCAAATACACTCCATGGAGAAAGAGGCTGGAAACCTTGTAGAGGAAGAGGTTGGAAACCTCGCAGAAGAAGAGTCTCGAAACCCTACAGAGGAAGAGGTTGGAAACCTCATAGAGGAAAATTCTTGAAGTGGGGTAAAGAAAAAAAATAGAAAAGAAAGGTTGTGAGCTTCACAGGGTTCAAAACCATTAATTTATGCAAGGTTAAGGATTACAATTGTCCACATATTGTCCACCCGTCAATCCAAAAGCCAAAATCCAGAACCGACATTAAATGGAGTATATGTTCATTGAAACTAGGTACCTCCCATTGTAATAGTTGTCCTACATTTATAGAGTAGTCATTACCTTGCAGCTTAGAAGTTATCAAAAAACCAACTTCATAATTTTGCTCTAAAAAAGAGGCACCATAAACCATACTGTAATTAACTTATAGTATTGATGATATCAGCCTTGCCGCTGGTAACTGGGGCGCAGGAAACCAAAACAACGTCATCTCCACCAAACCAATAACAATCTTAAAAAATAGTCATTTAAGAAACTAAAAAAATAAAAATTAAATCAAATTATACACAACCTTAATCTAACTTCAATCAATTTTTTAAAATTACTACAAATAAGCAGTTCCTAACTAGCATAAAAGAACCTGGTAGATATATCTAAAACATCACTTCACGTACTTTGATGCACATTATAATATAATATTCCTTCAATATTGTCTTGTGCTCATCTTTTGGCATATTTTTGAGTTTAGTTTAAAAGTCTTCCCTTAGCTTTTAAGAGCTACAGTTTAACAATTTTCACCCATACTTCTTTGTGTTTTCTTCTACTATCCTTTATTTTATTTTATTTTTTTCTTAAAATATTTTGAAGTATAATTTTTTTTATTTATTTAGCTTTAATAAGTTGGGATATAAGATCATGGCTATTTTGGAAGGGGCATAACTCATACTCATTTAGTTTTTCCTTAGAGTACTTTGACTCTTTGACTTTGATTTATGCATCATACATGGGAATAATATGTAGAGACCTTAGAACATTATACATAATTAGTTAATTGCAAAAGAGGAACATGAATAAAATAGGTTAAGGGGTTAGTGGGCATCCAATGGGCACATCAAGTGGTCCACGGGATATCACTTGGAGAGTATCCAATGGATAGATCCATCGGTCCACGGGGTGCCACTTAGCAGGAATCCAATGGATAGACCTATTAGCCTATGAGGTGCCACTTGGTCGGCATCTAGTGGCCACACAAGGAAGTCCATAAGGTGCCACTTAGCAGGAATCCAATGGATAGACCCGTTAGCCTATGAGGTGCTACTTGGTGGGCATCCAATGGCCACACGAGGAATTCCACAAGGTGCCACTTTGTAGGTATCCAATGGCTACATTAGGTGATCCACAAGATGCCACTTGGTAGACATCGAATGACCATATTGAGAGGTCCCTGAGGTTCCATTTGAAGAGCATCCAATGTATAGATTGGGCGGTCCATGATGTGCCACTTAGTGAGCATCAATGGCCAGATTGGGTAGTACTCAAGTTGCCACTTGGTGGGAATCCAATGGCCACATCGGGTAGTGTTTGAGCTTCCACTTGGTGAGAATCCAATGGCCACATTGGGATGTCCACAAGGTGCCACTTGGCGAGCATCCAGTGGCCACATTGGGCGGTCCGTGAGGTGCCGCTTGATAGGTATCAAATGGCCACATCAGGAAGTCTCGATGTGCCACTTTGTGGGCATCCAACAGCCACATCGACTGGTCCATGATTTGCCACTTCGTAGGTATCCAATGTCTAGATCGAGCGATCCATGAGATACTTCTTGGTGGGAATCTAATGGATAGATCAAGCGATCCCTTAGAGATGCCACTTGAAAGGAATCCAATGGATAGATCGAGAAGTCCATAAGCTAGCACTCGGTGGGCATCTAATGGCCAGATTGGGCGGTCCATGAGCGACTCTGCGAAGGTAGGGGCAATGCCAAATTGATTTATTGCCTACTTTTGTGGGTATTCGTTACTAGCTTACAACCTCTTTGAAAATGCATGGCTATAATTAATAGTTATTTCTTCTTAACAATAATTCACATAGTCGACCCAACCATTTGCACCAATCCAACACCCAGCAGAGCACCGCCATCGCCTAAATGGAGCCCTGGTCATCCGATTGGTGCAAATGGTTAGGTGATAGGTTATTTTATTCACATATACGCTTCCAGTTATATTTTAATAATAACTTCTTGAACTTGTTTGGTAGCTATTCCATGACGGAATTCAATTATTCAAGTATTTCTTATGGTAGTTTGGTAGTATGGCTATGGATCTATCTATATTTTAATTTAGCTTGGGAGTTTTTTAATATGTATAATCCTTACCCAAGATGACTTGGGTTCTCTGGAATCAAACAAATCAGTGGAGTGGTTTCCGTCATGTAGTCTCTAAATCTACCCAACGTAGTAGATCACATGAATTATCTCGAATAAAATAGCCCAGTTAAATAGTTTCTTGATACTTTATAGAAATATTTTCCATGGAAGGTGTGAAGCTAGATAGACTATTGTTATTTTTATATTATTTTTTTAATAATTCCCTGTACAATTAAAGTTAATGGCATTGTGTAGTGAAAAAAATTTCCAATCATATATTATTATTATTATTTTATCATTTTTTTCATATATATATTAATTTTAATAAATTAATAATTAATCCAAAAAATGTGTATATTAATTTTAATGAATTAATCCTAAATGAATTAAGAAAATTAATAGTGCCAATATATATCTTCTTTATCTCCTTTCCTTTCGTGATCAATGGTTCTTTCATGATTGGTAAATAGAGACTAGACTAGTCCAGCCAGACCCTTAGGTAAGATGCCACCCCATAGATGAAGTACTCTAGATTCATCATAGTGATCTCATTACGCATGTCTTTTATCGTATTGCAGGGAAGAATTCTTTGGACTATCTTCTTCAACCCCTAAATGGCAACCAAAAAGTTAAAAATGTGTTCATAATTGCCTAAAAATTGCCCAAATCCTTTGTTATTGGGTGGCGACATACGAAATACAATCTCAATGCGACATACGAAATACAATCTCAATGTGAAATGAAGTAGCTGCAAGGGAAGGATGAGTGTTAAATAAGGATGCCGATACCACCCGTTAGTGCCAGAAATTGTTCTCAAACTACTAAAGAACAAGCCAACACAATCTCATAAAATAAAACTAAGTAAAAAAGGTTTTTAGGGTTTTAGTTTTACAGTTTATTAACAAGAGGGTCAAATCTCATTAGGCTAAGACAAATACTAAATCATGTAACAATGAAGGACTGAGATGTATACTATATGAAATATAAACCAGAAACAACATAAGCACAATACTGAGTTTCACCCACAGTTCACAAGCATTCCATGAATAATAACATCAACCAAGAAATGAATTTGTCAAATGAGTGACTACACCAATCATAAATGAAACCAGCAGATAGAATAAAATGGGCTTATAGTTTGCATATATAACATAATAAGTCATCAAGAATACATTAGAGTTTCTGAACTTAACTCTGTATACAGTAGCTTGGAAGCCTCCCCTTGTACAAAAATTCGAACCCTTGCTCATTCTAATTACTTCCTTTTATCTTGGTTACATCCAAAAAACAGTTACTTAACTAAATAACTACCTTCTAGGTCAGACTATCAAAACAGCTAGTAAAGTAAAGGTTTTCCAAAACAAACTATTATCTTTTAACAAAAGTTAACTAACAGACTCATGTCATCAATAACCCTTTAAATATCTTTGGCAGCTTTAGCCAAAAGTGCTATCCCCTCTAAATCTTGAGTTTTTCTTCTGGTTCTCTGCTGCTCAGCTTCTAGGTCTTCAACTCTCCTTGATAGCTCTTGATTTTGTTGAGTTAAATATTGGATCTTTTTCTCCAACTCTTCACACCTGTTTTGTGTCTGCCTTTTCCTCTTTACTGCTTCCTTCGAAACCACAATTAACTCCTGATAATGGTTGTTAACATCCTCAGGATCTTCTCTTAACCTTCTATTTTCCATTACTAATCCTTCATTTGTTTCATTCAAAAAATCTATTTGGTACTTGTACTGTTTAATAATTTTCAGAGGATTTTCCTTCTCTGAATCTATGACTTTCCCTTCTTGAAATGAAGAAGCTCCTTTTGGGAACCAAGGGACATTTAACTTCTTGAAAATTTCCTCATCATCCTCTTTCTGTTGCTCTGTCACTGTTACAGGAATATCTGGAGACTTAGCACCTTCAAAATTGCACTCGATTGATGGCTCTGCAATTTTGCCTTTCCTTGTACATGATTCTAACATCACTGAATGATATTTCATAGTGTGAACCTACTGAGGGCTAAGACTTTCTTTCTTTTTAATATATTCTTCTTGTTCTGAAATTTTATTTTTTACTGAGGATGAATTAACAATCAATGAATCCTGTTTCTTACTCATGACTTTTTTAACATTAAGGCTTTTATCCTCTTCAACATCCTCTTGAGAAGAGGAATCTTCTAATATTGTTATTTTCCCTTGAGATAGCTTGGGATTTAAAAGTTTTTTCATGTTTAATCTCAACTTGTTCTTAGGTCTACTTTTAGGTCTCCAAGCTACTCCTACTTCTCCCAGCATACTTAGATATTTACCTTGATGTTTTATAGTTTCGAGCTGAACAACTTCTCTTTTAACTCCTTTCATAACCAGCTTTTCTTCAAATCCTTCTTTCGAGCTTGGTGTATTATCAACCCTCAATTTATCAAACACTAGGATCTCCTTTCTTTCTTCATGTACATCTGTAGGAATATGATCTTGTTCTAAAACACATTTACCTTCTTCCTGGTTTGTGTCTTCATCAAAAGAATTTGCTGTGTCATCTTCAATGATTTCTGCTACATCTTCTAAACGTTGCACTTGAGATTCCAACTAATTATCTTCATCAATATTCTTTTGTTGTCCACCTACAGGCTCTTCAATTTTATGTGTTGAATATTCCACCTGACTAGTCTCTTTTAATGTTTCAATTATGACCTCTTTCTTCAATCTTTTAACTAGACTTTTCGCTTTGAAACCCTGACTAGAATAAAAAATAATCCCAAGTCTTACCCTTTTTCTGGAGCACAGCACTGATAATCAATTTTATCAATCCATGGTGGAAAAGGGATTATTTAGTGTGATCCTGATGCTCTCTTACCCTACTTGACATCTTCTGTAAGCTTTTTAGGAAGAAAAATGGAAGATTCATCTTTGACTCCTGACTTAAGTGCTGTAGAAACCTAATGTGATATTTAAAAACAAAGGCATATATTCCCTCACAGGTTATATAACTCTCCAAAATATTAATTGGCTCCCTCCATTCAGGCTTGAACTTCTGTATATGAACCCCCTTACCCCAATCTGCTACAACATTAGGCAACAAGAAATTCTTTGAATTAAAAGCAAAAGGCACTTTCTTGAACCAAAACTCACCCTCATCAGCTATGCCTAAAGCTTCTGCTATTAACTCTCTAGTTAATTCAATTTTTAGGGTATTAAACATGAATGTGTCTTTCTCTAATCCTTGAGCGAATCCATAGGAAACTTCTGAATGATAACCATCATTTTTTTCAAAATATTGAAACCATCCTGCTTCTTGAAACAATTTTGCACAGTCAGGAAAGGTTATAGCCCATGTCATGTCTGAAGGCTCAGCCCTGTTTGTCTTGCCACTTCTCTTCATTTTCTATATTGAACCCTAATTGTTTCTCCTTCAGAAAACAGTCAAAACTATTTCAAAAGTATCTTATTTCAACAGTAGATTAGAGGATGTGAACCCTAGATATGAATTTTTCTTAAACAATTGATAAGTATTTCGAAACAATTCCACTGACAAAATGAACTAATAATTGAGCAAAATCGGGTTCCTAAACTTGCAACTTCTTAATCAACACCCATAACTAATTTCTTATCAATGCAAGCCCGAATTTGTGAATGATGTCAGCAATCAGTTGCATACTTGTCATAATAATGGTTTCAGCTGCTAAAAATATGCTATCTTGTCTTCCCAAGTGTCTAGTAAATCTCCATAGCTCTGTCTTCGACTGCCACCACTGCACCGATCACTTACTCTGCAAACCCTAAACCTGTAACCACCTTCCTCATAATCTCTTCCAACTACATATTTCCAGGTATCAGCATGATCTCTGTAAGCTTTCATATATCCAAGAAATTCATAACTAGCTCTGAATTACTCCCATCATGCACTATCATTACTATTTAAAGGATCTCCATTTCCCAAATTCTGGATGGCTGCAACTTGCCTGAATCATCATTGTCTTAACTTGAACACTTGTCAAAATGATTAGTAAGGCTTATGCACGCATTATCTCACTTTAACAGATGTTAAAACTCCATCATTTGCAATTTTCAACCACGAATGACCTCATTTCATGATTTTTTGAGTGCCGCGATTTTCTTGTAGCGCTCCTAGTTCATGGGTTCTGCCTTTGTGCTACAGGAATCTCTGATCAATATTTTTTTGATAAAAGGCTTAAAAACAAAGGGTTAGATTATATGATCAAACTTTGATTAAACCTTATGATATATCTTTTCAACGTTTCGGAAATATACACACCTAATAATCCCATTAAAACTATAAAAACAACTAAACAAAGTCAATTAAAAAAAAAATATATTGAAACCAAAAATAAAAATATGCTCACTATTATAATATCTCAAAAACTAGGCTCAAAATCTTAAAAGAAATAAAAAAACCATGTTTGAAAATAAAGCATATAGTCTAAAACATAAAACAAAATCTAGCTATAACATCTGGCTCCTACTACGGGATGAAGTCGTCCTTGTGAGTCTTCAAGAACCTGTAGATCAGTGCCTTCTGCCATTTAATTGAACCTATCTACTACTCTGCAAAATATCCATTGGGATATGGAGTCTTTATTCAATCCTTCACACACCAGTATATACAATGAAATTCAAATCTCTTTCCTTCAAAGACTGTAAAAGTATTTGAGGAACCTTCCATTTACTGAATCAAATTGTAATCCCATTTCCAATGTAGGCAGGCAAAAATTTCATCATCCCACCAAAACTTGCTTCCAACTCCGAATATATGTATAATCAGAAATATTGGAAAACATGAAAAGCAAAGATCTAGCAACTTGTACTCACTTTCATCAAATGGTGTCTCTAAGATAACAGATTTATAATTTAGTGTTGACTCTAAATAATCTGCCAGTGTATCATAAAAAATTCCAAAAGTTACCTCTTCTTGTTCTATGAAAAAGATAGGTTGTCCATAAGAATATTTTGTTCCATGAATATCAACCAGACATTGGCGATAAAAGACATCAGGATCAGCCTGACTCTTGCTCCGGAATTTTTTTGACAGTATCATCAATAATGTCAACAAGCTGAACCTCCTTTTCCACACTGTCTTCAAATGGATAAATATCATACAATGGTTCCTGTTGTTCAAGGATAATGGACTGAATGCATTCCTGAATCTGCTGATTAGATTGTGCCATATCACACACATCACACATTTTTGGGTCTTTCTTTTCAATTTCATCGTCATATTTATAAAAAATTAGAGCATCTTCATAGTGGTTTTGAACAACAGATTTATCATAACCATGAATGTAAGAAACTTTTGATATAACGTTAAAAATGTCAATAGCCTGGATTTCATTGATTTTAGTATCAAGACAAAAAGGAATAGAATATAATTCATCACAGAATTCATGTCCTGGAACCCTAATCTCTTCATCATAACGAGGAGCATTTTGAGAAATTTCAAATGATGAAGCTGAAGGTTTGTGTTTTTCTTCAATACATGGCTGATTTTCAGTATCAATGCTACCACTTATAATATTCTCCTTTTCCAGACATAGCATGCCATTTGTATCTTCATCACTGACTCATATAGCATGCAAGAACCCAAATCTTTTTCTATAGCATATAGTGGATGATTAATTGGATTCCTATAATCAGTAACAATATAAGCAAACTACAATTCTCTATACAACCTCCTATTTTCACCTCCAAGAATAGGAATTGTTGCATATGTCAAATCCATCTACAAGTTACCCCCTACTTTCTTAGCCCAAGACCTAGAAAGAATCATTCCAAATTTAGGTGTGATATCTACCACTACTACATCCATAATAACACTCTTCATTGGTAGTTGTGTTAAGTTAACCACCATGTCCTTTATTACTCCCAAACACTTGATAGCTCTAGAATCAAATTCATACAAGTCATGATAAGGTTTTGTTATGCTTAACCCCAAATCTTCCATGTCTGCTTTTGGCATTAAATTGTGAGATGCACCTGAATCCAAAAGAAAATTGTGAATCATCTGATCATGAATGGTTAATGTGATATAAAAAGGTGCAGATGAACTCACGCCATTTTTAGTTTTCTCTGCCAAAGAAGAACCAATAAAATTTTTAGGATTCTCTTCCTATAAATTTATTGTGTTTGAGGGTACTTGAATGGCTGCTGAACCCATCATTTTTAAAACTGAATTCTTATAACAGGGATTTTTTTTCAATTCAGTAAAAGTCATTGGGATTTTAATTTTGCGCAATTCATTTTCAAAATTAAAATTCTGCATGTTCTTATTCACTTCTTCAACTTCAATAGCTTTCTCTGGATTATCCTAATTCTGTCTCTTTTCTAATGCTGGTTTGGATGATTGTTTACAAGGAATAACTGCCTTGTTTCTAGGGTTTTGAGCCACCTTTTTTGGTCTTGAACTCAAATTTAGCGTCTTCTTAGGCTCCGACTGATATATATCACTTGTTACTTCAAGGTTTATGTCAAAAGCCCAATTTTTCAAAAAAATTTAGATTTTTTGAGATAATATAAAATGTTTATAGTTGCAGTTAGATAACTGCTAGCAGCTAATAGAAGAAATGAAACAGATAATAAAAGTAACCATTAACTTTAACATATATAGATTAATGCTGTTTTTATTTTGATATGAGATGTGAATAATCTGCATTCAAATATTTAGCTGTACTGATGGTTTGAATGTCATGTAGGTGAGGAGTTACTTTCTAGCTGGGGCTTACTTAGCGATTGCTAACGTATCTGGATTTCTGGATCTTTACAGGCTGGACAGGTAAATTTTTGAACCAATAAAAGTTTATTAAGGTGTTACACCAGATATACTTCTTTTAACATAAAAGTACTACTAGAGTAAAAGTTTGATTAGAAGACTCAAGGTCTTACAAGGTAAAGTAATGTTTTCTTTTACTTGATTACAAATATGATAATACTTAATCTTCTTATCGCAAGAGTTATTAACGTTTCCCTATTGTTTGCCTTTTAACAGATAGATCACTAAGATAGATAAAACCTCCTTCTAACTTTACTCTAAGCTATTTCCAGTTCTTATTAGAGCTCATGATTTTGTATCATAAATATTTCACTGACATAAGAGTCTATTGCTATTATTATTTTAATAATTAAAAGGCTGCTTATCATTATAGAAATAGACCTAAAGCCTTTCAAAACATAAGCTTACTATGTACTTTTTAGCTCTATTTTTAATTAGGCTTCAGTAGCAAATTTATCAGCTTAACATTGCTTATATTTATAAAGGATCCTCTGCATAAATATTGTCAAGTTGTGACTTGAATTTCTCGTCTTCTTCATGACCAAAATAATGCAACAAAATTTTACATTACCCTACTATTTACTTATAAGTAAAGGTAATGCATTAGAATCATAGATAGTTTACTATCCTAAACTCGAAATTCTAACCTAACCCTGGTTCGATTCATCTCAGAGCTTGGTATATTATGAAGATCAAGGATCAAGTACTTATAAGATATATATACATCCTACATCTAGTACTGTAGGTCACTTTAAAGAGTAAGAGCTATTCTAGTGTATAAATGTTAAATATCTCTATGTACACCTTATTGTTTTAAATCTAGTTCTTATAGCTTTAACATTCATAGATCATAATTATCTAAAATGTCAATAGATGCATTAACATTCTTGTTCAAAGCATCTATTATCCTTTCAGTCTCTTTCTTACAAGTTTGATTAAGAATGGTTATAAGACCTTTAATAAACAAGTGCATCAATTCCATGTGCAAATTGGTTATTTACCAAAGATAATTACAAGGTTTAAACAATAGGTTAAATGATGGTACACTCCTCGTTCATTATCAAGGTTGACTTCATTGGAATAATACGATGCTGACTTTATATATAAACATTATCATTATAAGAATAATGTAAATGATTAACAATTATTTGATCCGGATGTTTGTAGTGGAGACTATACAATTTAACCCACCGTGAAGTGGATAAATTTGTGGGCACGTGGAAGTCTTACTACCATGCATTGCATGACATATAAGCCTACCTCACAACCCTATTTCTCATTTTTCAACGAGGGCTTCGGTCTCTGCTCGCCTTCAGCTCCACTGTCTGTGCATTTTGGAATACTGTCACTTAGGGTGAGAATTGTGAAGTTCACACCTCGTGCTTGAGTTGATTCCCGCAAACAAACCTTGCTGTGTGTGAGGGTAGTGTTTACATAGTCAGTAGTTTTGGTGTTGAAATCGTGGTGTGGCCACTGTCATTGCTTGTCTCTTGCTCCAGTTGTCGATGTAGTTAATAACTCGAACCAACTGCCTCCTTCTTAGGTGAATACAAGGGTTGAACTGCTCGTGGTGTTGGTTTGCTTTCTTCGTGACCTCGGTTATCAACACTCCAGATAACAAATCGTTTTTAAGAAGTTGTAAGCTATAAATAAATTATAGTTTCATTTCTACATTTAGGTTTTTAATTACGAAATGGTTTTCATCTTGCAGGTGATGGTTCGCCTTATCGTTGGAAGAATCCACTTCGCATTTGGGTCAACGTTAAGTCTATGGGTAAGCCCCGGTTACAAAGTGGCTCTCCCTGCTTGTACAGACTTAGGGGAAATGTTTGCAGTTGGAAGAAGTTACGGCCTTGGTTTTTCCCAGTCTTGGGATATTGGTCTTCAGTTTATAAGTTTTGTTTAAAACCCTTGCATATAGCAGGGTGGCTTCGGCTCAATGTCGTGACTTGTAAATGCACTTTTCTTGTATTAAAAAGATTTTACAATGATGTAGGTTTTGATATAAGGTTTGTTAGTTTTGTTTATTAAAACCCATGCCACGATCATATGGGTACACCGGCCCTGAGCTGGGTTTTGTACACTGTTTAAGTTAATAGCCTTTCGGCCTGTCAAGCAATACATTGGGTTTTTGAAAAGGCTTCTTTTGATCTCAGACTCGGTTTACATTAATACCATTTTGTGTCTCTGTGTAACTTAGGGTTTTTACCTATTCGACTGTGAAATAAGAATTTACTGTTTATTATATTTTGAATTAGATTCTTGTTGGTATTTTAAGATTGTAACTCAGTCATAATGTAATTTATTTTACTTGTTGCTCAGGAAATATAAGCTAGGGTTTTCCTGAATGAAACCCTTATTTAAATAAATCTTTCAATTTGTTTTTAATAGGTTCTGTTTACTTGTTAAATTTGTTTTAAATAATGTTACAGGTGTGTTGTGAAAACTTTAAGTGATATTTATATATTTGTTCTTTTATCTGTCCTTAAAAAGGGCTGTAATTTGTCTCTCGTAATTCAATTGTTTATTTATAAAATAATCCAAGTAATTGGATTGTAGCTTATATGTTTTTATTTGTAATATTAATTTTTAGTTTAGGGTTTCAACCCTGTAGAATACCTTTACTTGTATAATTTACTTAATAAATATAAAACAGTTGTGTACTTAGATAGATATTTATTTATATATTTGTTATTATCATATTTTTATGCATTTATTTACTTAAGCTAACAGGTTGAAATTACTCATAATTCTTTGCAAAGCAAAAACATAGATTATGTAACTAAGTTTAGTTTGTTTTTTATATTCTAAATACTATAATAACACACTACTTGCTTTATAGTATTTGTTAGACTTAGATTAGTTAATATTATTGATAAATAAAACTAAGTACTTGTATTTTATTTCTTTATTGAACTGAATGTAACAAAGTAGCTTGACTGTGATAATCTTACTGCACAACAACTAGATACTAAGTTAACGCAGAGAAATATAACCTATTATAACACAGTTTATCCTTCCAAGTATGTGTTCATGAATAAAAGATTAAGCTACTGTGTGTAAGCATAACATCTTATTTGCTAAGATCTTTTTTTATTATCTTAATCCTTCTACCTGTACTATATTACTACTATTTCTTTTCCAATATATAATTAAGTAAATAAACTTTTTAAAACAGTAAACTTAAATAAACAGATCATTATTCTTTCTTTAACTAATATTTACACACTAAAACAAGTTACTCAGCTAACTAAGAATTGCAGAATCATATCTACTCTATTCAGTCTCTTAACATTTACTTTCATCTACTGTAAATACTCGATCTGTGCTAGAGTATGGCCTAGTCCTTCCAAGTGTGGAAAAAAATAGACTAGAATTATTTTCCATTCTAATAATTTACAAACTGAACATTTACCATTAATTTAACAGACAACATCAAATTTATCTATCTAACACAGTAAAAACAAATAATGCAGAACCTGATTAATATAGATAACAACATCATTAGGAGGCTGTTCCTCCCTACCAAACTCTTGGAGAGTGCTCAAACAATGCTTCCTTAGGACCCCCAAGCCTGTTCCTGGTCTTTTTGGCTGAGAACTGGTGGAGCATGAAAACAATAGACTAGTCCAATGACTCAGTAAACACTCTGCACTCAGCAGTAATATCCTTCAGCTAAAAAGCTGCACTAAATCACTTAGCAGTTATCCCCTCAAACTCTTCCACAATCCCCTTCCATTGAATTTCTCTGAAGTACATTCACTTGAATGATCACTTCTCTAGAATGAGCAGCCTCAACTCTCTCCAATGGGCATTTTTATAAAGATTTCCTAGGTCTTTTGGGTCAGTTTTCATTAATTGATCCACCTGCTCTGATCCCACTTTCTTGGGGGATCATGACCCCAAATGTAGGGAGGTTTCCACCTGTAACAGTTGGAAGTGGTTTGAGGATGCTGCCACATGTCTGTTTGCTCTCCACGTAGTCTCCTCCATCAATTTGACCAGTAAACACTCTTTTAACAGCTCTCGTAAGTTGTTGTCTCCACCTTTATTTATTTATAATTAAAATATTTAGAATTACATTAAATATCCTTGACTCTGCTGAGTCATCAATTACAACTTAGCATAAAATTTAACATATTGTCCTCAAATAATATCAAATAATATAGACTTGCTTTTTTTGCAAAATTGGGGCATGTGACATACACACCCCCTTAGAGCATAACATCGTCCTCGATATTATTTATTCTTCATCCTCAGAATTCCCTTGAAATAGAATTGGATATGCATCTCGCATATTACTTTCCAATTCCCAAGTGGCTTCCTCTGGACTAAGGTGCTTCCATTACACCTTCACCTGTCCAATGGTACGGTTCTGAAGTGTGATCTCCCTCCGCTTGAGGATATAGTCCGGTTCCACTAGAAAATATCCTTCTAGTTCCACCTATACATCATTCCAGTTAACAACATGAGTAGCATCATGAACATATTTCTTTAATATAGAAATGTGAAAAACATTATGTACTCTTAAATTTGGTGGTAACACCAATTGATAAGCTACTTGTCCAATTCTGGAAAAAATTTCAAATGGACCACAGTAACGAGGTGCTAATTTTGCACAACTCCCCAGTCTCAGAGAGCTCTTTTTGGGCCTCACCTTGATGAACACATGTTCACCTACCAGAAACTCCTTTGGAGTTCTTTTAAGGTCTATTTGAATTTTCTGTCAATCCTGTGCAACTTTCAGATTACATTGTACCTACTTTACAATTTCTTCCATTTCCTTTAACAGTTCAGGACCTAATACCAATCTATCCACCGGATTACTCCAAGAGATAGGAGTATTACATTTCCTTCCATACAAAATTTCGAGAGGACTAAATCTGGCTGATGCCTGATAATTATTATTATAAGCAAATTCTACTAGATGCAAATAATCCTCCCATTTACTTGGTTGGTCTTTCACATACATTCTTAATAAATATTCCAGTACTTGGTTTACTCTTTCAGTTTGTCCATCTGTTTGAGGATGGAACGAAGTACTAAATTTAATGTAGTCTTTAATCCTTTAAACAGAGATTTCCAAAAGTTACCTGTAAATTTAGGATCTCTATCTGATATTATGACTTTCGGTATTCCATGCAATCGAAAAATCTGTTTTAGAAAGATATCAGCTATGTTTGCAGCTTTATATGTAGTTTTAACAGGTATAAAGTGAGCTGCTTTACTTAACTTATCGACTACTACAATGATAGAATCATTTAAATTATGATTTCTACGCAGTCCAGTAACAAAATCGAGATTAATGATCTCCCATTTCCAGCTAGGAATGGGTAATGGCTGAAGTAATCCTGCTGGGTGTTGATGTTCAGTTTTCACCTGCTGACATTCAAAACACCTAGCTATATATTCTGCTAATTCAGTCTTCATATTTGGCCAAAAATATTCTTTTCTTAACATAGTTATAGTCTTTTGATAGCCTGGATGACCTGAGTATGGAGTTTTATGTATTTCATCCAAAATTAACAGCTTAACTTTAGGTATGTTGGGTACTTACATTCTGTCTTTATACAGTAAAAATCCTTTTGCATTCAAACTGTACCCTTTACTTAAGTTTTTTGTTGGATTTTCTTTCATTTTAGCTTGTAAATTTTGGTAAATTTCATCTTGTTCTATTTCTACTATAAGCTGTTCATCCAAATCTATCATATAAATGCTGATAACTGCTGCAAAATTCCGCCTTGCATTCCTACTTAATGCATCAACAACTTTATTTTCTTTACCTTTAATTTGCTGAATTTCGAAATCATACTCACTTAGAAAAGCTAGCCACCTAGCTTGTCTGGCATTTAGATTAGGCTGATCTAATAGATACTTTAATCCTTTATTATCAGTCATTAAAATAAATTTTCTGCCAATTAGGTGATGTCGCCACATCTTTAGAGCATGTATAACAACTGCTAATTCCAGATGATAAGTTGAATAATTCTTTTCATGAATTTTTAATTTTCTAGACTCATAGGCAATAACATGCCCTTCTTGAGTCAGAACACCACCTAAGGCATCATTGCAGGCGTTAGTGCACACTACAAATTCTTTATTTGGATCAGCTATTCTTAAAATAGGTGCACTGGTTAATAAAGTTTTTAACTTTTAAAAGCTTTCCTCGCGTTTTTGGTTCCAATCGAACTTCTTTCCTTTCTTCTGCAAAGAAGTTATTGGATTCACGATCCTCAAAAAACCTTCAATGAACCTTCGGTAGTAACAGATAATTCCCATGAATGATCGAACATCAGTTACATCCTTAGCAACGACCAATCTTCGATCACCTTTATCTTTCCAGAATCTACTGAAATCCCTTCCTTGGTCACCACATGACCTAAGTACTGAATCTTATCCTTGAAGAAATCACATTTACTAAACTTTGCAAAGAGTTGATGATCTCGTAACTCTTGCAAAACAATTTTCAAATGTTCTTTATGTTCTTATTCGGTTTTTGAATAGATTAATATATCGTTGATGAACATGACTACAAATTTATCTAGATACTTATGCATAACGTCAAACTGTTCATTAAACACATAAAAATATTTGGAGAATTAGTAAGTCCGAAAGGCATGACGACAAATTCGTAATGACCATATCGAGTCCTAAAAGCTGTTTTAAAGATATCTTCATCTTTAATCCTAACTTGGTGATATCCAGACCTTAAATCAATTTCCGAAAACACCGTGGCTCCATGTAGTTGATCAAATAGATCATCTATACGGGGCAACGGGTATCGATTTTTAATGGTCATCTTATTCAACTGATGGTAATCTATGCAAAGTCGCATGGTTCCATCCTTTTTCTTAACGAAGATGACAGGTGCCCCCTAGGGAGACACACTAGGTCGAATATACTTTTTATCGATAAGTTATTTTAATTGAGATTTTAATTCATTAAGTTCAAGTATGTTCATTCGATAAGGGGCCTTTGAGCTAGGTACTGCACCAGGTACTAGCTCAATGGTGAAATCCAATTCCCTTTTCGGAGGTAGTCCCATAATTTCTTCAAGGAATAAATCAACATATTCTCTTAAGACTGGTATGTCTTCCAATTTTAATTTATCTGTCTTATTTAGATTCTCCTCATCAGTTATTGTTACTGCATAAGCTTGAAAACCCTTCCTAACAGCTCTCTTGAGCTGTAGAGCAGAAATATGCCTTATGGTGGTTTTTCTAGGGACTCCTTTTACACTTACTGGTTTTCCATCGCTGTTTAAACACATAAATGTTTTATCATAACAATTTAAAATTACCCTATGTTGTTCTAACCAATCCATATCGATCAGTAAATCATAAGAACCAAGAGGCAATACATTAAGCTTTACAACAATTTCAAAATGATGCATAACTACTGCACATTCTTTTACAAAACAAGTTACCTTCCTTTTAGCACCAGTGGCTAACTGAACCAACCAAGAATTTTCAAAATTTTCAACAGAAAACTTAATTTTTTCTACCATTTTAGGTGAAATATAACTGAGACTAGCTCCTGGATCAATCAAAATAGTTATAGGGGTTTGATTTATCATACCTTCTACTTCCACCATGGAAGTTTGATATTCTTCTTGTCGATTCTCCAAGGCTGCATTGAGTCTGGGCATAGTCCTCGCTAATTCTCCAACAGTCATCTCTTCTTGTATGGTATGAATATTACTAATAGTCTTTTTCCGATTAGGACAGACTGAGGCATAGTGTGGGCCATTACACTCCCAACATTTTATAGGTTCTGTGTGCTCAAAGTTCTTGGTGTAATTACCATGGTTATTAGCAAATTCTTTACCCTTAGAATTATTCTGATTGCTTGATGAATTATTTTTATTTCTTGGGAAATTTTTGTTAGGAAAATTTCTGGCCTTATTGTTCTTGGAAGTTCTGTTGGGCACAAATTCTTTCTTCTTTTGATCATACTGGTTATTCTTCTTCTTGGCCTTCCAGTTGGCCATGCTTTTCTTCTTCCGATTCTGTTCATAACAGAAGTTGGCTTTTCTCATAGCTTCTTCCAAAGTCTTTGGATTGTCATATTCAATCCTGTGCTTAATATGATAAGGTAGACAGCCGAGGAATTGCTGTACCTTTGGTTTTTCATCTACAAGGTATGGCACATACCTGAGTAGACTTAAAAACTTGCTGTTCAGATCTTTCATTGTCATTGATTCTAATTTAAGCTCATAGAATTCTTTTGCTCTCTCCTCATAGTATTGCTCAGACATAAATTTCTTTTTAAAGTACCTCTTGAAAGTACTCCAATTTACATTCTTCTCTTTTATTCCCTTAACTCTCTTCAAGTCTTGCCACCAAATGTCAGCCTTTCCTGAGAGATTGTAGATAGCCATTCTAGCCTTTAATTGGTTGGAATAGTTATATATTTGGAAGTACTTCTTCATCCCAGATAACCAGGATTTCGCTTCCTCCCCCTTCTCAGTCTCTCCATTGAATGTTGGTGGTTTTATCTTTTTAAATTCCCCAGAGACTTCCTCATAAGGTTTGTATTTCCTCTTTTTAGTGTAATGATTGTCATCACTACTATCACTAGTAGAATGGAAATTTCATTGTTCACCAAACACCTCGGAAGATGAATTGCTTTCAGGTTTAGTATGTTTCATCTTTTTAAATTTATGTTGATGAATTGTATCTTCTGATTCAGTTCTTCTACCCTTACCCTCAGTTTGAAACCTTTCTGTTAGGATCTGATTCAGCTCTTCCTGAGCCCTCAGAATCCTTTCATTCTCTTGTTTTACAGATTCCATTTCAGATTTTAGGTCTTTTACTGTTTGTAACAGTTCTGAGGAATTGGTGGTTAAATCTTCTGGTATAGGATCTCTTGGTAAGTTTTCTGGTTCAGTAAATGGAGATTCCTCCTCTGCATATTCCTCCAGCCTTTCCATACATGTTTGTTAAACTTCAGAAACAATTTCTCTGTTGAATAACATTTAAAAGAAAATACATCAGCATAATAATTCAATTTATTGTTTCATAAAATCTTGTTGGGCTTCATCAAGGCCTAGTGTTTGAACCTTGTGCTCTGATACCACATGTTAAAACCCCAAATTTTCACAAAAATTTAAATTTTTTGAGATAATATAAAATGTTTATAGTTGCAGTTAGATAACTGCTAGAAGCTACTAGAAGAAATGAAACAGATAATAAAAGTAACCATTTACTTAACATATATAGATTAATGCTGTTTTTGTTTTGATATGAGATGTGAATAATCTGCATTCAAATATTTAGTTGTACTGATGGTTTGAATGTCAAGTAGGTGATGAGTTACTTTCTAGCTGGGGCTTACTTAGCGATTGCTAACATATTTGGATTTCTAGATCTTTACAGGCTCGACAGGTAAATTTTTGAACTAGTAAAAGTTTATTAAGGCGTTACACTAGATATACTTGTTTTAACATAAAAGTACTGCTAGAGTAAAAGTTTGCTTAGAAGACTCAAGGTATTACAAGGTAAAGTAATGTTTTCTTTTACTTGATTACAAATATGATAATACTTAATCTTCTTATCGTAAGAGTTATTAACGTTGCCTTACTGTTTTCCTTTTAACAGATAGATCACTAAGATAGATAAAACCTCCTTCTAACTTTAATCTAAGCTATTTCCAGTTCTTATTAGAGCTCATGATTTTGTATCATAAATATTTCGTTGACATAAGAGTCTATTTCTATTATTATTTTAATAATTAAAAGGTTGCTTATCATTATAGAAATAGACCTAAAGCCTTTCAGAACATAAGCTTACTATGTACTTTTTAGCTCTATTTTTAATTAGGCTTCAGTAGCAAATTTATCAGCTTAACATTGCTTATATTTATAAAGGATCCTCTGCATAAATATTGTCAAGTTGTGACTTGAATTTCCTGTCTTCTTCATGACCAAAATAATGCGACAAAATTTTACATTACCCTACTATTTACTTATAAGTAAAGGTAATGCATTAGAATCCTAGATAGTTTACTATCCTAAACTCCAAATTCTAACCTAACCCTGGTTCTATTAATCTCAGAGCTTGGTATATTATGAAGATCAAGGATCAAGTACTTATAAGATATATATACATCCTACATCCATACTGTAAGTCACTTTAAAGAGTAAGAGCTATTCTAGTGTATAAATGTTAAATATCTCTATATACACCTTATTGATTTAAATCTAGTTCTTATAGCTTTAACATTCATAGATCATAATTATCTAAAATGTCAATAGAGGCATTAACATTCTTGTTCAAAGCTTCTATTATCCTTTCAATCTCTTTCTTACAAGTTTGATTAAGAATGGTTATAAGACCTTTAATAAAAAGTGCATCGATTCCATATGCAAATTGGTTCTTTACCAAAGATAATTACAAGGTTTAAACAATAGGTTAAATGATGGTACACTCCTCATTCACTATCAAGGTTGAATTCATTGGAATAATACAATGCTGACTTTATATATAAAAATTATCATTATAAGCATAATGTAAATGATTAACAATTATTTGATCCGGATGTTTGCAGTGGAGACTATACAATTTAACCCATCGTGAAGTGGATAAATTTGTGGGCACGTGGAAGTCTTACTACCATGCATTGCTTGACATATAAGATTACCTCACAACCCTATTTCTTATTTTTCAATGAGGGTTTCAGTCTCTGCAATGTTGGGTTCACTGCGTCCATGAGGGCTCGCAGGTGCTCACCTTCAGCTCCACTGTCTGTGCATTTTGGAACACTGTCACTTAGGGTGAGAATTGTGAAGTTCACAGCTCGTGCTTGAGTTGATTCCTGCAAACAAACCTTGCTGTGCGTGAGGGTAGTGTTTACACAGTCAGTAGTTTTGGTGTTGAAATCGTGGTGTGGCCACTGCCATTGCTTACTCTTGCTCCAGTTGTCGATGTAGTTAATAACTCGAACCAACTACCTCCTTCTCAGGTGAATATGAGGGTTGCACTGCTCGTGGTGTTGGTCTTCCTTCTTCGTGACCTTGGTTACCAACACTCCAGGTAACAAATCGTTTTTAAGAAGTTGTAAGCTATAAAGAAATTATAGTTACATTTCTACATTCACGTTTTTAATTATGAAATGGTTTTCATTTTGCAGGTGATGGTTCGCCTTATCGTTGGAAGAATCCACTTCACATTTGCGTCTGTGTTAAGCCTATGGGTAAGCCCCGGTTACAAAGTGGCTCTCCCTGCTTGTACGGACTTAGGGGAAATGTTTGTAGTTGGAAGAAGTTATGGCCTTGGTTTTTCCCAATCTTGGGTTATTGGTCTTCAGTTTATAAGTTTTGTTTAAAACACTCGCATATAGTAGGGTGGCTCCAGCTCAATGCTGTGACTTGTAAATGCTCTTTTCTTGTCTTAAAAAGATTTTACAATGATGTAGGTTTTCATATAAGGTCTATTAGTTTTGTTTATTAAAACCCATGCCACGATATGGGTACACAGACCCTGAGCTGGGTTTTGTACACTGTTTAAGTTAATAGCCTTTTGGCCTATCAAGCAATACATTGGGTTTTTGAAAAGGCTTCTTTCGAGCTCAGACTTAGTTTACATTAATACCATTTTGTGTCTCTGTGTAACTTAGGGTTTTTACCCTATTCGACTGTGAAATAAGAATTTACTGTTTATTATATTTTGAATTAGATTCTTGTTAATATTTTAAGACTGTAACTCAGTCATAATGTAATTTATTTTACTTGTTGCTCAGGAAATATGAGCTAGGGTTTTCCTGAATGAAACCCTTATTTAAATAAATCTTTCAATTTGTTTTTAATAGGTTTTGTTTACTTGTTCAATTTGTTTTAAATAATGTTACAGGTGTATTGTGAAAACTTTAAGTGATATTTATATATCTGTTCTTTTATCTGTCCTTAAAAAGGACTGTAAACAGTCTCTCGTAATTCAATTGTTTATTTATAAAATAATCCAAGTAATTGGATTGTAGCTTATATGTTTTTATTTGTAATATTAATTTTTAGTTTAGGGTTTCAACCCTGTAGAATACCTTTACTTGTATAATTTACTTAATAAATATAAAACAGTTCTGTGCTTAGATAGATATTTATTTATATATTTGTTATTATCATATTTTTATGTATTTATTTCCTTAAGCTAACAGGTTGAAATTACTCAGAATTATTTGCAAAGCAAAAACATAGATTCTGTAACTAAGTTTAGTTTGTTCTTTATATTCTAAATACTTTAATAACACTACTTGCTTTATAGTATTTGTTAGACTTAGATTAGTTAATATTATTGGTAAATAAAACTAAGTACTTGTATTTTATTTCTTTATTGAACTGAATGTAACAAAGTAGCTTGACTGTGATAATCTTACTACACATCAACTAGATACTAAGTTAACACAGAGAAATATAACCTATTATAACATAGTTTATCCTTCCAAGTATGTGTTTATGAATACAATATTAAGCTACTGTGTGTAAGCATAACATCTTATTTACTAAGATCTTTTCTTATTATCTTAATCCTTCTACCTTTACTATGTTACTGCTATTTATTTTCCAATATATAATTAAGTAAATAAACTTGTTAAAACAGTAAACTTAAATAAACAGATCATTATTCTTTCTTTAACTAATATTTACACACTAAAAAAAGTTACTCAGCTAACTAAGAATTGTAGAATCATATCTACTCTATTCAGTCTCTTAACAATTACTTTCATCTACTGTAAATACTCTATCTATGCTAGAGTATGGGCTGGTCCTTCTAGGTGTGGAAAAACACAGACTATAATTATTTTCCATTCTAATAATTTTCAAACTAAACATTTACCATTAATTTAACAGACAACATCAAATTTATCTATCTAACACAGTAAAAACAAATAATGCATAACCTGATTAGGATAGACAACAATAGTGTTATGAGGCCGTTCCTCCCTAACAAACTCTTGGAGAGCGCTCAAACAACGCTTCCTTAGGACCCCTGAGCCTGTTCTAGGTCCTCTTGGTTGAGAATTGGTGGAGCATGCAAACAATAGACTAGTCCAATGACTTAGTAAACACTCTGCATTCAACAGTAAGATCCTTCAGATGAAAATCTGCACTAGATCACTTAGCAGTTATCTCCTCAAACTCTTCCACAATTCCCTTCCATTTAATTTCTCTTCAGTACATTCACCTGAATGATCACTTCTCTAGAATGAGTAGCCTCAGCTCTCTTCAATGGGCATTTTTATAAAGATTGCCTAGGTCTTTTGGGTTAGTTTTCATTAATTGAGCCACCTGCTCTGATCCCACTTTGTTGGGGGATCATGACCCCAAATGTAGGGAGGTTGCCACCTGCAACAGTTGGAAGTGGTTTGAGGATGTTGCCACATGTCTGTTTGCTTTCCACCCAGTCTCCTCCACCAATTTGACCAGTAAACACTCTTTTAACAACTCTCCTAAGTTGTTGTCTCCACCTTTATTTATTTATAATTAAAATATTCAGAATTACATTAAATATCCTTGACTCTACTGAGTCATCAATTACAACCTAGCATAAAATTTAACATATTGTCCTCAAATAATATCAAATAATATAGAATTGTTTTTTTTGAAAAATTGGGGCATGTGACAGTTTAAATCATCTTCTGTCTGAAAAACATTTGCATCATAATATTCATAATTTAAAAACTCTTCCTCAGTTAGAAAACCCTCATTCAACAAGTCCCCTAAAAGATTTATATCTGGATTTGTATCTTCAAACTATCCATCTTCCTCTTCTTCTCCTTCATCATTGACATTGTTTTGAAGTGGGGGTGGCACCTTTTGATCTTCAGATTCTCTTCTTTCTCTTTGTATATCATTATTCCTTCTCTCTGCGGGAATAAACCGAGGTGCAAACTGTCTTCTAAACTGATTAGGGTTATTGGAATTTCTGTCCCCTTCTTGAGCAGGCATATTCGAATTCTTCTCTAATTCCAATTTTTTTAACTTTGTCGTTATAATTTTCACTAGTTTTTCCATTTCATCAATTTTACTATCAGCTGACTGTGATGTTGAACCTACTGGAGCAACTTATTTTTTACCTTTTCTATCATAAGCTTGCTGATCTGAATTTACTTTTAGTCTATTAGAAGCTAGGATATTGGATTCTACTTCTAATGCTGTTTCTTGCATGTTTAACAGACTAAGTGGTCTTCTTTCTCTCAGGTGTAAATAAAACTCATGATCAAAAGCATTGGCATAGGTGAGTTTTGTTGAGGTTTCAGAAGGATTGATTTATACAGGAATTATACCATACATTTTGTTAAATCTCTTAGAAAAATCTGCTATGGTCTCATCCTTTTTCCTCCTTAGGGCTCCAAACTCTGTGATATAGTATGTGTGATCCTTGGTATCACCCCACTACCTCATGAAAACATCCTGAAGTTCCTCTATCAAGGTAATCGAGTTTGTTGGTAACTCTCTGAACCACTTCCTAACCTCCCCATCCAGGATTTGCAAAAACATTCTCATCCATACATATTTTGATTCAATGTTTTGGTTATCTGCATAACTAAGAAATGCATCCCAGTGTTCCTCGGCTGTTGTCTCACCTTGCCCATTGAACCTAGCTAAGTACTTTTGATAATCTCCTCCAGGGAGATAATTTAAGGGCTGAGGAAGAACTAATGGAGCATACCTAGCTGCCACCATCCTATCCATCATATCTAATGGCGGTTGTTGAGCTGCCATTGTTAAACTACTAGGGTTTGCTGCAAGAAAAGACTTATTTACTAGACTGGTACTTGGATGAAAAGGATTTTGCTGGTTTTGAACTGAAACAAAGGGATTTTTCCAGGAGATAGGGTTTTTACTTTTTTAAAAGATTGAGGATCAGTAAATATTTGAAAACTGCTAACAGGTATTGTAGGTGTTAACCATGATGAATCTTGTTTTTCTTCCTTTGCAAGTGAAAAGGGTGATAATAGGTCAATTTGATCAGGGCTACATAAAGCTGGAGATGATTGTGACTTCTTAATTTTCCTAGCTTCTTTCAGAATTTGCTCTGGGTTTGATACACCCAAGTGTAATGTTGAAGTTGGTCTACCTCTTTTTCCAACTCCCTTAGTAGCCACTGTGAACTGTTTGGTGAAATGTAGTCTTAATGATTTGCTGGTTTTGTCCACCTCTCAAAACCTGTTGGAGAAATTTACCACCATAGACACTCTTTTTGGTCAATTTTGCCTAGTTAAACCACTATCCTAATTATTATTGACTTAATTGACATCAGAGGAGCACTAGATGACATCAACTAGATCACACCCATTTCTACCTTCAGTCAAGGAGGCTAACTTAGCCTTCTCCTACATTCGGGGAGGCTAACTAGAGCACTCCGGGGGTGGTCTGAGTGTCATTATTGCCCCATATTGCTAACTGATGGTTACAATCAGTTAAATAGAGCAGTGAAGGAGCCCTCCTTCATTAAATTGATTATTTAATGAACTGGAGTCAACAGAGGTGCCTCCAACCACTTCTGATGTTCAGTTACACTTCAGTTAACCTCATCGGGGTTCATTGGAGTCATTGAAGTGCTACCACTTGTTGGTTGGTTTGCTGTGACATGTGTCTGACCTAATTTCAGTTAGACTTAGTCATTTATTACACTTCGACTTCAGTTAGGGCTCAGTTGAGTCAATTAGGGTTTTGATTAGTGGTTAACTGGAGTGTTGACTATGGCTTACATTCAGTTAAGCTAGACTAACTCATTCAATTCAAATGACCTCCTTGGGAATTCAAATTGCTTTGTCATTCATGCTTATAGCATGATCATGTATTGTATTACTCATTCTTTGTGTGAATATACAAAGCAGCTACTCATTTTGTAGCCCTATTACACCATTTTCATGACTTATTGTTATTAATCTTGATGAGACTTGTGTTTAGTCCCTAGATTACTGTGGCAGATTAATATGGTATTAGAGATCACGGCGGGACTAAGCTAAGATCTTTCAAAAACAAGGTTTTTGATAGATCTTGCATGAAAATTGAGCAATAGCTCAAAAATCCAGCACTGCACCAGAAGCCAAGGCGTACCACTTAATACCCCAAGTAAAGAACTTGTTGATAAAGCTTGCTTGATTGACTATGATGGGTGTAATGAAATCCTAAAATGTGTAGGCTGTCCGACCTTACATTGCCCCTTTTGTTGTGATTTTCAGGTTTTTGACAAGTGAAAGCATTCGCTCCAGTAGATTCAGATGGCCTCTTCCGTAGATATTTTGACTCCGTTCAACTTCCACTCATGGAAAGGAGACATGGAGATCTAGCTTTGCTCCAGAGGACTCTATAGGGTCACCATGGACACTGAAGAAGAGCTTGGTTCTACAATAGACAAATCTAGATTCTTGAACAAGAAGGATGAAGCATTTAGATTCTTGTGCCTCTCTGTTTCTCGGGATCTTCTTTTCCATCTTTCGGGATTGAAGAATCCAAAAGAAATTTGGGACAAATTGGAAGCCCTATATGGAGAGCAGGATGATTTGAGAGTTTACCAACTCGAAAATGAATTGATGTCTCTCTAGCCCTCCAATTTTGAGACCTTGAATGAATTTTTCACAAAGTTCAAGCACATTGTCTTACTGTTGAAGAAATGCAAAGTGGAGAAAGAGGATGATCAGCTCATCCTCGCCATACTCTCCAAAATTGGAGCTGATTATTTAGCTTTTGTCTCTACATTCTGTGTGGGAAAGCTCGCAACCCCTGGATGGAAGATGCCTACACTCAATGCCTTCATTGAGTCCCTAACAAGTGAACATGATAAGCTTGTCCAGATGGGGATCATCAGATCCTCCCGTGATCAAGCCCTCCATGTCTCGCGGCCCAAAGATATAAAGGGTAAAAGAAAGCAGCAGAAGAACCCAAAAAATAAATTCAAAGCTCCTAAGCCTAAAGTTGAAAACCAGCAGCATGATGAGTCTTCCGGATCAAAGAAGAACAAAGGGAAAGGGAATCATGGAAGGGAAAAATTCAAGTGTTCATACTGCGGAAAGGGATTCCACCCTGAACATGCCTAAATGAAGAAGAAGCTTGATGAATCCACCTCTCTCCTTGAGAGAAATCACATCAATCTTCCGGAAAGCTTTCAGAGGAGAGATCAGCAAGATCGGGAACCACAACATGAAAAATTTCATGCCCTCATGGCAAGCACTTTGAAGTCCAAAGCACTCTTGATTGATTCTGGAGCTTCAAACCACATGATGGCTGAAAGAGACTCCTTTTCATCCTTGGATACCAGTAAATCCATCCCCATACACATGGGAGATGACTCCACCATCATTTCAGAAGGACAAGGTACGGTCGATCTTGACAATGGCTATTTTTCAAATGTTTTGTATGTACCGTCTCTGGCATCAAATCTCCTTAGTGTCTATCAGATGACACATACAAGAGTGCCTAAGAGAGTATCTTTCAGCCCTAATGATGTTGAGATAATGGAACTTGCATCTAGTAAAATCATTGCTAAAGGCCTTGCAAACCATCATGTAAAATCCTATGAGTTCTCCCACTTTGTGGCAGATGCAAAGCCCACCGCTCTGCTAACTCATGGAAATGAAGTTGGTAGGCTGTGGCATGAAAGGTTTGGCCATATAAATTTCAAATATTTGCAGTAATTACAGAAAAAATCCATGGTTGAAGGCCTCCCGGTCATCAAGGAAACCACTGGAAATTGCAAGGGCTGTGTGGTTGGAAAACACCCTAAGCACAAGCTCGATCGAGGGAAGGAAAACCGAGCTACATGCATATTGGTGCTGATACATTCTGATATCAGCGGTCTGATTCTTGTCACATCCATGAATGGATCAAGGTATATTCTAACTTTTATTGATGATTTTTCAAGGTACACATGGGCCTTCTTTCTCAAAAAAAAGTCTGAAGTATGTGAAAATTTTTCTGAACTAAAGGCCTTGATCGAGAATGCCTCTGGGATTAAGATCAAGATCTTGAGATCTGATAATGGTGGGGTGTATGTCAGTAATGAGTTTCTACACATATTCTCCCAAAATGGTATTCAGGTCCAACATTCAATTCCCTACACTCCCCAGCAGAACAGAGTAGCGAAAAGAAAGAATCGGTCTCTCAAGGAGATGACCACCTGTATGTTGGAATCAAAGAAGTTGGCTGCAAAGTTGTGGGATGAAGCCATGCATGCTACAGAATACATTTAGAATAGGGTGCCACACTCATATGTGAAAGGGAATACCCCTTTCAAATCATACTTTGGACACAAGCCAGATGTGTCGAACCTGTAGGTGTTTGGGTCCATTGCATGGGCCCGGATTCCACTTGATAAAAGAAGGGATTTGCAACCGCAAAGCATAGAATGTATGTTTATTGGGTATCCTAATGAATCAAAAGGTTTCAAGCTGCTGTATATCAAAACAAAATAGATCATCATCGAGATAAGTGTCAAGTTCGATGAGCCTCTTCAGGAGGTGGAACTAGTGAAGGAGAAAACTAATGAATTTCCTTCCTATTCTACTGAATATTTGGATGATGAAATTGGGGGTGATGACCCTGATTTGGATCCTCTAATTTCTGATATAAATTTGCAACAAACATTAGATGCTGAATCAAAACCTGAATTACAAAATCATCTTCCCACATGGGCCTGACAGACACTCTCCTCTGCAAGAGATAACATTGGAAATCCGGATGATCCAAGGAGAACCCGGTTTGATTTCCAAAGAGCAGTTATTGCGCTCTCTTGTCCTGATAATTTGCTGTCCAAAAATTGTTATTTGATGATTAGTTCAGACCCAAAATCATACTACCATGCTCGAAAGGATCCAAGATGGCAAGTTTCCATGAATGAAGAGATGAATTCTCTTCAGAAAAACACTACTTGGGAGCTAGTTTCTCTTCCTCTGGGAAGGAAATTGGTTCAATGCAAGTGGCTGTTTGGACCAAGGTTGCTGTTGATGGAAACACCTTCAAATTTAAGGCAATTCTGGTGGCAAAATGTTTCTCTCAGGTCTAAGGTGTGGACTACCATGAGACCTTTGCATCGGTTGTAAAAATGGACTCCATCCGCCTAGTTTTGGGAATTTTGGCATATAAGCATTGGGAAGTGCATCATATGGATGTTAAGTTAGCCTTTATGCATGTAGATATTAATGAGGAGATATACATGAAGCAGCTTGAGGGATACATCTCTTATCCATGTTTGGTTTGCAAGCTAAAGAAGTCACTATACAGGTTAAAACAGGCCCCAAGAGAGTGGTATTCCAAGATGGATGCCTTCCTTCTCTCACAAAACTTCCAAAGGTGTAGATCAGATACAAATGTGTATTTACAGTAGTCTGATGGTCATTTGATTATTATTTTTTTATATTTTGTTGACTTACAGATCATAGGTAGCACAGTTGCTTCCATTTCGGCCATCAAAACTGCTCTCCACAATGCCTTTGAAATGAGTGATTTGGGGCGCGAAATTGAGCAAAATTCTGATGGGATAATGGTCACTCAGTCCAAATACATATCAGACCTATTAGTCAAGTTTAACATGGCTGAACGTAGGCCTACACCATTCCCTTTCCTTTCAGGGATCAGCCTTGAAGAAGGAAAAAGCACACCTCCCATGGACTGCACTATCTATCGACAACTAATTGTTAGCTTGTTGTACTTGACACATTCTCGACCTGATATCTATTATGCCATGAATGCTGTATCAAGATACATGCAGCAGCCTCATGATCTTCATTGGAAGGAAGCCAAGAGGATCCTCCAGTATATTCAGGGAACCATGACCTACGTCATTTCTCTGCAGACTCCGAGCTAGACCTGGTTGGATACACAGATTCCGATTGGGTGGGTGATTCTATTGATAAGAAGTCTACTTCCGGATATGTATTCATGTTTCATGGTGGCCCCATTTGTTGGTCTAGTAAAAAGCAGGCTGCCATAGCATTATCTTCAGCAGAGGCCGAGTATCGAGGAGCGGTGAATGCTTGCATCCAAGCAGTTTGGTTGCAAGGCATTCTTTCAGAGTTTGATCTTGGGAGTACTTTGTACACTATCCTCTTTTGTGACAATCAAAGTTCTATTAAGATATCCATAGATCCAGTTACCAGGCAGAGGACCAAGCATGTAGAGATCCACATGCACTATATCAGGGAGCAAGTGCATGATAGGACCATCATTTTGCAATACTTCCTGACTGATGAGCATATTGCAGACATCTTCACCAAGAGATTTTCAAAAAAGAAGTTCACTCACCTCCGTTCACTGTTGGGGGTGAGTTCATCAGGGTGATCAGACTACTTTAAGTGTTCAGCTTAAGGGGGGGGTTTTCCCACTAGGTTTTCCCTCTTTTCCTCACTTAGTTTGTTTTTGAGCATTGTTTTAGTTTCAGCATTGTATAGGTTGACCTATGGCCTTAGTTTCCGGGGCCCTAGCATTTTTATGCATTTTATGTTTTCTAACTCCTCCTGAGTATAGCTTAAGGGGGGGTGCTGGAGACATTTACCACCATACACACTCTTTTTGGTCAATTTGGCCTAGTTAAACCACTATCCTAAATATTATTGACATAATTGACATCAGAGGAGCACTAGATGACATCAGCTAAATCACACCCACGCTTACCTTCAGTCAAGGAGGCTAACTTAGCCTTCTCCTACATTCGGGGAGGCTAACTGGAGCACTCTGGGGGTGATCTGAGTGTCATTAATGCCCCATATTGCTAATTGATGGTTACAATTAGTTAAACAGAGCCGTGAAGGTGCCCTCCTTCATTAAATTGATTATTTAATGAACTGGAGTCAACAGAGGTACCTCCAACCACTTCTGATGTTCAGTTACACTTCAGTTAACCTCATCGAGGTTCATTGGAGTCATTGAAGTGCTACCACTTGTTGGTTGGTTTGTTGTGACATGTGTCTGACCTACTTTCAGTTAGACTCAGTCATTTATTACACTTCGACTTCAGTTGGGGCTCAGTTGAGTCAATTAGGGTTTTGATCAGTGGTTAACTGGAGTGTTGACTATGGCTTACATTTAGTTAAGCTAGACTCACTCTTTCAATTCGAATGACCTCCCTGGAAATGACGCCAAATATGCTAGTGCCAGAAATTGTTCTCAGACTACTAAAGAATGAGACAACACATTCTCATAAAATAAAACTAAGTAAAAAAGATTTTTAGGGTTTTGGTTTTACCATTTGTTAACAAGAGGGTCAAATCTGATCAGGCTAAGACAAACACTAAATCATGTAACAGTGAAGGACTGAGATGTATAATATATGAATTATAAACCAGAAAAAACATAAGCACAATACTGAGTTTCACACAGTTCACAAGCATTCCACGAATAATAACATCAAACAAGAAATGAATTTGTCAACTGAGTGACTACACCAATCATAAATGAAACCAACATATAGAATAAAATTGGCTTATAGTTTGCATATATATCATAATCAGCCATCAAGAATACATAAGAGTTTCTGAACTTAGCTCTGTATACAGTAGCTTGGAAGCCTCCCCTTGTACAAAAATTCAAACTCTTTCTCATTCTAATTACTTCCTTTTATCTTGGTTACATCCAAAAAATAGTTACTTAACTAATTAACTACCTTCTAGGTCAGACTATCGAAACATCTAGTAAAGTAAAGGTTTTCCAAAACAAACTATTATCTTTTAACAAAAGTTAACTAAAAGACACCTGTCATCAATAACTCTTTAAACATATTTGGCAGCTTCAGCCAAAAGTGCTATCCCCTCTAAAGCTTGAGTTTTTTTTCTGGTTCTCTGCTGCTCAACTTTTAGGTCTTCAACTCTCCTTGATAGATATTGATTTTGATGAGTTAAATCTTGGATGTTCTGGTCCAACTCTTCACACATGTTTTGTGTCTACCTTTTCCTCTTTAATGCTTCCTTCAAAACCACAATTAACTCCTGATAATGGCTGTTAACATCCTCAAGATCTTCTCTTAACCTTCTATTTGCCATTACCAATCCTTCATTTTTTTCATTCAGAAAATCTATTTGGTACTTGTACTCTTTAATACTTTTCTGAAGATTTTCGTTCTCTGAATCTATGACTTTTCCTTCTTGAAATGAAGAATATCCTTCTGGGAACCAAGGGACATTTAACTTCTTGAAAATTTCCTGATCATCCTCTTTTTGTTGCTTTATCACTGTTACAGGAATATTTGGAGACTCAACACCTTCAAAATTGCACTGGATTGATGGCTCTGCAATTTTCCCTTTCCCTGTACATGATTCTAACATCACTGAATGATATTTCATAGTGTGAACCTGCTGAGGGCTAAGACTTTCTTTCTTTTTAATATCCTCTTCATGTTCTGAAATTTTATTTTTTATTGAGGATGAATTAACAATCAATGAATCCTGTTTCTTACTGATGACTTTTTTAACATTCAGGATTTTATCCTCTTCGACATCCTCTTGAGAAGAGGAATCTTCTAATATTGTAATTTTCCCTTGAGATAGCTTGGGATTTAAAAGTTTTTTCATGTTTAACCTCAACTTGTTTTTAGGTCTAGTTTTAGGTCTCCAACCTACTCCTACTTCTCCCAGCATACTCAGATATTTACCTTGATGTTTTATAGTTTCCAGGTGAACAACTTCTCTTTTAAATCCTTTCATAACCAGCTTTTCTTCAAACCCTTCTTTCGAGCTTGGTGTATTGTCAACCCTCAATTTATCAAGCACTGGGATCTCCTTTCTTTCTTCATGTACATTTGTAGGAATTTGATATTGTTATAAAACACATTTTCCTTCTTCCTGGTTTGTTTCTTCATCAAAATAATTTGCCGTGTCATCTTCAATGATTTTTGCTACATCTTCTAAACTCTGCACTTGAGATTACAACTGATTATCTTCATCAATCTTCTTTTGTTGTCTACCTACAGGCTCTTCAAGTTTTTGTGTTGAAGATTCCACTTAAGTAGTCTCTTTTAATGTTTCAATTATCACCTCTTTCTTCAATCTTTTAACAAGACTGTTGATTTATTCATCTGTCTTCTTTTTGACTGGTCTTCCTTTTCACTTTGAAACCCTGACCTGAACAAAAAATAATCCCAAGTCTTACCTTTTTTTCTGGAGCACAGTACAGATAATCAATTTTATCAATCCATGGTGGAAAATGGATTGTTTAGTGTGATCCTGATGTTCTCTTACCCTACTTGACATCTTCTGTAAGCTTTTTAGGAAGAAAAAATGGAAGATTCATCTTTGACTACTGACTTAAGTGTTGTAGAAACCTAATGTGATATTTAAAAATAGAGGCATATCTTCCCTCATAGGTTATATAACTCTGCAAAATCTTAATTGGCTCCCTCCATTCATGCTTGAACTTCTGTATATGAACCCCCTTACCCCAATCTGCTACAACATTAGGCAACAAGAAATTCTCTGAATTAAAAGCAAAAGGCACTTTCTTGAACCAAAACTCACCCTCATCAGCTATGCATGTAGCTTCTACTATTAACTCTCTAGTTAATTCAATTTTTAGGGTATTAAACATGACTGTGTCTTTCTCTAATCCTTGAGCGAATCCATAGGAAACTTCTAAATGATAACCATCAATTTTTTCAAAATATTGAAACGAGCCTACTTCTTGAAACAATTTTGCACAGTCAGGAAAGGTTTTATCCCATGTCATGTTTGAAGGCTCAGCCCTGTTTGTCTTGCCACTTCTCTTCATTTTCTGTACTGAACCCTAATTGTTTCTCCTTCAGAAAATAGTCAAAACTATTTTGAAAGTATCTTATTTCAACAGTAGACTAGTATTAATTCTTGCACATGATCTAGGAACTAGGAATCAAAATCATCAAAGAATAATTAACAAATACTCATGAATTGGAAATAATCAGAACAGAAATGGTTTCCTCTCTATATATTTAATAAACAATAAAGGGTTACAATACCAATGCTGAGCAATGGCTTAACTCCATAAAGAATTTGAATACCTAAGGAGACAATTCGAATTCAGTGAGTGAGTCTAGCTTAACTAACTCTAAACCATTCAATCTCACTCAGTTAACCACTTGACCAAAACCCTAATTGACTCACCAAACCCTAACTGAAGTCGAAGTGCAATAAATGACTGAATCTCAACTGAAGGAGATCAAACACATGTCATAGCAATCCAACCATCAAGTGCTAGTGCTGCATGACTCTGGACAATGAACCCCGATGAGGCTAACTGAAGCTGAACTGACCATCAGAAGTTGGTGGAGGCGCCTTGTTGACTCCAGATCATTAAATAATAATAAATAATCATTAAATAATCATAAAATAATATATTTAATGACTGGAGGCACCTTAACTGACTATAGCTGACTAGTTGAACTGATTGTAACCACCAGTTAGCAATTAGGTGCATTAATATCACTCAGATCACCCCCAGAGTGCTCCAGTTAGCCTCCTTGACTATAGGAGAAGGCTAAGTTATCCTCCTTGACTGTAGGTAGGCGTGGGTGTGACTGGATGATGGCAATTAATGCTCCATTGATGTCAATTAAACTTAGGATAGTGGTTTAACTAGGCCAATTTGACCAAAAAGAGTGTGTATGGTGGTAAATGTCTCCAACACCCCCCCTTAAGCTATACTCAGGAAGAGTTAGAAAACATAGATGCATGAAAATTCTAGGGCCTTGGAAACAAAGGCCATAGGTCACCCTATACAATAAATTAACTGCTTAATATAACCAAGGAAACGGGGAAAATCTCATGGGAAAAATACCCCCCCTCAAACTAAGCAGTAAGTCAAGAATTAGTTCTTCTATGTAGTAGCATCCTGAGACAGTGCATGTGAACCTCTGAATCCAAAATAAATGAATATGTCTGGAGGAATCTTCCACTTTTGAAGAAGAACAATGCACTCAACTGAATTAGAAATATAAACAGCTACACGGTGAAAACTGGACCCATGTAGAGCAACTGAAATCATCTGAAGAAAGAGCAAAGGTTCTTGAGGATTTGAACCATGTGTGGAACACTCAAGAAACTGATATGTTGCAGCCTTGAACAAAAAACCATGAGTGGTAAAATCAGCCCCAAATCTTAGGAGCAAGTGTCCAAGCGGATGCAGAATGTCTTCCTCTTTACTTGTTCTGTGAGGAGATGAGCATGTGACCAAAGGTAGAGAATCCATGGGACTCTGGAGAGCGAATGCTTGAGCTCCATAATCTGATATAGCTTCAGAAATATCTAATGATTCACAAACTAAAATATCAGTAACCTCATAAGAGGAAACTAACACCAAATCCCCAGCAGCAAAATTGAAGAAGAACTTCGGTACTTGATTTTTCACACCGGAATTGGTGAGAGCAGCTACAAGCATGGTTGAAAGCTCTTGGATTTTAAAATATGAACAAAATAATATTAGATCAGAATGTAAATCAGATCTAAATAAGTTCACAACAGATCCAAAGCTATGAAATGAAATGAAATCCCCAGCAGCAGTTTTGTAGGAGACTTGCGGTACTTGTTTCTTCACACCGTTGATTAGAATAGCTACAAGCAGTACTGAAGGTTTATGAACCTGAAATTTTGAACCAAGAAATATCAGATCAGATCCAAATAAGATGATATCAGATCCAATAAGGTTCATGTCAGATCCAAAAGTATGGTCAACCGAGACGGTGGATGCACAGTTTTCTTCTTCTTTAAAATTCTGAATTTTGGTGCATGCAATCCTGCAGGAATTTGCTGGAAGATCTAGATCATGGGGAGCGAATGGGTCACTCTTATAATCTGATATTTCTTCCAAAATATCCAAGTTTTTACATATTTGCACACCAGAAGCAACATTAGAGGGAGAAAAATCAAATTTATCTTCACTTTCGGAAGCAATTACTGGTAAATTTTGCACAGAATTCAAAGGAAAATCACCAATGAATGTTTGCATGGAAGTGCAGCAGTGTTTTTCTTCAATATCAGAGATTCGAATGTCTTCTTCTTTTTCAGCAATATGAGAAGATGAGATATCAGAGATCTCATGAACTTCCGGAGCATCAGGAGAAGGAGTCACTTCATGGAGACTTTGTTCAATTCAAATTGAATGTGTAGAAGATTCTGCTTCATCTTCATCTTGAACAACTTCATCAGAGAGAGTAGAGGCTGAGACTTTTGAGAAAAGAACTCTTGTGGTGCTGGCTGTGATCTCCAAAGTACTATTATGATCCTCATTGTGCTTGCCAAAGGTTTTGTCCAATATTGTCCAGACTTCCTTTGGGTATTCAACAGAACCAAGACTAAGGTAGTACAAGCTATCAGAAAGGGCCATACATATTGCTCCAATATCTCTATCACCGTCATTTAGCCAGTCATTCTCATTCTCATAAGACTCTTTTCCAATTCCAATAGACACCTCATAGAGACCTCGTCTCTTCAGAGATGCAATCATCTTCAACTTCCATTCCGAATAGCTTGTGAATGGGGTGAGAAGAGGGATTGATGAGGCCATTCGAAGTTGTACCTATTAAGACCTGTAAATCAAAACAAAAAAAGGCACCGTAAGGTCGGACAGCCTGCACATTCTAGGCTTTCATCACACCCAGCATAGTCAATCAAGCAAGCTTGATCAACAAGTTCTTTACTTGGGGTATTAGGTGGTAAGCCTTGGCTTCTGGTGTAGTGCTGGAATTTTGAGCTATTGCTCACTTCTCATGGAGAAATCTGTCAAAAATCTTGTTTTTGAGAGATTGTTCTTCGTCCCGCCGTAAGCTCTGATACCATATTAATTCTTGCACATGATCTAGGAAGTAGGAATCAAAATCATCAAAGAATAATTAACAAATACTCATGAATTGGAAATAATCAGAACAGAAATGGTTTCCTCTCTGTATATTTAATAAACAATAAAGGGTTACAATACCAATGCTGAGCAATGGCTTAACTCCATGAAGAATTCAAATACCTAAGGAGACAATTCAAATTCAGTGAGTGAGTCTAGCTTAACTGACTCTAAACCATTCAATCTCACTCAGTTAACCACTTGACCAAAACCCTAATTGACTCACCAAACCCTAACTGAATTCAGAGTGCAATAAATGACTAAATCTCAACTGAAGGAGATCAAACACATGTCATAGCAATCCAACCATCAAGTGCTAGTGCTGCATGACTCCAATGAACCATGATGAGGTTAACTGAAGCTGAACTGACCATCAAAAGTTGGTGGAGGTGCCTTGTTGACTCCAGATCATTAAATAATAATAAATAATCATTAAATAATCATTAAATAATATATTTAATGACTGGAGGTGCCTTAATTGACTGTAATTGACTGGTTGAACTGATTGTAACCACCAGTTAGCAATTAGGTGCATTAATATCACTCAGATCACCCCCAGAGTGCTCCAGTTAGCCTCCTTGACTGTAGGAGAAGGCTAAGTTAGCCTCCTTGACTGTAGGTAGGCGTGGGTGTGACTGGATGATGGCAATTAATGCTCCACTGATGTCAATTAAACTTAGGATAGTGGTTTAACTAGGCCAATTTGACCAAAAAGAGTGTGTATGGTGGTAAATGTCTCCAACAACTAGAGCCTGTGAACCCTAGATATGAATTTTACTTAAACAATTAATAAGCATTTCGAAACAATTCCACTAACAAAATGAACTAATAATTGAGCAAAATCGGGTTCCTAAACTTGCAACTTCTTAATTAACACCCATAACTAATCTCCTTTCAATGCAAGCCTGAATTTGTGAATGATGTCAGCAATCAGTTGCATACCTGTCATAATAATGGTTTCAGCTGCTAAAAATATGCTATCTTGTCTTCCCAAGTGTCTAGTAAATCTCCATAGCTCCGTCTTCGATTGCCACGACTGTGCCAGTCACTTACTCTACAAACCCTAAACCTGTAACCACCTTCCTCACAATCTCTTCCAACCATGGACTGCCAGGTATCAACACAATCTTTGTAATCTTTCATATATCCAAGAAATTTGTAACTAGCTCTGAATTACTCCCATTGTGCACTATCATTACGGTTTAAAGGATCTGCAACTTGCCTGAATCATCCTTGTCTTAACTTGAACACTTGTCAAAATGATTAGTAAGGCTTATACATGTATCATCTCACTTTAACAAATGTTAAAACTCCATCATTTGCAATTTTTAACCATGAAAGAGCTCATTTCATGATTTTTTGAGTGCCACGATATTCTTGTAGCACTCCTAGTTCATGGTTTATGCCTTTGCGCTACAGGAATCTCTGATCAATATTTTTTTGACAAAAGGCTTAAAAACAAAGGGTTAGATTATATAATCAAACTTTGATTAAACCTTATGATATATATTTTAAGCTTTTCAAAAATATACACACCTAATAATCCCATTAAAACTATAAAAACAATGAAATAAAGTCAATTTTAAAAGAAAATTATGAAACCAAAAATAAAAATATTCTCACTATTATAATACCTCAAAAACCAAGCTCAAAATCTTAAAAGAAATAAGAAAACCATGTTTTGAAAATAAATCATATAGTCTAAAACTGAAAACAAAATCTAGCTATAACACCACCAATGAGTCTACGCCACATTGGTTGTACTCTAGGTGAACCCCTTCACTTGGCCCAATCCACACCTACAGTGTGTCTCTCTCGGTAAACTAGTACCTTTATAGATTCGATGGGATAAATAGATTCTCTAACTTCATAACACCACATGTACTCTAGCCTTATGGATTCCGTGATTGAAAGAGACATTATGTTGTTTGTCGCATTGCTATATACCATACAATTGTGCAGGATAATATCATATGTTTCTAAGAAGATGAAGACCAGAGTTACCTGCTTTGCTGACTTTCATGGATGGAGATATAAACCGATGGAATTTGTCTAACAATATTTATTTGATTGAACTTCTTTAGTTACCATCTAAATATACATATGGTATTAAAACTTAAATAATTTTGGAATTAAAAAAAATATATTTTTGCATCACGTTTTGCAAATGCATAAAATTAACAATGTTGACAATTGACATTTATCTACTTGACCTCCTTCAGTAGAGTAGGTAGGTACCTTTCGTTGGCTATGCATGAAAGATGCAACATTTATTTGAAGTATAGTTAGTATGGCAATTAAAGTATAGTTAGTATGGCAATTAATAACTGTCAAAGTTGACACTGTAACATTTATCTGCTTGACCTCCTTTAGTAGAGTAGGTAGGTACCTTTCGTTGGCTATGCATGAAAGATGCAACATTTATTTGAAGTATAGTCAGTATGGCGATTAAAGTATAGTCGGTATGGAGATTAATAACTATCAAAGTTGACAATTAACATTTATCTGCTTGACCTCCTTCAGTAGAGTAGGTAGGTACCTTTCGTTGGCTATGCATGAAAGATGCAACATTTATTTGAAGTATAATCAGTATGGCGATTAAAGTATAGTTAGTGTGGCAATTAATAACTGTCAAAGTTGACAATTAACATTTATCTGCTTGACCTCCTTTAGTAGAGTAGGTAGGTACCTTTCGTTGGCTATGCATGAAAGATGCAACATTTATTTGAAGTATAGTCAGTATGGCGATTAAAGTATAGTCAGTATGGCGATTAATAACTGTCAAAGTTGACAATTAACATTTATCTGCTTGACCTCCTTCAGTAGAGTAGGTAGGTACCTTTCGTTGGCTATGCATGAAAGATGCAACATTTATTTGAAGTATAGTTAGTATGGCGATTAATAATTGTCAAAGTTGACAATTAACATTTATCTGCTTGACCTCCTTCAGTAGAGTAGGTAGGTACATTTCATTGGCTATACATGAAAAATGCAACATTTATTTGAAGTATAGTCAGTATGGCGATTAAAGTATAGTCAGTATGGTGATTAATAACTGTCAAAATCTTTTAGATGGTCTCATCGATTGACTTTAAACACAAAGTTTAGCTTATTGACATACTTTATTACAACAAGTATATGTTTTTTTAAACTGAATTAGTGAAATATGATATTTATCTTTTTAACTACTTTATTATAGTAGTATATGTTTCCTTAAATTGAATCATTGAGATATGATATTTAATGGATTGGTTAACACGTTTTATTCATATTTAAGGAATACAAACTTAACTAATTAGAAATAAATGAAGGATTTGGTTAAGATAGTATACATAAGTAGTAAGCCAAGTTCTATATCATTTAATTTCATACATATATTATTATTGATTGCATTTCTAAATATTATTCTTTGATATTTTAATTATGATTTAGTTAGTTGCATTTTGCATATTGTATTTACTTTTATTTTTATTGCCTAAATCATTCCATCTTCATTTATATTTCTGTATTTACATTCATTATATAAATTAGTTTAAATTAATTATAAAACATTAAAATAATATCTTACCTTTTATAAATGATTTATAAATGATTAGACCATGACTAGAAGAATAATGATACACTTGAAATTGCTATAATTGCAACCTTTCCCAGTTACCTTGTAAACATGTTTTAGGGCACGATAAGAGAGGCTATGATTCACTTGAAATTGCTATAATTGTACCCTTTCCCTCCTAAGTATATGACAAGAATTCAAATGTTTTTTAAGATTGGAAAGATAGATGTTAAGTAACAATAATTCCTTAATCGAGAGGTTGAGATTTTAATAATTCAAATGATACGAAAGGAATTTTTATATATATAAACCTCTGTGTGAGTGCATAAGGTTTATCACAACTTCATGAATGTGAACTACACAAAGAATATAACTCAATTCACATTTGGCAAAGAACAAACCAAGGACAGTTTTAATGTGGCAAACAATGGTGTGTTGTTATAGACAGCTTTTAGTGTGATCACCAGACTCGTTTCCACCATTTGGACAATTTAATATATATGTTTTATCTTTTAAATTAGTCTGATAAACTTCAGTACGCTGAAAAACATATCTACATACCGAATTCCATTGACGAGCTATGCATTTTATTTCCATTGGTGATCAGAAACCTATAAACCTACTTTGATCCATCATCTGATTAAGCCTGCTCGGTAAGCAACCCCAGTGGATGGCAGCCAGGAATTTCCAGAAATAAATTGGGCTACTGTGAATTTGTTCGCTTCAACAGCAGATGTGATCACTCGATATCCAGGCCATTTTACTCGCTTGCTAGTTGCATAACCAGGGCCAGAATTCATATATTCTCATAGTTGTTCTCATCATATTTAGAGGACATGGAAAGAAGCCAGTTTACCCGATAAATATTGTCTTACATGGGTTGGGGGTTTGAGAGTGAGAGGGAGGGGTATTTTCTTCTAGATCTAATTAGAGTTTTAGTTGTTTCAATACAGATAATAGCAATCAAATAGCATGTTACTCTTTGTAGTGGGTATGATTATTAACATTATCAAGACAAAAGTTATGATTATAGTATCAAGAAAGACACCTACACAAATTTTACTTATGATAATAGAAAACTAGAAGAAGCGACTTCTTACAAGTATCTCGTAATTGATATTCATCATAAGCTCAATTGGAACCATAACATTGAGAAAATGATTAATGGAGGGTGGAAAGCTTATTTTGGTCTTGAAAATAGTTGTAAATCAACCAACCTAGTCAAGTGGGATAAAAAGAAGTTCCTCTTTGAAACTCTTGTCGTCGACGTTATCTTGTACGGTTGTGAAGTATGAGGATGTAAGATTTCTAGAGAAATTTTGAGGAAGATTGAGCAAATCTAGAAGTGCTTTATAACTTATATCCTCAAACTTAAAAGCAATGTGCCTTATCCTATTCTCCTCATATAAGTTGGTATTTCCCCCATCGAGAGCATGTATATGACTAGGTACGTGATGCACAAGCACAAGATAAATAACATGGAAAATGAGAGACCTCCTAAAATTTCTTTAAACTGAAGTCAAAACCAACTACACCTCAAGGGGAATTGGTGTAAAGATACCACGGCTTGGTTAAACCATTGGGACATTGATGAATAGGACACTTTGCATAATATCGATAATGTCAAAAATATTATTACTTCTAAGTTTAAACAGAAACTGTGGTGTGAGGAAAATTTAGCTGTTAAGAGAAAATTAAGATACTATAAGGAGGTCATTAACCCTAATTTGGAAGAACATAAGTATCTATCGTTAATAACTAGTTCAAGGAAGAAAATTAATATAGCCAAGATTAGAATGAACTCTCATGAGCTCCATAGTGAAACATGGCATTGATCTATTCCTAAAACTCCGTGGGTGGAAATAGTTTTCCATCTTTGTGAGTTTATGAGTGTTGAGGATGAAAATCACTTTCTCTTAAAGTGCCCTACTTACACCCACATTAGACCTGATTTTCATAGTATTTTTTACAATACAAACCTTTCTAACCTCTTAACTTGCCAAAATGATAATGAGCTCATAAAGCTTCTCACCAAGCTCTTTGAGCACAAGAACAAAATTTTAAAGAAAACCAAGTAATACCATCCTTAAGGCCCAGTAGACCAAAGTTAGTCTCAATGGACATTAGTTATCATCATCATCACAAAGTTGTTTATTTATTTATTTTAAGATAAATTTATTTCTAGATATAATTTCAACTTTTTACAAATCATTCATTTTTAAATGACTTTTTTTTTTAATATGAAATTTTTATTTTTTTGTTATAAGGTGTGGTTTTTTAAAACCTATATAAATTGAATGTTCATGGGTAATAAAAGACAATGCCAAGATCGAACAAAAGATGATGTTGTTCATAATGAAAAACAAATATTCTATCATAACAAAAGACATAAGCTTACACATACTGAAGAGATAGTTGTTGAAGATGTAAATAGAGATTTACATCATAATGTTGATGAAATGAATATTGAAAATCAAGTTAAAGAATAGGAAATCGAACCAGGTATGTATATATATTAAACTGTTTGAAATCCAATAATTTTTTTTATAATGAATTGTAATTTTGAAAATACTTCATAACAAATAGAGAGAAAATTGTGTGATAATGTCGATAAAGTTGTTGAAGATTTTGTTGAAACCCATAATGAAGCTGAAATCGAGTCAAGCACATGCATGTGCATATATATATGTGTCTCTGTGTTTGTAAATTTTCAGTATATTTAATTTACTTTATGATCTTGTATTTTGTTTTTTAATACCAATTAATAAATGTGAAATCTATTTTATCTTATATTTCTAATTTAGTATGTTCAATATGCTAAATTAAATTTAATTAAAACACATAGGTATAAGTTCAACATTGACAAAGAAATGTTGCAAAACATTGATCGTGACAAATTTGGGAAGAAAATACTCGACCACGTTGCAAGATATCGTGCTCACCAGTTTTATGAAGATGATCTAAAAAATGAACAAATAGTAGCACAAGCTGAAATTTTGAGATATTTGTTAGTATCCCTAAAGTTAAAAGACACTACATCGGTATTGGGTATTAAAAAGGTAACAACATAATAAAATGTGAAACAAAATGTGTTTGAAAATATAAGCAATGCAATAAAAACATTTGGAAGATCCAGAAAAAAGATACTAGCTCTACATGTAGAGCAGTTTAAACAACCATTATTTCAGTTAGTACTAGGCAAAAAATTTTAATGACACACTAGCAAAAACAATATGAACCTTGAGAAAAACATTGTACAAACATAAATTTTTTTGAATGAAAATAGATGAAACCGATGAACTTGTTTGTTGGGAAATTAATTGTTGACAATCTTACAAATATAAAATGGGAGAAAGTGTTAAAGCTACGGCACATGAATATTGGTTGACAAATTCTCAAGTTTCACCAAATGCAAGGGGTGTGATACAATGAAGAGTCTCATGAAATGAATACGAAACCCATGAAAAACATAAATTGGAAATGACACAAGTACAATTGTTCAATAAATTCAAAGAGGATCCTCTTTTGGTTCTTAATCACAAACAAAAATTATGGGATTGTGAAGCTTACGTTGAATTAGAGCAGTGGTCATATAGAAAGGGTGATGAATATAGGGATGAAAATTTCACCACCCTTGAACTGAGAGACAATAACAAAGGCGCACACCTTTTTTGTAGAGGGACCGAACCACACAACACTAACAAACATCAGTTGGTGAGTGTATAGGGACTACACATCAATAAGAAGAGAAACAAGGAAGAACATATGGGCCACCCAACAACTAAGGCAGGGGGGAAAAACATAGATGAGATCAAACATACATGGTGCATAGTATTAAATACTAATAGTTGGCCAATTTTATTTAATATATAAATATTTGTTCGACTGAAGAAAGTATTTGGTTGAAAAGACTTTCGAACTAAAAATGTTTTGGGATATTTTTTTTTTTTTGGAAATGCAAATGACATCTAGCCAACGACATGCTTTTACCACCAAGGGATATCTCTCTGTTGACTTTGACTTTCAACTAAAAGTTAGTAACAACATTTTGATCGAAAGTTAGTGACAACATTTTGACCGAAAAAGCAATTTTTTATGTTGAAAACATCCAAATTTGCAAATATGCCTGTATGATTCTCACCAAAAAGTAACATAGTTTGATATTTTCACCAAGATGGAAGTTGCATAAATAGAATGAAGATCTGAATGATGTAAGAATGGGGTTAATTGCAACTCACTCAAGTTCAAGGAACAAAGAGACATTCATATACCAAAAAAACATAGAGACATGTAAAATGACACTTGTGAAACTCAAGAGAAGAGCCAAGATTGAGAAAACCTCATGGCCAAATAAGAATGTAAAAGGGGATGGAAAACCATGCTACTAGTTTACCACTAGACTAAATACACATACTTTCCAACCAAATTGCTTACCAAAACAAACTTGAAATCAAGTGCCAAAAACATCTCAGAAAGAGTAAGGAAGTGAGCTTCCAAATGATGATAATGCCTTTTCTTTAATTAATGTTATTGTGAAAGTATTACATGTGAGCAAAATTGTAATTCATGATTTCATGAAGTAAATATTCTCACAACTAGTTTGAACCATATCAAACTGAGAATAAGGTAAACCTTGTAGTAAGACAAGTTGGGTGGTTGAAGAATCACGATGGTGGAGGGTCAATAACCACAAACCAAAAATATAAATAGTGCTATTTTACTTGAGCAAAGGGTTCTCCTTTTGGCATTGCAAGCTATTGTTCATATGCCAATAAATAGACTATTAATAGGTAGTACTTTTACACTTATGTAGAGCAAGGTTTTATTTTGGGATTTTTTTCTTTTGCTTAGTTTTCTTGGTGCTCATGGGTGTGATATTTCTTACCTATGGGACTCTTTTCATGCTATGTTGTTTATCATAATTTATCTTATGCTTGCTAATGCTTGTTATGAAATAGTGAGCTTCATGGTGACATGAGGTTTTCTTGATAGCTTATAATATCTGATTATGCATTTACTTTGAATGGTGGATTATGCTTCCTATTTTCATAAGTCTAACTCTATTTTATTTCATTTGGGTTACTAATTGATTTTGTGACAAATAAGTGTTCTTAGCAATTATATTATTTCAATTTGGGAGGGAGTTGAGAGGGTTTAAGGTTCCTTTCTCATGGCTAAAGAGACTATATTGTAATTGATTGCATTTCTAAATATTATTCTTTGATACTTTGATTATGATTTGGTTAGTTACATTTTACATATTATATTTACTTGTATTTCATTGCTTAAATCATTCCATCTTCATTTATATTTCTGTATTTACATTCATTATAGATTAGTTTAAATAAATTATAAAACATTAAAACAATATCTTACCTTTTATAAATGATTAGACCATGACTAAAAGAATAATGATACACTTGAAATTGCTATAATTGCACCCTTTCCGAGGTACCTTGTAAACATGTTTTAGGGCACGATAAGAGGGGCCATGATTCACTTGAAATTGCTATAATTGTACCCTTTCCCTCCTAAGTATAGGACAAGAATTCAAATGTTTTTACTTGAAATTGCTATAATTGTACCTTTCCCTCCTAAGTATATGACAAGAATTCAAATGTTTTTACTTGAAATTGCTATAATTGTACCCTTTCCCTCCTAAGTATATGACAAGAATTCAAATGTTTTTTTAAGATTGGAAAGATAGATGTTAAGTAACAATAATTCCTTAATCGAGAGGCTGAGATTTTAATAATTCAAACAATGTGTAAGGATTTTATATATATATAAACCTCTGTGTGAGTGCATAAGGTTTATCAACTTCATGAATGTGAACTGCACAAAGAAAATAACTCAATTCACATTTGGCAAAGAACAAACCAAGGACAGTTTTAATGTGGCAAACAATGGTGTGTTGTTATAGACAGCTTTTAGTGGGATCACCAGACTCGTTCCACTATTTGGACAATTTAATATATATGTTTTATCCTTTAAATTAGTCTGATAAACTTCAGTAGGCTGAAAAACATATCTACATACAGAATTCCATTGACGAGCTATGTATTTTATTTCCATTGGTGATCAGAAACCTATAAACCTACTTTGATCCATCATCTGATTAAGCCTGCTCGGTAAGCAACCCCAGTGGATGGCAGCCAGGAATTTCCAGAAATAAATTGGGCTACTGTGAATTTGTTCGCTTCAGCAGCAGATGCGATCACTCGATATCCAGGCCATTTTACTCGCTTGCTAGTTGCAGAACCAGGGCCAGAATTCATATATTCTCCATAATACAAGGTTTTCAAAGCAAAACTTCCAGACCATTCTTTCCATCCAGCAGGATGAATGAAACCATCTAGGTAAGATTGCATATAAACTGTGCGAGAGTATTGTTTCCATGGTCTTCCAAGGTAAGTATTATAGGAGCTCTTCACAGGACGAAGATCAGAGGCTGGGATTATCCTGCAGCTGTGGATGGAAAAACCAGTGTTTTGATTGGGATCAGTTCTCCCCTGGGCAGTGATGTAATTATCTTGTCCAGTGATCATGGGTTTGCGCGGCATTATATTGCAACTCTGGAAGACTGCTGCAGCGTTGCCAAAGATGAAGTCTACAGTGCCGTATATGTCGCATTCTCTGTAAAAGTGGCGTTGAGAAAGGGCGAAGAGTGTATCTTGGTAGGCTCTCATGCTGCATCGGTACAAGGTCGAGAAGTCGCCTGCTACTCGAAGAGCTACTGCCTGACCATTTTTTGGGCCCGCTGTGTTTTCGAAGGTAATGTCCCGCCCAATAAATCCTTTTCCTGTAGCAGCTGCAATGGAATGGAATGAAAGGCCCAATTCACAATTAGAATCTGAAAATTGTCAGAAAACTCAACCGACATAAGATACAATAGAGCCTCTTCATAGGTATATTATAGACCATTGGAATTTTTGTTTGCATTAAAAAATACGATTCTTTGTTGTATACGAGTGCTGTAGAAATCCTCAGAGGGAAAAACAACTGTTTGATTTCTCTGTTGTTGTGATTTTGGTTGTCATGGGCATGTGGAAACAGCCAGACACACCGGCATCAAAACAAGTCTTGCATTTGTTCCAGCTAGTATTTGTTGCTGTTGCAAAATCTCCTACGGGATGTGAGTGTGTATTACAGCCGCACGTATCAACTCTACTGGATGTATCTGTGAAAAACGCCACTGATGTAGAAAAGCCTCATGGATAATTGCAACTGTTTCATTCAATGTTTCATGCACTATCAGGAGCGAAGTTGGAATTATTGTTCGAGGAGTTTATCCTTCTCTACAGCCTTGCATTAACCTGTTGTTTACTATGGTGGACTACAGCCTTGCATTAACCTGTTGTTTACTATGGTGGACTGACCAATTTGTTGGAAATATTAGTTAGGGGTACGCCTTCATCATATTGTCCAATTGTATTTTGAAAGTTATGTTTTTTTTTAAATTAATTACAGCTTAGTCCATAGCTTCTAAGAGAATCAAAATTTTAGTCTGTGTATATATATATACAGAAGAAAAGGGAAAAACAATAAGAGGAGTAGCCGAGAAAGAAGAACAAAGTAAGAAGAAAAAGAGAAAAGAAAAAACTAGAGTTGGAGAGCCATCCCAAGCTCTATAAAAAATGAAACATTCAAGTAAATTTTCAAGTATGTAATTGTGGCTGTACTTCTTTTGTTATGTGGTTATAATATAGACCTATAGTTTATAAACCCATAGTTTATGGTTGAATGCATATCTTGTTTATTGGGCACATATTCTGCTTAATTACTTATGTGAATGTTGTTTACATTTTAGTGAAATACATAAAGAATCCACAAATATTTCACAAAGTTTAAGTTTAACTCGAGAGTGTTGTACAAAAGTCTTACTTAATATTTTGGTTATATTATATTGTGACATTGTGGCAATAAAGTTGTGTCTAAGTTTATCCTAATTTAAGTTACTAAGCCTTAATTAAAAGAAAAAAACAAATTATCTAAGTAAAATGCACGAAAATCTCCTACACCTCTCCAAGGTGGTTCCTAAGAAATTTTGGAGGAAAATTCTAACTCACAAAATAAAAGAAGACAATAAAATTACTTAACATTCAAACCATTCTTACAACAAAATACGTTTTCTTGTTAGAAGACATGGATTACGGGGTTAAGTGCTTAGCAAATGGAAAATCCAAAGACATTGAAGGCTACCAAGTAGAAATCTTAAAAATTGGAGGGCCTCTCATCATCTCTCTTTAATCTAGTGGTAAGCAAGGGTTTCCTAAACCTTGAACTCAAAGCCTCATTATTCTTATTTTCAAAAGTGGTGATAAAAATGACCCCTCTAATTATCCGACTATTATGATTAGCCATCTCTTAGCTAAGTTATATGGTATTATCTTAGAAAATAAGAGTAATAAATGGGTAGAAATGGAAGGTAAGTGGGCTAAAGGCCAAGCAGGTTTTAGAATGAATCATTCAACCACAGACCACCTCGTTACACTTAGGATCATTGCAGGGGAATGTTGTAATAATAAGTCTGGCCTATTTTGTTGCTTTGTGGATTTTAGAAAAGCTTTTAATACAGTACCTAGAAAATAACCCGTGGAATATGCTAGAGGATCTCAAGGTTCCTTTTGACTTGAGAGTTGCTGCGATAAGATTATACGAAAAGTTCATGCCAAGTTTAACAATAATGAGGGGTGGACAACAAATGTACATTGTAATATTGGAGTCAAACAAGGTTTCCCCCTCTCCCCTACCCTTTTTGGAATTTACATTGATAAGCTAGAAAAGTGTTTAGAACAAGTAGGTTGCGCTGGTACAATCTTAGCTGGAATAGTTATCATCCTCCTACTTTATGTTGATGATATTGTTCTTATGGCAATGTGTTATTCTGATCTCGATATGCAATTAATAGTTCTTAAATATTTTTGCTCTAACATGGGTATGACTGTTAGCACCGACAAGGCAAAAATCATGATTATAAAATCTAAGAAAGACACCTATGCAAATTTTATTTATGATAATAAAGATTTAGAGGAAGTGACTTCTTACAAGTATCTTGGAAGTGATATTCATCACAAGCTCAATTGGAACTATAACATTGAGAAAATAATTAATGGAGATTGTAAAGCTTATTTTGGTCTTGAAAATAACTGTAAATCAATCAATCTGGTCATTGAGATAAAAAAAAGTTCCTCTTTGAAAATCTTGTCATCCATGTTATCTTGTATGGTTGAGAAGTATGGGTGTGCAACATTTCTAGAGAATATTGGAAGAAGATTGAGCAAATCTAGAAGCTGTTTATAACTTGTAACCTCAAAATTGAAAACAATACACCTTATCTTATTCTCCTCATACAAGTGGGTCTTTCCCCTATCGAGAGCATTGCTATGATTAGGTACCTGATGTATAAGCATAAGATAAATAACATGGGAATCTAGAGACTTCTAAAATTACTTTAAACTCAAGTCAAAACCAACTACGCCTCAAATAGTGTTGGTGTAAAGATACCATGGCTTGGTTAAACCATTGGGGCATTAATGAAAATGACATTGGAGGTCATTAATCCTAACTTGGAAGATCAGAAGTATCTCTCGGTGGTAACTAGCTCATGGATATAGCCAAGATTAGAACGCACTTCGACGAACTCCATCTTGAAACATCTAAAACTCCATGGAAATAAAGTTCTTTTCATCTGTGTGATTCTATAAGCCTTGATGATAAAAATCACTTTCTCTTAGAGTGCCTTGCTTACACCCACATTAAATTTGAGTTTCATAGTATTTGTTACAATAAAAACCTTTATAACCTCCTAACTTGCCAAAATTATAGTGACCTTAAAAATCTTCTTGGCAAGCTTTTTAACCACATAAACAAGATTTCTAAAGCAAAAAGTAAATACATGATTTAATTAATAAAAAAAGTAAATACATGATTATTTCTACCAATATCATTTCATGATTGGAAAAGTGGTGTAAAGAAATGATTATCTATACGCATATCACTTAATAATTGAAAAAGTGTAATAAACATATAAATATTTGAAAAAGTGTAATAAACATATAATTAGTTAATAAAATATTATTTAAAGTAAATACAAGGTTATTTATACAAATATCACTTCATGATTGACAAAGTGGTGTAAAGAAATGATTATTTATACGCATATCACTTAATAATTGAAAAAGTGTAAAAAACATATAATTGGTTAATAAAATATTATTTTTATTTTAATACGAAGAAACAAATAATTTCCTAAATTTATTCACAACTTAATAAATTTGTTATTAAATAAATAAATGATATGAATTGAGAAATTTAAAATTACTTTTTTTTTTTAATTTTTAAAATTTGTGTATCTCAACTTATTACATATAAATTTTAGTAAATATTATATAATAATAAATAATAATGGGTGATAACAACTATTAAAACTGATTGTTTACTGTTTTATAAGTCACTGAAGATTATATTACTTCATGGTTGTCTTATACTAATAAAAGGACATTAATATTGTTTAGAATTTTAGTCTTAAAATTTATGTTGGCATTGAACCTTGAATTTTGTATTAGTGTAAAATCTATGATATATAATCTTGATTAAGTATAGCTTGGAATAGTTGGAGAATAATAGAAAATAAACAGAGATTAAGGCTAGATTATATGACAATTTTATCATTTAAAATAGAAATAGGAGGCACCTCTTTCTTATTCCAAGATTTTCTTGTAACAACAAAAAACCCAGGACTTGTAGTAGTCTTGAGAATTATGTATAACATCTGCCCATTTTCTTCTTTTGCTCCTGGGCTTCATCCAATTGCAGAAATATGTTGATGTATTTGTAACTTCGGAATGTATTCATCTATGTATCTTATGTATTTTAACCCGATGTTTATTCTAGGATGTATCTATAATGTAATTGAGTCATGTTGTCATGCCCCGATGTTCTGATCGGGAGGATCAATAATGTAAACAAGTCATGTCAAGTCATTGTGGGTAACCCTTTGATTGTCTAAGGGTTAAAGTCCTCGCAGTTCCGGGGCACTAGGGTTATTAGACTCTCCTAGTAGAGGTCGATCGTAGTAGGGTTTTAGTCATGCCGGGATTAGTATAAATAGAGAGTTGGACTCTCTATTTAGTACACAAATCATACACACTCAAGTGTAGCGCATAGTTGAGGAAGGAGAAGACACTAGGGATAGATAAGAAGAAGCTTACTGCTGTCGAGAGATCACTTACTGTTTTGGGCTTTTACTGTTTTGGTGCTGATTCTATCTCTGAGGAAGTTGTGGGGTTTTCTCCATTTATGGTTTCCCTAAGGAAAAACACTGTGTTCATTGTCTCTTGTGTTTGATTGCTGTACTTGTTATTCTCTTAGTTAAAGATCCCAATAATGCTAGCTTAATGTTGAAAAACTAACATGGTATCAGAGCTAACCTAAGAAGAAGACACTGTGCAACCGCGGGAACTAGGGCTTCCTAGTTTGTGGATCTTCCTCCACATATTTTTAGCAAAAGTAAGGTGGAATAACTCTCCTCCTTAGGGTGCATCTTTCTGTCGAAGCAGAATCCAATTTTGAGGTTTTTCAGTTTTGGACCCGACACTAGTGCCGAAAATTAGGGCTTTTCACAGAAGAGGAATTTTTCAGTGAGCCCAGGCCTGGATTGATCTCCTCCCCAAAATTGAAGTTAGGGATAAATTTCAAGGCATTTGGGTGGACAGAACTCCGAAAAAGAAAAACCCTAATTTGCTCCTGATCTAGTACTGCAGGATTTCAGCTCCAAATCCAAATCTGACATCTTGACCTAGTAAGATCTAAATCTCTTGTATTTCCATTTGAGGTTCTCAGTTTTAATATGTCTCATCATACCAAGCTTGATGAAAAGATTGAGGGAGGTGATAACTTCCGAGCTTGGAAGTATAGGATCTCCCTGGTCTTGGAAGAAAATGAGTTAGACTCTTACATCCATGAGGAGGTTCCAGTTCCAGAGGGAGATGAGGCAAAGGCCTTACACAAGAAGAATATGGTTATGGCAAAGAGGATCATATCTAATTATATCAAGGATCACCTTATCCCACAGGTGTTCTGATCCGAATTTTAGGGGGAATATGGTCTAAATTTGAATGTATGAGTCATAAAAACATTTAATGAGAGGCCACACGCTCTCAGTCATCATAAAAGCATTAAACAAAGAGGCCACCCTCTCTCATCCATGGTCATTGACAACTCATGGTTTTGTTTCATGGTATGGCTTCAAGGCACGTTGTACCTCTCTCATCCATGGTATTTCACAACCCATGGTTTTGACCCATTGTATTGCCCCAAGGCACATTGTAATAATGTTATAAAAAAGATCTATGCCTTCAAGGATTTTTGACATCCTCCACTTCTCTTATTCTATTGCGTTATTGGGTTACTGGTTCTGAGTGTCTTTCTTAGTATGGTTTGAGAGGTGAGGCTCAAAGAACTCTCTTTGAGCCTCACCCCTCCATGTGGGCTATCTACTCTATGTATGTTACTCTATGCATCAAATGTTAACAATTTTATAGCTTTAATTCCCTCCTCTCTCCGCATCCAAGCCTTTCGGGTCTTAGCCCCCAAGATCCAGATCAGTGGTATCAGAGCAGGTATGCTGTCCATGGGAATGAGGGTTTGAGCATAGTTTGGGTTCAAAGATCTACAGAGATTTTCAGCCTCCTTTTGGCACACTCAGAGTCCATTGTTGGGCCATACACTGTAAGCATCACAGTTGGTCCTCAAGCAATACAGGATATCTAAGTTTCAAGAGGAAGTTCCATGATCTCTACAACATCTGTTTTTGCTCTACAAACCCTTGGCATCCTTTGTGGTCCTCTACAAAATTCAAATGGATGCTGTAACTTGCACAGAGAGTTTCAAAGGCTCTTCCATAGCTCATTGGAAATATATTTTTGTCATCTAAAATGGGTATTTTTCGGTTTCTCATTTACCTTCTTGGTTTGTGAGATATGCTTGTTTGAAGCAACCTATGTTTGTACACAGTGCGACCTCACATACCGCAACTTCAAACAAGTACCACAGACTCCACAAAACATATCAGAGGCTCTACCATAGCTCACTGGAAATATATTTCCGTTAGATAAAATGAGTATCTCACGGTTTTTCATTTGGATCTCTGGTTTGAGAGATATCATCGATTGAAGCAACATGTGTCTGGAAAACCCGTGCGCGCGTGTCCCTTGAGCTTCAGCAACCATTTTCTCATTACTCGGGAAGCCATAGAGAGAGTATGTGATATGGATGAAAAGGTCTCTTCAATATCTCAAATGGTTCTTCAACGAAATTCAATTTCATCACCTGCATCAAAATATATGAATGGATTTGCAGCAAGACATCAACTTCACCAAAGACTTTTTTTTTTAACTTTTATGAAATCTTATTGTAATCATGGTTATGGGTTAACCACACAAAACCCATGATTATGGGTCAACCACATAAAACCCAAGATTATGGTTAGGGGTCAACCACACAAAACCCATGGTTAGGGGTCAACCACACAAAACCCACAATTATGGTTATGGGTCAACCACACAAAACCCATGGTTATGGGTTAACCACAGAAAACCCTTCTCTTCATTGGCAATTGACACATTATAATCATGGGTCTCTTTTTAGTATGAAATGATGGGGACCATCATTTTCTAAGGGGGAAAGAATGATCCGAATTTCAGGGGGAATATGGTCTAAATTTGGATGTATGAGTCATAAAAACATTTAATGAGAGGCCGCACGCTCTCAGTCATCATAAAAGCATTAAATGGAGAGGCCACCCTCTCTCATCCATGGTCATTGACAACTCATGGTTTTGTTTCATGGTATGTCTTCAAAGCACATTGTACCTCTCTCATCCATGGTATTTCACAACCCATGGTTTTGACCCATGGTATTTCCCCAAGGCACATTGTAATAATGTTATAAAAAGGCTCTATGCCTTCTTAAATATGCATTCAGGGATTTTTAACATCCTCCACTTCTCTTATTCTATTGCATTATTGGGTTACTGGTTCTGAGTGTCTTTCTTAGTATGGTTTGAGAGGTGAGGCTCAAAGAACTCTCTTTGAGCCTCACCCCTCCATGTGGGATATTTACTCTATGTATGTTACTCTATGCATCAAATGTTAACAATTTTATAGCTTTAATTCCCTCCTCTCTCCGCATCCAAGCCTTTCGGGTCTTAGCCCCCAAGATCTGGATCAGTGGTATCAAAGAAGGTACGCTCCCCATGGGAATGAGGGTTTGAACATTGTTCAGGTTCAAAGATCTGCAGATATTTTCAGCCTCCTTTTGGCACACTCAGAGTCCATTGCTGGGCCATACACTGTAAGCATCACAGTTGGTCCTCACGCAATACAGGATATCTAAGTTTCAAGAGGAAGTTCCATGATCTTTACAACATCTGATTTTTCTCTACAAACCCTTGGCATCCTTTGTGGTCCTCTACAAAATTCAAACAGATGCTGCAACTTGCATAGAGTTCAGAGGCATGTAGCTGCCACATCTCTTCTCAGAGATAAGCTACCAACACTCTAGCTAGTTTATTTCTATTTTGTATGTAACCCAGTTTCAGTGTTTGATTAATGAAATGAAGTGTTACTTCCACTGCATATTTGTTTCTATGGTTATTTGTGTATTTTGTTGCGTTCCTGCATAAATCCGGATCATGTCCTCTCTCAAGACACCTAAAGCTATGTTTGATGCCCTAATCAAATTTTTTGAAGGGAAGAACATAAACCAGAAGATGACTCTGAGAAATCAACTGAAGAATGTGAAGATTCAAAATGTAGAGACCATCCAGTCTTACTTCACAAGGGTTTCTCAAATCAAGGAACAATTAAAAGCTGTAGATGAAGAAGTGGAGAATGTAGAAATTGTGATGAAAACACTAAATGGCCTTCCTAGGTCATGGGATTCATTTATCCAAGGAATCTATGCTAGAAAGAAGTGAGTCAAATTCAGTAGACTGTGGGAATAATGCTCTCAAAAAAAACTCGGATAGCAGCTCGAGAAGAGAAGATGGGAAGTAAAGACCAAGCTCTCATAGTTCACTCCAAGAAAGGCAGAAGAAGACCTCATTACTCCAAAGGTAAGGATCCTCATCATAGAGATAACATTAGAAGGGACCTATCTAAAATAAGATGTTATACATGTGATGAAAGAGGACACTTTGTAAAAGACTGTCCTAAGAACACGGTTCACTCTCATAAGAAGAAGGGAAACAAAAGAAGACATCATGCTCATGTTGCAGAGGATGATGAACCATCCAAGAAAAGAACTAGATATGAAAGTGAAAGTTCTTCCAGTGAAGATGAATATGTTTTGATTTCTGCTCTTACAGGAAATATTACTCATGGAAGTGATGATTGGCTTATAGACAATGGGCTTCCAAACATATGACTGGATTCAAGGAATCCTTTGTGAGATTGTCAAAACATGAACCACCTCACAAGGTGAAGCTATGATATGACTACCAATATCCAATAAAAGGTAGTGGGGAATCTTCCTATAAACTAGACTCTGGAAAGTCTCTAACAATGAAGGAAGTATTGTTTGTGCCAGGACTCAAGAAAAACCTTCTCTCCATATTAGCATTGGATGCAAAAGGAATGAGGGTTGCATTCATAGATGGTCAAGTAATCATGTGGCAAAGAGGAAAGACTATCGATGATGCGGTGGTGATTGGAGAACAAGAAGGAGGTTTGTACAAATTGAAGGGCCATCTAGAACAAGCCTTGGTCCATGACACAGTAGAGCCAAGTGAACTTTGGCATAGAAGGCTTGCACATGTGCATTACAGAGCACTACCTATTGCAAGCAAAGCTGTTGAAGGTCTTCCATAATTCCAAGCAAAACATGATGGGGTCTGTAAAGGATGTGTGAAAGGAAAGAATACAAAGAAGACATTTCCTAGCAGCGAAAGCAAAGCCAAAGGAATCCTAGAAATCATCCACTCCGATGTATGCGGTCCTATGTCATCAAGCTCACTAAGCGGATATGCATATTATGTTTCTTTTATTGATGATTTTTCTAGGAAGATGTGGGTTTACTTCATGAAGAACAAAGACGAAGTATTCAGCAAATTCAAGGAATTCAAAGCCTTGATCGAGAACCACACTGAAAAGAAGATCAAAACTTTTCGATCAGACAATGGAGGAGAATTCACTTCAAATGAATTCAAAGAGCTATGCAAAGAATCGGGGATTAAGAGGGAGTTGTCCACTCCTTATAATCCACAACAGAATGGGATTGCGGAACGGAAGAACAGAACTATCATGGAAGCTACAAGAGCTATGCTTCATGATCAAGACCTTCCTATGCAGCTTTGGGCTGAAGCTGCCAGAACAGTGGTGTATGTGCAGAACCATACTCCACATAGAGTACTCAAGAACAAGACTCCTGAAGAAGCCTTCTCCGATAAGAAACCAGAAGTCAGCCATCTCAGAATATTCAGCTGTCATGTGTACATACACATTCCAAAAGAGAAGAGAACAAAATTAGATCCTTTAGGAAAGAAGGGTATATTTGTGGGATACTCTAAAAGCTCGAAGGCTTAAAGAATATATTTCCTAGGATATAAGAAGATTGACATCAGCAGGGATGTGACATTTGATGAAGACACGGCTTACAACAAATCCAGAAAGAGACTTGCTAAAGAACCTGAAGAAGCAAAAGCACCCAAGATTCATGATACAACCATGAATGAAGAAACTCAAGAAGAAGATCGAGATTTTGAAGAACCACAAAGACCTATAGATCCACCTTTGAAGAAGAATCCTCATAAGAGGAAACCTGCTTGGGTACAAGAACTTATCTAAGGTGCAAAGAGATATGGGGATCCATAAGAGAATCATAGAGAAAGAAAGAGGACCAGAACCTGCTCTGGGTATGTAGCTTTACTATGTGATTTCATTGATAAAGAACCTTCCAGTTATGGAGAAGCGGCAGAATGAAAAGAATGGAAGGATGCTATGATTGAAGAGTATCAATCGATCATGAAGAATGATGTTTGGGATGTTGTCCCAAGACCAGAAGGGAAGTCAATTGTAACTTCCAAATGGATCTACAAGATCAAACATGCTGCAGATGGTAGCATTGAAAAATATAAGGCAAGATTTGTGGCTTGGGGTTTCTCTCTGAAAGAAGGAATAGATTATGAAGAAACTTTTGCTCCTATAGCAAGATACACTTCCATCAGATCAGTACTTGCTCTGGCTACAGTGATGAAATGGAAGATACACCAGATGGATGTCAAGACTGCTTTCTTGAATGGTGTAGCGGAAGAGGAAGTGTGTGTAGAACAACCACTCGGTTTTGAGACTCATGAGAGGGAGTCTCATGTGTGTAGATTGAAGAAAGCCCTGTACGGTTTGAAACAGGCACCTAGGACCTGGTATGATAGAATTGACAGCTTTCTATCTAGTTTGGACTTTACCAAGAGTAAAGCAGATTCCAACCTCTACTACAAGGTTGAAGATGGCAACCCAGTGATGCTTCTACTATATGTAGATGATCTATTTGTGACAGGTATGGATGGGTTGATTGCTGATACAAAGAGAAAGCTTGCTGTTGAGTTCTAAATGAAGAACTTGGGGATGATGCGTTACTTTCTAGGTATGGAGGTGTGGCAGAGTACAGATGGAATCTTCCTTGGACAAGGGAAGTATGCAATAGAGATCCTGAAGAGGTTTGGGATGATGGAATGCAAGGCTATGCCCACACCTATGGCATCAAACCTGAAGCTCTTGAACGATGCTTCATCAGAGTCGATTGATGCTACGATGTATCATTAGATGATTGGGTCCTTGATGTACCTGACGAACACGAGACTAGATATTTGCTTTGGTATGAACACCTTGAGCCAGTTCCTGACAGATCTGAGACATGTTCACTTGATTGTTGCAAAGCATATTCTGAGGTACCTGAAGGGTATAGTTGATTACGGGCTCAAGTACGATGTGAATTAGAAGATTAACCTGGAGGGTTATGTTGATTCAGATTGGGTAGGTAGTGCCATCGATAGGATGAGCACTTCAGGGTGTTGCTTTAGTATGGGATCAGGTGTGATCTCTTGGTTTAGTAGGAAGCAATCCTGTGTGGCACTGAGTACAGCTGAAGCAGAGTATGTCGTAGCTTGTTCATCTAGTTGTGAGGCAGTATGGCTGTGGAAGCTACTGTCTGATTTATTTGATCTCCAGATGTATGCTACTTGTATACATTGTGACAAACATAGTTGTGTGAAGTTGTCAGAGAATCCAGTGTTCCATGACAAGTCGAAGCATATCGAGATCAAGTATCACTATATCAGGGATATGGTGCAGAGGGGAGCAGTGAAGCTTTAGTATGTTGTGACGAAGAAATAGATAGCTGATGTATTGATGAAGCCATTGGCTAGGCTAAAGTTCAAGTACTTCAGGGAGAAGCTTGGTGTTCTCCAGATCAAGGTTATCTCCAAGGGAAAGTGATGAGACCCATATCCATTCTGACATAGTGAGAGGATTGGTTCCTTCCATGGTCAGATGTAAGGGCTGAGCCATTCTGTGATGGTGAGAGGATTGGTTCCTTACATGTCAGATATGAGTGCTGGACATTCTGTCGAGTAGGACAGATGTAAGGGAAACTGCCATTCTGGGAATGGAGGCACCTGGTCAGTTACTAGGAAAACTCAGTCTAGGACTGAGAAGCCATTCTGATGTGACAGAGGGATGTGTTCCCACTTGATCAGATGTAAAGGCTGAACCATTCTATCATGGCTAAAGGATTAAGTTCCTCCCATGTCAGATGTGAGTGTTGGCCATTCTGACGAGTAGGTTGGATGTAAGGGCAACTGCCATTCTCTAGGAGAATGGAGGCACCTGGTCAGTTACTAGGTAGCTCAGTTGAGGACTGGGGGCCATTCTGATATGATTGTCAGGATGTGTTCCCACATGATCAGATATAAGTGCAAGCCCTTCCATCATTATGGTAGGATGTGTTCCCGCTTGGATGGTTGTAAGTGTAGAGCCTTTCCACATATGATAGTAGGTGTGCCCTATCATGCTGGTGGATGTGAGTGTTGAGCCTTTCCACAGATGATAGTAGGTGTGTCCTATCATGCTGATGGATGTGAGTGCTGTGCCTTTTCACAGATGGTAGTAGGTGTGTCCTACCATGCTGGTGATTGTAAGTGTTAGGCCTTTTCACAGATGGTAGTAGGTGTGTCCTACCATGCTGGTGATTGTAAGTGCTGTGCCTTTCCACAGATGGTAGTAGGGGTGTCCTACCATGTTAGTGGATGTGAGTGCTATGCCTTTCCAAAGATGATAGTATGTCCTATCATGCTAGTGGTTGTAAGTGCTGAGCCTTTCCACAGATGATAATAGGTGTGTCCTATCATGCTGGTGAATGTGAGTGCTGGGCCTTTCTGATATGATTATAGGATCGATTCCTACATGATCAGATGTGAGTGTTGGGCGTGCCTTTCTGACGAGTAGGTTAGATGTAAGTGCTGGGTGGGAATTTCTGACGAGCATGTCAGATATAAGTGCTGAAGAAGACCTACATGGAGGCTAGGCCTACAACCAACATGAAAAAAGGCTGGCTCTATAGAACTTCCTGTGACAAGAAGAATCATGAGATAGAACCCGTGATGATCCAGATCGAGCAATGATCCAGATCCAGTAATGATGATCCAGCAGTGATGATCCAAATCCAATGATGATGTCTAGTGATGATCCAGATCCAGTGATGATCCAGATCGAGTGATGATCCAGATCCAGTGATGATGTCCCATGATGATCCATATTGAGTGATGATCCAAATCCAAAGATGAATATGACTTGAAGACTAAGAATACTTGCAGATGCAGATGTCGAGATGCTCCAGCTGATACAGAGAAGAAGACCAGTACTGAAAATTGTGTCATAAGAATACCTTCCTAGTTAAGAGGGAGTGTTGATGTATTTGTAACTTCGGAATGTATTCATCTATGTATCTTATGTATTGTAACCTCATGTTTATTCCAGGATGTATCTATAATGTAATTGAGTCATGTTGTCATGCCCTGATGTTCCGATCGGGAGGATCAATAATGTAAAAAAGTCATGTCAAGTCATTGTGGGTAACCCTCCGATTGTCTAAGGGTTAAATTCCTTGTAGTTCCGGGGCACTAGGGTTATTAGACTCTCCCAGTAGAGGTCAACCCTAGTAGGGTTTTAGTCATGCCGGGATTAGTATAAATAGAGAGTTGGACTCTCTATTTAGTACACAACTCATACACACTCAAGTGTAGCGCATAGTTGAGAAAGGAGAAGACACTGGGGCTAGATAAGAAGAAGGTTACTGCTGTCGGGAGATCACTTACTGTTTTGTGGTTTTACTGTTTTGGTGTTGATTCTATCTCTGAGGAAGTTGTGGGGTTTTCTCCATTTATGGTTTCCCTGAGGAAAAACACTGTGTTCATTGTCTCTTGTGTTTGATTGCTGTACTTGTTATTCTCTCAGCTAAAGATCCTAATAATGCTATATTAATGTTGAAAAACTAACAAAATACTTCGTTGTGCTCCTCTTTGATGGTCTTCAAGGTCTCTCAGAAGAGTGCTTTCATCCACCAGAAAGTGCAAGAGTCCTGTGATACTTGGCCTCTTGATACCTTGGCGAACATACATCCTGAACCGATGAATCCATTTCTTCTTCAAATTCCATATGGAAAATGTATTCTTGCTTGTTTTTAACCTAAGATCCCATGTACTCAATGTTCTTTTCTATGTTTGGTGGAGTATGGTGCCAATACAATTCCTCTCCCTCTTCGACCTCCCTCATTTCTTTAGTTTGAGGGCCCTTTCTGGAACCACATTTTCCTTTTCCTCCTTTCCTAGATTTGGTTCGACCAACCATGATGTTAAGTACTATTAACAAGGAACCAAATTAGAGGCAAGAACTCTCATTCCGAGTCATTAATGGGCAAGTTTAATGTTTCACAAATATGAACCAGGTAACAAAGTCATCAAGAGTTGAATGGGAAGGAGATGGGGTAGAATATCAATGTGGGTATCGTAGCCTCGAACCTAGTAGGAGAAGACTATATGTTTTGCAAATTCTTGTCCCTGGTTCATCAAATGAATCCACTAGCCACCATAATTCCATCATTGTATCCATCATTAAAATTTCAAGCTGGCATGACATCTAAACACTCAACAATCCCATTGTCTTTGTGCTCTATACCTAGAGAAATCCTAGTATCCTCCTCCTGAAAATAATTGCATGTCGCCATCCTCTTTCATCAACTATCATTTGCTTGCCCAACTATCCTATCTCTTGGTCTCGTTGTGATAGAGTACATGCCCCATCTTGTGTCCCTAACACCCCATCTAGGGGTTGGTAGCCTTTCATGGCTAGAAGGGGCGACTTGGTGCCATTTTGTGTCAAGGTCAGTACTTACGCATTCCACCCCTTCATTGAAAAGACAGTTAGCCAACTTATTGGGTGTGGGATGAATGTGGGAAGGAGTGAGGGAACAGATGTTGGACAAGTTGTTAGCTATGCCCTCTAGAATGTCTTCAATTATCTAGCTCAGGGATATTTTTTTGATGAGAGAGCCATGTTGAATTTTCTTCAAAATGTGTATCATGATTTACAGGTCTCCATCTACAACTAATTTTGTAAACCTTTGTCTCCTGGCTATCTAAAGCCCATGTTCTAGAGCATACATCTCTATGGCATTGTTTGTGTCTGCTCCTAAGGAATCCGCATAGAGCCAAATGATAGTGCCTTGGTCATTATGTATGATACTCCTAAATCTAGCTCATCCTGGATTCCTTTTTGATGCGTCATTGAAGTTGAGCTTCTTCAAGCTTGGGGGAGATCACTTGTCTAGAACATGCATGAGGGAATTAGTTTTAGTAGAATTGGTTGTATTACTTTTTGGTTCAAATCCTCAAGCTTGCATGATCTGGATCTCATTCTGTTGACATTTCTAGTCATCTTCAGCCCATTGGGTTAATTGAAGGGTCTCCACCATGTCTTGCGTTATTCTGCCCCATATTTTGTTATTGTTGTTCATTTCTTGATTTTTAAAATCCTTTGATTGCGCTCATTATAGGTTTCCCATAGAAGAAAACCTAGTAAGAGTTGCCAAGCACAATTTAGGATTGGATTTTTAAAAGCTACTCTTCATCATATCTCAATAGTCGTCTTTGTATTACCCTTGTTTACGCCAAATTGACGAAACAACATAGCACTTCTATTCCATAAATCTCAAATGCAAAGGAGCATTGGCTTAATAGGTGCTCCATTAAAACCTCCATTGTTTTGCAAAGAAATCACCATGAGGGGCCCTCGAATCCTATTATAACTAAGGGAAAGTGGAGACTTTAGACCATAAGCATTGTTTCCAAATTTGTTTCCATATTTTCTCCCTTCCTTCGCTGGTTATTCCTACTATGAGAAAATACTCTTCTCTATGATTAAAGATGCCTTTAACCTTATGTCCCCAATGACGATGAGATGTTTGTTAGGGCCAATTTTAATCTCGAGTCTTCCCTCTTACAACTTACAACTCAACCCATAGCTCTTCCCCATTTGGGTTTACCAAAAGAATGGACCATTCTTCTTTGAAAAGCTAAGTTCTCCAACAAGGATCCCTTGGATTGATTTCCTAATATAACCATTAAAACAAATTTGACAAGAATGTCAAGAAGTTGGATCATATATTCTATAATAATCATTTAAAACCGAGAAGTATGATAGTTTAAATACATGTTACATGTTATCATTAAATAAATAACCTTGAATCATATTCAATATTGATGTTTATAATAGCAAGCGATAATTATAAATAGAAAATACGGGTTTATGATATGAAACGGTGTAGAGTAAATAATGAATATAAATAAAATTATAACCAATTAGAAATTTAAGAAATAATTTTAAAAATATATATTATTTAAAAAATTGTATAATAAAAATTTTTGGTGAAAAATGAAAGACCGAGTATGATGTTCAAACAAAATATGTTAAAAATTATAAAGAATTGAAGTATACATTTTCTTAAAAAAAATTGATCTATTTAAAAATTAATTTATAAGAGATAATAAAGAAACTCATATATTTAAGATTGCCACAAAAATGATATTATATTGATATAAATCCAACTTTATAATAAATATTAATTTTAAAATAAAAATGCGTTTATATAATAATGGATTTGTGACTTAACGCTAAGAAAATTACTAAAGATCCCTTCCTTCACTGGTTATTCCTACTATGAGAAAATACTCTTCTCTATGATTAAAGATTCCTTTAACGTTATGTCCTCAATGATATGATGAGATGTTCGTTAGGACCAATTTTAATCTTGAGTCTTCCCTCTTACAACTTACAACTCACCCCACAGCTCCTCCCCATTTGGGTTTACCAAAAGAATGGACCATTCTTCTTTGAAAAGCTAAGTTCTCCAACAAGGATCCCTTGGATTGATTTCCTAATATAACCATTAAAACAAATCTGACAACAATGTTAAGAAGTTGGATCTTATATTCTATAATAATCATTTAAAACCAAGAAGTATGATAGTATAAATACATGTTACATGTTATCATTAAATAAATAACCTTGAATCATATTCAATATTGATATTTATAATAGCAAGTGATAATTATAAATAGAAAATAAGGGTTTATGATATCAAACGGTGTAGAGTAAATAATGAATATAAATAAAATTATAACTAATTAGAAATTTAAGAAATAATTAAAAAAAAAAATTATTTAAAAAATTGTATAATAAAACATTTTGGTGAAAAATGAAAGATCGGGTATGATGTTCAAACAAAATATGTTAAAAATTATAAAGAATTGAAGTATATATTTTCTTAAAAAAAATTGATCTATTTAAAAATTAATTTATAAGAGATAATAAAGAAACTCACGTATTTAAGATTGCCAAAAAAATGATATTATATTAATATAAATCCAACTTTATAATAAATATTAATTTTAAAATAAAAATGCGTTTATATAATAATGGATTTGTGACTTAACGCTAAGCAAATTACTAAAGATCTCTTTCTTCAGTGGTTATTTTTACTATGAGAAAATACTCTTCTTTATGATTAAAGATGCCTTTAACCTTAGGTCCCCAATGATATGATGAGATGTTTGTTAGGGCCAATTTTAATCTCGAGTCTTCCTTCTTACAACTTATAACTCAGCCCACTCGAGTCTTCCCTCTTACAACTTACAACTCAGCCCATAGCTCCTCCCCATTTGGGTTTACCAAAAGAATGGACCATTCTTCTTTGAAAAGCTAAGTTCTCCAACAAGGATCCCTTGGATTGATTTCCTAATATAACCATCAAAACAAATTTGACAAGAATGTTAAGAAGTTGGATCTTATATTCTATAATAATCATTTAAAATCGAGAAGTATGATAGTATAAATACATGGTACATGTTATCATTAAAGAAATAACCTTGAATCATATTAAATATTGATATTTATAATAGCAAGTGATAATTATAAATAGAAAATAAGGGTTTATGATATGAAACCATGTAGAGTAAATAATGAATATAAATAAAATTATAGTCAATTAGAAATTTAAAAAATAATTTAAAAAAATATATTTTAGAAAAAAATTGTATAATAAAACATTTTGGTGAAAAATGAAAGCCCGGGTATGATGTTCAAACAAAATATGTTAAAAATGATAAAGAATTGAAGTATACATTTTCTTAAAAAAAATTGATCTATTTAAAAATTAATTTATAAGAGATAATAAAAAAACTCACATATTTAAGATTGCAACAAAAAATAATATTATATTGATATAAATCCAACTTTATAATAAATATTAATTTTAAAATAAAAATGCATTTATATAATAATGGATTTGTGACTTAACGCTAAGCAAAGTACTAATTAACATTTGCAATATAAAAATTATAAATTTAATGTCAAATATATTACATGTTATTTATTATTTGTAATATTTTTAAGGAATAAATAATTCAAAATATGATATTAATTTAATAAACTACAATAATTCTTAAAAAAAGATAAATACAAATTATACTTTATGAATTCTATATATATATATATATATAAAGAGTTGAGTGGTCTTTAGGGTTTTGAGATAAGGAGGGTTTAGATGTTCATGGAGGATGATGGATGACAACACCCAACTGGTTGGTTATTATGATGACTTTATCTTTGAAGAGTAGATTCATGTGACTTTCTTGCATTGTACCATACCATTCTTAGTGGATAAACTTCCTAAGTCCTTAGGGGGCAATGAGGTTCAGGATCATATTTCTCCCATTTGTACTTGCATGGGAGAAGATCTATGTAAGGATTGACTATAGTTCTTTGTCAATCAAGAGGTGACTGTTTTTTGGACACTAAGGACAATTTTTGTTCAAGGTTTGGTTGCAATAATTAAGGAAGATCAGATTCCTATTATATGCTCGTAGTCCAAGTTCTGAGTAAGAACTTCCCTCCTCATGAGTTACAACATACATGGGCCACAGAACATTCTAGATTCCCCTAAAAATTGTGGATCTAACTTGATTAGTGGATGCCTAGACTGGAAACATTTACAATCCTATGTTCTAAAGAAGGCTCTAGATCCTGGTCATAGGTAGTGGATGGGCACAACGAAAAGAAAAGGCCAATCGGGGTTCCCTGCTTGTGAGTTAAGATATAGTAGTCGGTCACATTATTGACCTTAAGGTCCAAGTCCTTTTTGGAAAATTATTTGGTTGAAGGGTTTTAATGGAGCCTTTGTAGTCCTAGTTGCAGTATTCCTGGGTGCTTGTAATATAATTTTGTCATATCTCCCATCTCCTAGCATGTGGGTGGTTAGGATTTTAGTTTAGGACTGAGGAGGATGCTACATAGACTTTGAAGGGAGTTTGGTTTATGGACAATTCGTATCTAGAGATGAAGCCATGACACCCCTTATTTGATGCCAACGAAGATATTTTTAAGGATATTATAGTCTAGGTTAAGTTAACTGGTCTACCAATGAAATGGTGGTTGGAATTCTAGCCATAGGTGATCAACATGGGAAGACCATCTTCGTGGATGATAGCTACACCATTAAAAGCACACACTTTGTGGGAAGATTGATGTTGGAAACAAATGTCAAGGGTGGCATTTTTTAATCTATAGATATATTTTTTGAGTGTCGGAGGTATACTAAAATGTTGGATTACTTAAATATTTCTTTTTGGTCCTCAAGATGGAAACTTTTTGGCCATCTCCAAAAGGAATACGAAAAAACCTTTTTGAAGAAGGTATGGAAAATAAAGGAATCATTGGGTGTAAAGAGTGAGATGAAGGAATACTCCTTGGAGTCATCTCTCCATAAATCAGGGGAAGATGGTATTCTTGATCTTGAAGTTGGGTCTTATCACATGATGGATTGTGCGATGGTCATTTCTTCATGCGATCAAGGGTTGATCATGGGAGACATGTATATCCCTTTGATTGTTAAGTCTTCTCTAAAGAAGGGCTTTCATCCAACTCCACAGGTGGATTCACTAGCGAGGAAATATCATATCATGTCCATTCATATTGGGGGTTTGAATACTCCTAAAAACCTCAAAAATATATTGCCCCGTATTAAGGGGTCAAGGGGGGGGGGTTAATTTGAAATAGTAATATAAATATTGGGGGTTATTTTATTTGGGTGGGATGAGGAATAACCTCCAAATCATGGGATGGATTCATACCTCCAAATCATGGGCCAAATTTATACCTCCAAATCACAGGTTGGATTCATATTAGTCCTAGTTTTTGCTAAGGATAACCAAGGAATAACCTCAAAATCTTGGGCTAGATTCATACCTCCAAATCACGAGATGGATTCATATCAATACTAACTATTGCTAAGGAACAACGTCCAAAATGAAAATTGTTGGATGGATTTATACCTCCAAATCATGGACTGGATTCATATTAGTCCTAATTTCTTGATTTCTCAAGTATTATTAGTTATCCAACTTTGTGTTATTGGAGAAAGATCAAAGAAGTATTCAATTCAAAAAGTAGTATTCGTGCATGTTTTTGTGTTGGCACAAACACTAGAACTAGTTTTCCTTCCTTTGCATGTTGAGTTATGGATGTGTTCCTTGGATTCATCATTTCTTGCATTCAAGCCTAAGAGATACATTTATAATTGTAATTTCAATAATTGTATGCAAGGAATCTATCTTAATATTGTATTGGAACTGACATAAACAAAGGTGAAAATATAAATCCTTATGTACTTACCCTATGTGTTATGATTACCATGAAATGGTATCATATCAGTTTCATCATATGTGTATCTTTATTAACTATTGCCATGCTTGAAACTTAATAATGGATATTTTTCCCTCTCTCGTAGAGATAGAAAAAAATAGATATAACCTAAGAAAAGGTAACTAAATGTTGTTAATTCCCTTGATTGCAAGAATACACCTAGAGGAAGTGGAGGAAATTCTTTTCATCTTGTGAATGATCCAAATCCAAGGTATGCACATGATGATATGGTGTTATTGGAAAGTGAGAAGAATTTTTCTATGTTAATCTTGGTTCAAACATCAATGATGTATGTTTTGGTAGGAAATTATGGAATTCCATCCACAAAAGAGTTTCAATTTTGCATTTTTATGGAGTTTAATTTATTAAGATAATAGAAAACATGATATATATATGGCTATACTTGTATTTACTTGATATAAAATCAGTAGATTAGAAGGCTATCGTGTGAAACATCTACAATTCTCATATTTTCTAATGACCACACTGACTATTGGACCATCAATCTTTAACATTCTTTATTACATTGATCTCTTGAATTGGTTTCCTTTTACACATTTTACCTTCCCTATTACTAGTTTGTTGGGTCTTCCACTATACAATGCCACAAATTGATCAATCACATGTGCAATCCCGTTGGAATCATGATCACCATTATAATATTTTTTATTTAGCAACATGTTTTCTTATACTAAGATGCGTTAGGGATCCTATTTGTTATAAATTAATAATTTGATATAACGGGGGTATTAAAAATGGGTATAACCTGCAATATCAATGAAAATAGGGGTTTTCTTAATTGGAAAGGTATATTGGGAGGGGGGTTCAACAATGAAATTTTAGGAGGTATTTTCCAATATTTAGTGAAATTAGGTATTTTCTTTAATATCCTATGAAAAATCGTGCTATGTAATGAGTGTGACAGAGTGAACCCCCAGTTTCCGATTCTGGTCCCTGTTCATGGTCTCTCAGAGTTTCCAAACCTTGAACCTCATGTAGAAAATCTCTCTTAGGATTGTGCTCATATGTCTTTGGGTAAGTAATTTTATTTAGTACCAACTGGGGTAGTTTTGAGTGTTTCTTTGTCTGAGGAAGGAGGGACATCTTCTTTTGCTTGTGAAAAACTCTATTAAGGGAATTTTTTCATGTATCTTTGAGTAATCCATATCCCATGAGGGGGTAGATGATGGTTCTCTCCCATATTTGTTGTAGTATTTGACCTATTCCAGGGGTGACTTAATTCTATTTCTTCTTTTGTTGATCAAATTGCTTATAAGTTTAAGGAGTTGGGAGAGGGGGCGAAGGAGTTTATATTCTAAGATCAAAGTGACAAAACTCCTCCAGTGGCATGCTTCCTTAAGGATATTAGACCAGGATTCACATAAAACACCAAACCCTCCTTGGTAGGTAGGTTTTCAACTATATGGGCTCAAGAGAAAGTAGCTATATAGGTTAACTAAGGTAAACAAATACTATTTTTTGGGGCCCTTATAGTAGAGGTAGTACCCCACCCAATGGTTCTTAATGAAAATCCTTTCATTAAATGTTAAGGAGTTGGGCGGCCAAGCTACAAAATTGTCCCTAAAGCATTTATTTTTATAATTAAGAGCATGATCCTTCTATTACAAAAGAAAAATAGTATGTAATAAATTTTCCATGGTTAAACTACTTCCAATGGGATGGGTTAAACCATAACAAAGAGACATCCCAGCCATAAGTTTCACAACCTATCAAGCAATCCAGGACCTTGATCCTTCCTAGGAGGGTAACAAGGATATACAACAATTATTCAACATTAACAAAGATAACANACATACCAGCCATAAGTTTCACAACCTATCAAGCAATCCAGGACCTTGATCCTTCCTAGGAGGGTAACAAGGATATACAACAATTATTCAACATTAACAAAGATAACAACACACAAGAATAAGTTATGGAAAACTACATAAGTTGTGATTTCTAGATAAGCTACAAAAGTTGTGGAAGGTGCAAAACTAGTTGCATAAATTTGTGGAAACTTAAGAATAGGTTGTGGAAGTTGAGGAAATAGTTACAAAAGTTACATAGCAAATTGTAGAAAGCTACATAGAAAGTTGCAGGAAGATGCAAAAGTTGCGAAAAGTTGCAAAATTGAAGAACAAGTCACAGAATATGTAGAACAAGTTGTAGAAGTTGCAAAAATATATGAAACAAGTTGTGGAAAGCTGTAGAAGTTGGGAAAGATGCATAAGTTATGAAAATTGAAGAACATGTTGTGGAAACTATGAAACAAGTTTTGGAATATGTATTAGTTGCAAAAGCTACAAAACCAAGCTTCTAGAGTGAATCCATCTACATATTGAAGGCCACATGCCCACATGCCCTTGTGCTTGTGCATCCAACCATTTAGATTCATGAGTATGCAAGATGATTGATTGATATACATTCGCGGTACCTGGGTGATGGAGTGTCTTTTGCTTACACACCCACATTCATGGAGAGAATATAATTCTCAGTGATATCTTGACATATAGTTTTAATTTGCACATATCTAAGTTGATTAAAATTGCTAGACCATAGAGCATCTTCTCATTTATTCCTTCATTTTCTATGCAGTTAGCCAATTTATTTTCTTGCCGACGAGCATGGATAATGGTGCAGGATTCAATCCTAGAGAGGAGGGTCTCCAACTAATCAATTTGAATTTATTGGCACCAACGCTTGGATATATATCTAAGACGACTTCTATTTTGAACCCGGACCACCAAGGAGATAATCACTGTAGAGTCTCTTTCAACAACTAGTTTGGAGAATCCTTCTTCTGTGGCATCTTTAAGACGTTAAATGATATTTTTCAATTTATTCCATGTTATTAATTCTTTGACTAGGTACCTAGCATGAATTCTAAGGATGGTTCCTATAGAATCCTTGAAGACACCCCCAAAACCCACAAGACCAGGATTTACCTTAGAGGATCCCTCAAAATTGAGCTTGACAAAGCTAAAGGGATGACAGGTCTGTTATAACATGATTTGCCACACCTTATGCATCATGCCTTGATTTCCTTCCCTTGTACCTATGCAGACTCACTATACCCCCCTTACTCAATATAACCCTAATGCTCTAGTTTAACCCTAAAACAGACATTTTTGAAGACACATGCGGGTCAATAGTTATGTATCCCGTGTATATGTAACTTGCACCATTTCAATCTGTGTACATCGGGTTATGTGCTAAAAAAAACATTTCGATTTTTCCTCATCAAGTAACAAGTAGCTTGATCCTTGGCCTTCCATATTCATGGAAACGCTCCGATTTGAACCTCCATTTCCCATTTGAGGGCTATATATTGAGCCATTGTGAAGCATTGGTAGGAGGAGAAAATTTAAGAGTAAGGAAACTATAGAGAATTTTTTCTCCATTTCCATATGATTGAGTCTGCATCCCTTTATCCTTGTTGATATAACTCTTTCTGTTTATCTCCCAATCTCTCCATTGTTTTTGTGAGCTTGACTTGCTATGGAGGATTGAAGTAGTGGAGACCCAGGTGAAGGAACTTGGTTTCTCGGTTCCGACGAGTTTCCTATAGAGGCTGTCACGTTATATCTCTATTTTTATATTAATAGAAATATCCATCTCTCGTCCAAATTTCATGTGAAAATGTTTATATTTGTATCCATGGGTATATTTTATTTATACATATTCAAATGGATTATTCTAGTTTGAATGCTAACATTTAATAATTTTATAGGATTTGATATATATTTTTTGTTGAGGTAAAATTATAGGGAACAAGCATTTTCTCACGATCTCAACGGTGGTATTCTTTGAACATCCGGTTGAGGTACAAACTCTATCCCTTAGTCATTAGCTTATTTAATTTATCTATCATTTTGACAATGGATGTAATTTATTATGTCACCTTGTCTGTTGTGGTCCACCCTAATGCATTGGAATATTTTCTCCGTAACAGAATTGGTGACTCCACAAGGGAAGTATCCTTTTTGTTGGGTTTTTTGGGTGCATTTTTGCTTAAATTTCTCTCTGTTTCTTTACCTTTCTGTGTAGCATTTGGTAGTATAGTCATCTATTGACAGTTCCTTGGAATGGTTTGGACTTAATATTTTCTTTTTACCCCCTTTTCTTTGTATACATGGGTCACATTATTGATAATTACGTATATATGTGGGATCTCTTTTGGTAGGTCGCATACATATGTTAATGTTATTTGAACATTTGCGTACAACTATTTTTTTTTTGATATATTGATTTGAGGGATTGCTGGGTGGGTTGTGAGTATTGCTGAGTCTTCCAGGACCTCTATGTTGTTTGTTGGATGCTTCTTTTGTGACTGGAAACCTATTTTTTATTAGCTTTTAGAGAAGTTGTTGTTGTTATTTTTCCCTTTTTGTTTTACTTTAGTGCATGAATCATTAAATCTCGGTGTCTTGCTAGATTTGTGTCTTTATAATTATTGCCGAGGACTAAGATTTTAGTGGTTCTCTTTTTCATTTTCATTAATTTATTTTGAAAATACAATTTTTTTTCATTATTGCATGTTCATGCATTTTTCAATTGCATTGAATGAATAACTTGCATTGGTTTGCTTAGAATGACATTAGTCTAGGATTTCATTTGAAAGGAAAAATAATTATTTTTGTACATTTCATTTAGTTGAATACCATCTTGTCATTTGGAAAACAAGATTTCATTTGGCATGTTTTCCCGGTGTGCATGTTTACTTTTATTGTTGAGTCATAATATCATTAGTTTCATGGCCATATCTCTTTAGTAAGCACACCGTATTAAAATGAACGCTTAATTTAAATTGAGGAGAAATATTTTATTTTATAGGGTGCACCAATGAGCTTAGGTTTTAGAGTCTTGGAATATGATTGTGTGAGTAAACTTATCCAATACTATAATATGAAAGCAATTAGGTGTATAACCAGGCAAAGGAGAAATCCTTGATATCATTGGTGTTCTCAGGAAGCTCCTCTTACACAAGAGTTAAGCATGATGAAACACACACATTGATGGTGGGGATATCCCTCCACTACCTTCAGTGAGAGCCAAATATATTTCTAGGATCCTATATTTATATCAAGGATTTTGAGGTACCTTTGGTGCTTTCAAGACTCAGGCTTAGTTACCCTGCCCATACAGTGGACCCCGCATGTGAATGTTCACCTGGGTATTGGTTATATTGAGGTGACCTTAGTTTCTTTTCCTAGGAATTGTAGGGGGTACTTGCATAGGTTATTATATGAGTGTCCTGGCTAGGTAGGGGTCAGAGGAAAGAAATACTTTATGCGTTGAAGCTGAGGGCCAATATAATTGGTCACACACCTCCACTTGTATTGTATGGGAGTCTTAGGCTTGTCCTAGGAAAGACATACCTACTGCATTCAAGAGCTCATTTATCATCATTCCTTGCTTGCATGCATTTGTCCTAGATTATCTAGGGGTGTGCTTTGTGTATATTAGTTGGCCATAGGGGTCATTGTTTTTAGTCTCTTTTCGTGGAGTCAACGTGGATTGAGCTCCAACAGTCCACCATTCTCATCGTTTAGCAGGTTTACCACCTTTTGACCCTTCAAAACCTATTTATAGGAGGGATAAACATTATAGGTGTCCCATTTCCCATAGAGGTATCCATAGGATTTTTACGATGAGTACCACTTTCGACACTCTCGATTTCCCCCCATCCCTGTCATCTGCGTTGGGAGGAGGAGTCCATGGGGATCCTTCTCCCACTGCCTTATGGATCATAGGGACTCTGGTTTATACCTACCCATATACGGCTAGTCCTTCCCATCATGTAGGAACGAACCCTTTCGAGTTCCCATGGTATTCATATTATGTACCTAACGTTTCCTCGAGAGGGTCACGTATTGAGGCTCAATTCGTTCCCTCTACCACAAATCCTTTTACTTTTGGCATGTTAAATGTTTTAGCTAGTATACTATCGTCCATCCATTTTCCTAGTACTGAACCTAGTGTTGGACTTGGGGGCAGATCAACCCCTTCGAAAACATATGAGTTTGGAGGTGGTCATATCCCTCCTTATACTCCATTCGTCGTGAGGTGGATATGTGAATGTTAGGTATCTGACTTATATCCATCTTTCATCCCATATTCCACTACACCTATCTCTTCGAATGAGTTTCTCATGAAGAATCCTCCCCATACTTCGAGTGGGCCCCTGGGAGGGAATGGTCCCTTTGGTATGGTTTCCCCGTCATCTTGCGTCCCTCTGTTTAAAGGCTATGTGCCTCCCTAGGTGTCTTGGGGCCATCTAGTACATTTGATGGGTAATTTTGGTAATATTTTCCACCCTTCCTAAGGAATTCCTTACATGAAAATGCCCATGAATTATTTCATGGGTCATATGGGAGGAGGTTATTATCCAACTGGTCAAGGTCATGGCCTTTACCAGAATCTGCCTTACCAAAATCAATCAGTCTAGGGGGTTATGGAATCAAATGCCACAAACTATGATCCCTTATTTATCCATGTTGAATCTCCTTGATCTGTCTGGAATCACGAACAACCCCGTGTGTCATGATCCGGCATGGCCTCCAGTCTCCACCAAGCTTCATTCATACATTTTGAAATTTGAAGGTAAGAAGGGCGAGGATCCTGGTGATCACATTACAATTTTTCATCTTTGGTTGTCTTCAAATCCATTGAACCATGATTCAATTCGATTGAGACTATTTCAATGCACCCTTACGGATCTCTCCATGAAATGGTATATAGAGTTTTCTAGTGGCACATACAATACCTTTAACGATTTGTCCATGGTATTCCTTAATCACTTTCAGTTGTCGATTCACTATGATTCCTGTACAAAAATCTTGTTGACCTTCTATAAATACAAGGCCACTCACAATTTTGACCATATTCAAGAGTGGTGTAGCCGAAAGTGAATTATTAAGGACAAAATTCCACCTAAATTCCTACTGGAGTGGTTCCTTAAGTCGTTATTTCCTTATATTGCGAAGGATGTTTCAACATTAAGAGTGGCTACTAAGGAACAAGCCATTTTCTAATCTCAACTGTTAGACTTGATCTATGCTCAATATAGGCTCCTTTATGAGATCATTCATGATGCACCAAGGTCAAATCATGACCCCAAGTTTAAACTTGGGCCACATACCGATGAAGTTATTGGATCTGGAAGCGCAAAAGTTGTGGACCAGGCGACAACCCAATTGCAAAATTTGTCTATTAACCAGTCTGCTGCCTATTCCACCCAATCTTCATATGTACATTCTGTGTTATCAAAAAATACAAAGGGTAACCAACAACCTAGAGGGAACAACAATACAAGAAAGAATCGTAGGGGTGGGAATAATGATAGAGAAAATGTTAATAATGACAAGAGAAATGACAATTATAGTGGGGACAAGGAGCCTAAACATAAGGTCAAATTCCCATGTAAACTTTATGGAGGAGACCATCTTATGCAATTATTCCCTAGGATTGATGAGGCCTCAAGTTTTATCTCACAGAGACCATTTGTGCTGACCGATCCCCTTCCACATATTTAAAATATGTCTTTGAGTACTCGGACCACTGGAAGTGGTGCTGGTGGGAGTAAAAAAATGTTGGTGCCGGAAAGTGGTCATGGCTTCATTAATATGTTGTCGATTGTACACGTTGCAAATCATTCATGTAGTTATGGAATATCGCAAATGACCATGGGTAAAGAGCCTCTAACTCTGGATATAGCTTTGTAGATTGACAATCCTGAGGCTATACAACGCATACCAAAAGGAGTGCTTAGGTGATTGATGCATAATCCTAATTCCTAAGCCTCCTAGCATTATTCTATTGTCAAGGATTTGGGTCAGAATCCCTATGTGATGTTAGATTTGGAAGTGCTTAAAACTTGTCCCTCGTAGAGGAATGCTTTCTTGGCTGGTTTGGGAGCTCGTGATTTAAGTATCTCGAGTTTGATCAAGTTTGAGATGGTTGATTTCCATCCTCACTTGCCTTACCATGTGTATTTTCAAGTCCATGTCGAGTGTCTAAAAAACAACATCAAATGCACAGTTATTGATGAAGGAACTTCAATATTAGTCATGTGTTTTTCTCATTGGAAGTTTCTTGGCTCTCCCCAGGTGTCTCAATCTACGACTATGTTGACAACATTCGATGGATAGTCATTTAGACCACATGACATTATTAATTCTCTTTAGGTAGAGTTGGGAGGGAATATTATGTCAATCATGGTCAAGGTGGTTCATGCACCCCTTGACTACAGCCTTTTACTTGGTTGGAACTAGATTTATACCATGAAGGCGATTGTATCATCTGTGTTTTGTGATGTATCATTTCCTCATGAAGGAAGAATCATAATGATCAATCAATTATCGTTTACTAATTCTAGTTCATCTGCATCATCAATACCTATGATCCCGGTTATTTAGAATTATCAACCAACAACTAAGAATGTTGGTGTTGGGATGTATGAGTCACTTTTGGAAACCTTTAACTTTTCTGTGCCAATTTTTCCTATTGATTCCACTTTGTATGGCTCTCTATCATCGTCGAGTTCGTTCCCGTTTCATACTTTGTATTTGAGTGACCCTTGGAATATTCCTTCTTCGGTGAATTTGGGTGAAGGATGTTCATCCATTGGAATGGATATGTCTTTGTCTGCAAAAAAGATCATTTGTCAAGCTTCATATGAAGCGGTTGTACATACCCTGATATTTTCTCTTCGGGGACAGAGGAGTGAGATCTCATGATCCCGCCCGGTTTGGAGGTCTACTTAAATTTCTCACATGATTTTCTTGACAACACTTTTCCCCTAGATGAAGCAATTGCCGATACCATGAATTGTCCTAAAAGTCCTTGGGAGGACCTACATTATAGATATTCTTCCCTACCATAGCTTGAAAGGATTGAGCATGATGAGTCATGGTCAGAATTAGGTGAGTAATTTGATCACCTTGTGATCCCTTTAGATGAGTATGGTCTATATGCTGAAGGGAACATAGAATATATTTTTCCTACCATTTCGATGAATCAATGAGATACTCCTATTGTTGAAGTTGATACTTATCTGGACAAACTCATTGTGCACTCTCGCAAGAGAATAGATTATCTATCTCACTTTTGAATTTTGTTTGAAAGAGGAAAGAACCTATTGCAATTTATCATTTCGATGGTATAAATATTTGTCGACCCTTTAAAGGTTGAGGAAATACTTCAGTTTCCTCCCTCATGCTCAATGAACTATGCTTGAGCGTCCAACCTCGAATGGTACTTTGTACATTAATGTATATATTTTGGTTTTACCTACCAAAATTCCATAGCTTCACTCTAGTCTTTTATCCATATCTATATATATTTTTTGAGATTTATGGACTAATGTTACAGCATGAGGAGCTTTTGTGGAACAGTTTCTTCAGGTGGTAAGGGGTTGTGACTAGTATGGTCGCGCCTTTGGCAGGTATGAATATTAATTGGAATATAGGATAGGATCATATTCCACTTGCATCGTTTGATTATCCTATGACCATGCCACATTAACCATAGGTACGGATCCACTTCTTAATGACACAGAATCTTCTAGTTGTTTCTAGAAGTGTCACTATGTAAGCGGTAGAGATTTACCGATCATAGGTACCCTATCTAGATCCCATCTTTCCATTTGATTCCCATGCTGATCTTCCTCCATAGGTCTTGGATTCCCTTGTAGTCCCACCATGACTTTGAATGAAAAATTCATGTTCTTTATTATCTTTTATGGTGGTCATATCCCTTAGGGACTCTTGTTTAAATCAAGTTGTAAATGCATTGCATGCATCCGCTTGCCTTATTGATCTTAATGTTGGCTCTCTGCTTCGATATTATAATCCAAATTTCCTGAGCTTGTATCAATTCTAGCTATGCAAATCATATTATTGATCCTTTTCAACTTGATCACCCCTCTTCTGAGAGGAGACATTCCCCAAGTGTCCTTATCCTACATGCATTTCGTCGCATTAAGAATAGGTATGTTCCACTACTTGGAAGTAGTTTGCTTGACCATGACACTTGTTTCCTCTTTGTTGTACTATAAGAACATTTTATTCTTTTTCAATATTTATAATATGAAAAAAGATCAAAAAAATTAAAAAACACAAAAATTGAAACGGGAAATGATATTCTCTTATATTGGAAGTTGTTGTGTCGTCTTCGAACAAAGCATAGTTTATGAGTCCATCCATCGTGGGTTGGGTTTTTTGTATGATCTTAGGATATGTACTTGTTATTTAGAGATTTATCTACTGATTGGTTATTATTCCATTCCATATGGAGCCTCTGTTGATGCCTCCTATGCCACAGAGTTGTCCCAGTTTGCATAGTTGAGTCTATGCTACCTAAGTGTCTCCATCTGCCTCATTCTCTTGTTCGAAGGAAGTCTAGTATGATTCAACCATTCGTCAGTTATCTTGACTTTGCATGTCAACCATTCCTAGTACATTATATATTTGTGGTCCTACCTAGCACCCCAGGCTTGCTTTCATCATTGGTAGGTGACCTTGAACTCAGCAGATGACATCTCAACATTAGTCACCGATTGAGTGGTTTCCCTTGAGTTAGATAATAATAAATATATTCACACATTGGGATTCATGCCATGTCTTGGATTCCATTAGAACCTATTGGTGGTTTTCTCACCTCTATCAGTATTTTTCATCATTGACTTCTATTCAGAGGGTATCTTTTGCATGCTACTTGCATCTGGTATGTGCGAGAGACGCACATGGTTACTGGTTCGTGTACATATTGTTTTTCTGAGTTATTCCAAAAATTATAGACTTGATGTGTACCTCATGTTGTTTGATGGGGGATTCATTAACCCCCTCATTCCAATGGATTCCATTCCATCGAATTCAAACCATTTATTATGGAATTGGGATCTAGAGTCGGTTGAGTACCTTGATACTTGCAGTCATTAGTGGTAGGTCCTATTGCAATCGATAGATTGGGAATACATAAATGTCCCTTTCTTGATGGATTCTTCAAGTGTTCTAACTCAACACATTTATTCACACTTTTTTATTGCACTCGGTACCTTGAAACCCATTTTCATCATCAATGGGTTTGTCTTGCATCTATTAATGATAAACGTCAACGAATGGTAATTAGATGATGTTTCATCATGTTCAACCTCAACATCTTTATTCATGTGATGGGACATGTACCATTGGAGATTTGTGTAGAAGACCTCATATTATGGTGACATTCTATATATGCCACTACCTTGATCGTGACAATACATATGGGATTTCAGTTCTCATACCAGAGTAATGTGCCTTATCATGTAGTATATTTCTTCATTTAGTATGGAGACCAGACTCCACTGTGTATTATAAATGGTTGCGACCACTTACGACATATTTCTATTATTCCTATTCATGGCCATTGTACTTATATGTATTTAAGATTGATAGATACTCTAGATATGCAGTCATGTATAGAGAGTTATCATTGTATTATGTTTTTGAGTGGCTATTTATTCCACCCAAATATTCATTACTCCAATTCTAGGATTTTTATAATATATTTTTGCCACCGTGTACCCCTCTGACCTCACACATTAGGGGGCATTTGTTATAGGGTGATTTTCCACACCTTATGCATCATGCCTTGATGGCCTTCCCTTGTCTATATGCATACTCATTATACCTACCTTACTTAGTATATTCTTGATGCTTCAATTTAACCCTAAAAAATACATTTTTGAAGAAACATGTAGGTCAATAGTTATGCAGCCCGCATATAAGCAGCTTGCACCATTACAACCCACGTATATCGGGTTTCATGCTCAAAACAAAAAAATATTTAGAGTTTTTATCATCAAGTAATGAATATCTTGATTGTAATATCGATGATATAATTAAGATCTGAAATATTAAATCTTACTACTAATATTATCAAAAGTGAAATAAAATTTTACTATGAGATCAAGCACTTTCTTCAACAAGGAAAAACATAGGAAGTAATGACATAAACTAAGAGTGGAAAAGGATTAATGGGATAAATCAAAGGACATGTTTGGATACTGAAATTTTATATCCCTAAGAACCTGGATGTTAGGCCCTTTTAGGTTTCAAGCATCATCCAAGATGAAGTCTACTACCAAGCTTCTAGGTGTCCCAACCGGTGCAAACTGAGACTTGAACAATCAATTCCAAGAAACCAAGGATCAGGAAGGATTAGGTGAGTTATCAAAATTTGTTTAGGAATTAAAAATCCATTAATCAGGTTTATAACAGTTCATGGGATTTTGGGAGTGTTTGGAGAAAACTAGAAAAAGTTGGCCTAGAGATTTCCTACGCATAGGAGGCCACTCAAACACTAGACGGAATCAACAAATTCTGATTTTGTGAGTTGGGTTGGGTTTTTGTGTTGGTGTATTACCCACACCAACTTACAGAATGAAAATTGGATGTACAAAACATTCATGGCATTGGAAGCAGTAAAAGTAGTCAATTTTAAGGCTAGCTAAAGAGCATATGTAAGCAAAGAAGGTGAATTTTATTACTGTAACTTATAATATATGCAAATAATTGATATCATAGGTATATCATACCAAATTTAAAATAACAAAATTCATATATAATTATTTTATCCAATACATAATTGTTAGTACATGAAGACTTACAAAAGTCTCATTAAATGAGCATTGGAATGCCTCTCTCACAAAAAAATTGGAATTAAAAATTCTTTGAGAAGAAATATTATTGTATATCAGAGATCAAAATGATGTGAATAATATGATAATATTAAGAAGATTTTGGAGGATCTTATCTCCCTCAATGGAACCCAATACTGAATAATAGTGGCTTGAACCAACACCTGACACCAATTTTGCAACTCTGAGAGCATAAGTGAAGTCTCCTTCAATGGAGCTCAATTTATAAGGCTGAATGGATGATCTATGAGGTTGAAATTTTTCTTCAATGGCTGCTCCTTAAATCTTTGTAGTTGTACTGAGAATAGAAGGGAAGATATGAGAGAATGGGAAGGCTTGGGGCGCATCATCCAAGGGAGCTGAGGCACATCACTTAGAAAAGAAGCTATGATTCACTCAAAATATAAATAATGATAATCAAAATTAGTTCAAAGTATTTAGAAGAATTATTTTATAGACTAAGTGAATTTTTGAGAAATTAATCCAACATGTTGGGAAATTTACCCACTTGCAAACCCTAATCCTAAGCCACGAATGTGCCTTCCTTGAGGAAATTAACAAGTTAATATTTTAGATGATGTTTCCTAGCTTGCATCATTCAAACAAAGTGGAAATTGTGCCCTCCTTGATCAAAATTTTCCATTTTTATGACTGATGAGGTTTCCTTTCTTACATCCTTTCACCAAATTGGAAATTACGCCCCCCTTGACCAAAATTTTCCTGCTTTATGACTGACTTCTTTTCCTGCACTTTCCATCATTTAAAACTTCCTTGTTTTTTCCTTCTTTTGAAATTTTCCATCTTTTTTATGATAGATTTATTTTTCTTGATTTTGTATTGTTGCCATTTTTCATCCTAGGCAAGTCGCCTTACTTAATGCGCCCTCTTGTCTTGACAACTCAATTCCACATGTAATTTTTTTTCATAATAATTAATTCATTACATACAAATAACTAGAATTAGGAAATTAATCTAATACATGCCTTGATAGTATTAATTAATCAAAATTCCATAGGGAAAATTTTATTTAATTCACCTTTAAACCCCTAGGAACTAACAAGGTACACACTTTTAATGTCCTTTAAGGAATGGACATGATAGCCCTCCCCTCCCAAGTATGCTTGTACTCAAGAATAAGCAATCTAGGGTGTTGCAAAACTTTTTCACCCTCCCAAGTGGCATCTTCACTGGGCAAACCTTTCCACTACACCAGATATTCCTTAATGGTCATGTTCCTTAGCCTTCTTTATCTAGTCTGCAAAATTTTTTCTGGCACTAAGACCAAATAGCCTTCATCATCAAGAGGTGGAAGTTCTTCCGGTACAATTATTGTTGGCCTACTACTTTCTTTAGGAAAGATACATGAAATACATTGTGGATCTTGCTATTAGGAGGAAACTCCAATTCATAAGCCACTTCACCAATCTTCCTCAAAATTTTGTAAGGCCCATAGAACTGAGATTGGAGTTTCTTAGCTCCCTTTTTTTTCAAAGAGTACTGCTTGTAAGGTTGCAACCTTAAGTAAACTGAGTATCCTTCTTGGAAGAATATCTCAATCCTATGTTTATCAACATTCATTTTCTATTGGTTCTGTGCAACCTACAAATTTTCTTTGAGTGCCCTCAAAATGTCATGATTCTCCTGAAGCCAATATTTGGATTTTTGTGCTCTACATTCCCAAAACATCACATATGCAAAGGATAGGGCCTCATAGCCATACAAAGCCATGCATGGATTCGTCCTAATGGAGAGGTGGAAAGTGGTGGTATAGTAGAATTCTCCCAGGTGGAGCCATGTGGCCCAAGCTTTCTATTGTCATGTGACATAGTTCTAGAGGTATCCTTCAAGTCATTGAGTCACTCTCTCAGTTTTGCCATCATTATTAGGGTGATTGCTTGTGTTTAGATTAACCATGTAGTCTAAAAACATCTTTGAAAAATAGTGTAGCAACTTCATTGGATGATATAGTGGAGGTGATTGAAAACAAGTGTACAACTTGGTTAACCTATCAAACACCACATATATGCTATCTTTAACTCCAGTTATGAAATCCATGGAGACACTTTCCAGTTTTTGTTCTGGAATAGGGAGGGGGTGGATGAGTCCAACAGAGTGTGTGTTCTCCATGTTGTTCCATTGGCATGCTGTACACTACCTCACATGCCTTAGAACATATTCTTTGAGTCCCTTCCAGGTGAACCTCTCTCTTACCTTCTGGTAAGTCTTCAAAAAACTAGGATGGCCAGCCACTCGTGCATTATGTGAAGCTTCTAGGATCCTCTCCTTTATTTATGATATGGGTACCAATAAAATTATATCCTTGTAATATGTGAGGTCATTTTGTACCTTGTATGCCTCATTCTATATTAATCCATCCAAAATTCCACATGCAAACTGATTTTTTGAGTATTCAGTTCCCAACTATACGTTCCATTCAGTTAACATTTGTAGTAAGGATAGTGTGGGTTTGTGAGAAACTGCATCATCCACCACATTCATCTTTCTCTTCTTATATTCAATGTCAAATTCATAGGATTGGAATTTTCTTACCCATTTTTGATGTCTATCATTAAGCTCATTTTGGGTAAGGAAATGCCTTAGACTATTGTGATCAGTATTCACTATGAGCTTGCTTCCCACCAGATACTTCCTAAACTTTGCCAATGCATGCATGATGGCCAACATATTCTTTTCATAAATAGAATACAACCTTTCACGGGTCTGCAATTCTCCGCTCTCATAGTCAATAGGGTGGCTTTCTTGCATCAAAAAAACTCCAATTCCTTCCCCCGAGGCATCACACTCCAACAAAAAAGGCTTGGTGAAATCAGGAAATGATAGCAACAGACAACTTCTCATTATTTCCTTCATCTTTTGGAAATATTTTTCTTCTTCCCCATTCCAATTGAATGCCCCCTTCTTCTTTAGATTTGTCAAAGGTACAGTGAAGTTGGAGTAACCTTTGACAAATTTCTGGTAGTAGTTGCATAGGCCAATGAATCCTCTCAACTCAGTGATCTTTATTGGGCTTGGCCAATCCATGATGGCATGGATTTTCTCTTGGTGTACCTTGACCCCTTCTTGGCAGATCACATGCTCAAGATAGAGCAACTTAATCATGCCAAATTCACACTTGGACAACTTATCATAAAAGGATTGATCTGCAAATATAGTTAGCATAACAAATAAACGGAGCAGATTCTCTTCCCATGTCCTACTATAAATTAGAATATCATCAAAGAAAAGAAGAACAAAATTATGAAGCTTCTCACTAAACACGGTGTTCATGTAAGATTGTAACGTTTCCAGAGCACTAGTCAATCCAAATGGAATGACCAAAAACTCAAAGTGACCAAAGTGACAACAAAATGTTTTCTTCTATATGTCATCCTTTTTCATTCTAATTTGGTGGTATCTCAATCAAAGATCTATCTTGGATAATAATTTTACTCCATGCAGCTCATCCATCAGCTCATTAATGCAGGGAATTGGGTACTGATTCTTTATGGTTTTCTGGTTCAGATCCTGGTACTCTATGCACATTCTAAGTGTCCCATCCTTCTTCTTCACCAGAACCATCGAAGAAGCAAAGGGGCTGAAACTTAGTCTAATGAGTCCCAAATCAATGATTTATTTGATGGCATTTTCAATCTCATCCTTGAAATTATTTGGATGCTTATAGGGGTGAATTTTTATAGGAGGTTTGCCAACCTTCAACTCAATTTTGTGCTCAATAACACGGTCAAGTGGCCTTCCATGCTGGATGTTTTCAAAAACCCCCTTATGATTGTGAAAGTAATTTTTTATGTATTTGGGATTGTAGGAAAGATTGTCAGAAGTTCCCTTAGTATTTTTCTTGCACTCAACATCCCATTCAATGTCTACATTCCTTCTAATGGATCTCATACTGTGTTCAGTCACTACTTGCTTTGGGTAGGTATTTCCTCCTCTCAATACTACCTCTTTCCCACCCACATCTTTGAATATCACCTTGAGAAATTGATAGTTTATTGTGTCCTTTCCAAGGGAGTAAAACCATTGAAATATAGATACCACATTAGTATCAACCACATATACCTCATAAAAGCTCTCATTCATCATGTAATTCCCTATAGGTACTTGCAACTTCGTAATCTTCATGGAGCATTCCATAAAATGATTACCCGGTATGACAACTGTGAAGCCTCCAAATTTTTTAGTGGGTAGCTTCCTTCTTTCTACCATGGATGCATCTATGAAATGATATGTGGCCCCTTCATACACCAGAACATTGGATTCTTTCCCTTGCACCACTCATTTGAATCCGAGAATGTGGAATTAGGACACCCCTGACAACACTACAATTTTGTTCACCTCAGGAGGAGGCTCATCATCTGTTGTTTCAGACATTTCTTGTATATTCATTGGTGTCTCTCCCTCTTATTCTTCAGCCTCACTTTTGGAAAATACTTCAATATAGTGTGCCTTTCCCTTGTCACACTTATAACCCGATGCCCAATGTTCTTGGTGGAAAAAGCAGAGCTTCCTCCTCCTTAGTTCATCCCAATATTTGTAAGAATACGATTTATTTATAGGGGAAGGAAAGTTCCTCACATGAGGTCTTTGATTATAAAATTTATGGGGAATGTAAGTCTTGGGAGGATACTTGGTCCATGGAATGGAATATTGTAGATCTCTATTTCTACTCACTGGTTCTTTTAAGGTTGAGGGTTGGTAAGCTTTCACCAGCCCCCTCAAGGGTTCTACTAATCCTTCTATGAGAAAAAGGATCAACCTAGCCTCTGATATGACAACGACCATCACTATTAATATTTTTAATTCATATATGTATGCCTCAGGATTTCTAACTTGTTTGACATGTGCCAATTCTCAGAAAGAGATATCAGAATCGCTTTGGTAAAACCCTTCTGCCAACCTAAGGGTGAGTTCTTCATAAATGGCCACTTGATCAAGGCCAAAAGTTTTCATTCCATGAAACCACCAGTCATTTGCCTCCCCATAAAGATGAAGGGATTCCATATTGATGACATCCCTCTCATCCATAACATTCAATTGGAAGTAATTTTTCAACTTCTGAATCCAAGAGTTTACTGTGCACTTGGAAGTGCCATGAAAGTAAGGTAAGGTGATCTTGCCAATGGCATATCTTATCTCAAAATTGTGATTTGGAGGCCTTTGAAATCATCAAGGATTCCCTCTATATTGAGCTTCACCAAAACCTTTGAAAGGAAGTTCCCTTCTACACTCCTCACTTAATGTCTAATAGGAAACATACTTCTCCTCCCATGAAACAACTGATTTAGACTACACTTCATGGTCTTCTTTGGGATACTCCATGAAATCGAGCATGGTAGGTTGAGGATGCAACTTAGGTTCATATTTTAACTCATTAGGGCTATTATTAGGCCCTATCTTGGAGAAAATAGATCACCCATGATCTTCCTCTCTTCATGCTGGGAGCCAATGTTGCTTCCTTCTCCATCTTTCCCTCCTAGCTGCTTAGCTAGGAACTCTCTGGTCCCTTGACTGGACTAAATTATATTATTTGAAATATCTTGCAACCCTTTCATCATACTCTGAACAAATATTCTGAACTATTCCTTCTCATCCATCTCCCTGTGTAATCTCCCTTCCACATAGTCAACTTACTCTTCTTCAGAGTTGTTCCTTCTAGGATTCGAATTCACTTTTGATCATTAATGATTATCAAGAGAATGTATGGAGGACCATGCTATAATACCACTGTAATATACCTGATATAAATCATGTTTGAAATATTAAATATTACTACCGATATTATCAAAAGTGAAATAAATTTTTACTATGAGATCAAGCACTTTCTTCAATAAGGAAAAACACAGGAAATAATGACATAAACTGAGAGTGGCAGAGGATTAATGAGAGAAACCAAAGGACAGGTTTGGGTACTTAAAGTTAATATAAATAATCTCCTATATGTTGGGCCCTTTTAGGTTTCAAGCATCAACCAGCTTGAAATATAATACCAGGATTTTGGGTGTCCCAACTAGTCAGGATTTTGGGTGTCCCAACTAGTGCAAACTAAGATTCGAATAGTCAATTCCAAGAAAACAAGGCTCAAGAAAGCTTAGTTGAGTTATCAAAATATTTTTAGGAATTAAAAATCCATTAATCAGGTTTATACTAGTTCTATAATAGTTCGTAGGAGTTTGGGAGTGTTTGGAGAAATCTAGAAAACGTTGGCCTAGAGATTGCCTGCGCAAAGGGCGCCACTCAAACAATGTACACCCTAAATGAATTATGATTATGTGAGTTGTATTGGGTTTTTGGGTGAGTGTATCACCTACATAAACTTGCATAATGAAAATTGGATGCAAAAAACATTCATGGCATTGGAAACGGTAAAACAAGGCAATTTTAACTAGCTAAAGAGCATAGGTAAGCAACCAAGATGAATTTTACTACTATCACTTATTAGATATGCACATAATTGATATCTAAGGTATATTAGAAAAAAATTAATAGAATAAAACTCATATATCATTATTTTTCTGAAGACATCACTGTCAGTATATGAAGACTTACAAAAGGATCATTAAATGAGCATTGGAGCGCCTCTCTCACATAAAATTTGGAATTACGAACTTCTTCAACAGAAAGAATACTATATATCAGAGATCATCATTATGAGAATAATATGAGAATATTAGGAATACTTTTTAGGATCTAGTCTCCCTCAATGGTTCCCAATACTGAAGAATAATGGCTTAAAACCAACACCCGACACCAATCTTGCAACTATGAGAGCATAAGTTAAGTCTCCTTCATTGGAGATCGATTAATAAGGATGAAGGATGATATATGAGATTTGTCTTGGTATTCAATGGGTGCTCCTTGATTCTCTGTAGGTGTACTGAGAATAGAAGAGAAGATATAAGCTAATGGGAAGGCTTGGGGCGCATCACCCAAGGGAGCTGATGCACATCACTCAAACAAGAAGCTATGCTTCACTCAAGATAGAAATAATGATAATCAAAATTCGTTCAAAGAATTTGGAAGCATTTCTTTATAGAATAAGTGACTTGTTGAGTAAGTCATCCAACCAGTTGGGAAAGTTACCCACTTGCAAACCCTAACCCTAAGCCATGAATGCACCTTTCTTGAGGAAATGAGCAAGTTAAGGTTTTATATGATGTTTCCTTGCTTGCATCATTAAACCAAAGTAGAAATTACGTCCTCCTTGAAATTTTTTCTTCTTCTTTATGACTGATGATGTTTCCTTGCTTGCATTCTTTCACCAAATTGGAAACTATGCCCTCCTTGACCAAAAGTTTATTGCTTTATGACTTACTTGTTTTCCTACACTTTCCATATTTTAAAACTACCTTGCTTTTCCCTTCTTTTGACAGTTGCCATTTTTTCTGACATATTTCTTTTTCCTTGTTTTGTATTGCTGCCATTTTTCATCCTAGGCAAGTTGGATTTCCTAATGCGCCTTCCTGTCTTGAAAACTCATTTCCACATGTAATTATTTTTCATGATAATTAATTCATTACATACAAATAACCAGAATTAATAAATTAATCTAATACACACCTCCATAGTATTAATTAATCAAATTCCCTACGCAGAATTTATTTAATTCACTTTTAAACCCATAGGCACTAGTCAACACTTTTAATGTCATTCAAGGAAGGGACATGAAATTGATCCTTAGCCTTCCATATGCTTGGAAACGCTCTGATTCAACCCTCCATTTCCCATTTGAGGGATATACATTGATCCATTGTGAAGCATTGGAAGGAGGAGAAAATTTGAGAGTAAGGAAACTATAGCAAAATTTTGGCCCATTGTCAAATGCTTGAGTCTGCATCCCTTTATGCTTATTCATAGATCCCTTTATGTCCATTTCCCGAGCTCCCCATTGCCATTGTGAGATTTATTTTCTATGGAGGATTGAAGTGGTGGAGGCCCAAGTGGAGGAGCTTGGTTTCTCGGTTCTAATGAGTTGCCCATAGAGGTTGTTATGATGTATCTTTGTTTTTATATTAATAGAAATATCTATTTCCCGTCCAAATTTCATGTGCAAATGTTTATATTTGTATGCATGGGTATATTTTCTTTATACATGTTTAAATGGATTATTCTAGTTTGAATGCTAACATTTAATATATTTTATATGCTTGGATATATATTTTTTGTTGAGGAAAAATTGTAGGGAACAAGCATTTGATCGTGAGCTCAACAATGGTATTCTTAGAATATTCGGTTGAGGTACGGAATCTATCCCTTAGTTGTTATATTATTTAATTTATCTAGCATATTTGAGGATGGATGTGATTTCTAGTGTCATCCTGTCTATTGTGGTCCACCCCAAGTCATAGGAATATTTTCTTCGTAACAAGTTCCAAGAAGAGGGAGAAGGAGAGAAAGGCCTATTTTTAGAGAGGTACTTCTTGGAATCATGGAAATCTCTAGGATTTCTTGGTGAATCTTTCCTAGGGATTAAAATCAATGTCTTGATTCGACTAGGGAGATAGTTGGTGAATTTAATGTAATCTCAATTTCGTTATAGCCCAAGTGCTTGTCAAGAGGAGCATTGATTCTGTAAAATTTGGTTATTCTACTCCCTCCAAGTTTCCAACATCATAAATCCAGGGAATTACTTCTAGATCCTATTGAGGATAGGGTTATGGTAAGTTTCCTTATCAATATTGGTTATGGTTTTATTTGGATTACTACATTCTCTACTGTTTCTCTTAAATATTTCCAACCCTTTGTCCCATTGATATAAGGAAAATTGACAAGAACCCAAAAAATACCCTATACTTTCAGGAGTACTTGTGACGAGTTCTAAAAACCCCTTTTAAGCAAGTTATCCAAAGTCAAAGTGTAACCTTTCACCATTAACCATAGTAATATTGTCACTTTGGGCCATAGGTTTTTTGACCATATATTGAGCCACATCTCATATCGAGACATGTCTTATAAAAGCATATGCTTCTATTATCGTGAAGTGGGCCAGTCACTTGGTAAGCCCACCTAATCCTATTCTTTCTTGGTTGATGTTTTATGTGTGTGTATTGAAGCTCCTCCAAGATATGTTTAGTATCTTCCTGGATGTCCCCCCTTGGCCATTGATATGGAGGAACCCATTTATTGTAGAAATTTTTTCTTTGCTAGAGTCAATATTGACAAACTAGGGTAATTCGTATCCTTTGGAGTCATGGACCAGTAAGAGGGAGGGTGTGTGTAGAACCCAAGAAATGATTTTGTTTCCTCGAGTCAACCTAAAAGGAAGTTGATCTTCCATTATTTATTTCCCAAAATATGTGTTATTGAATGAGAAGTCTATTTTGATAGGCCATCCTTCAAATGAGGAAACCTTCAACATCCTTCGAGAACCATATCATGTTTTTCTAATCAAAGTCAAGAACATATTTATAATTCCACATCCTCTTCAAATTGAAGGGAATAGGGGGTGAAATTTGATCCACTTATGTGTGGAGAGTTCATCAGATAATTTAATGAAATATCTTTGGGTGAAACCACATGTTTGACCATTATGTCAAGGTCACCCCATGGCTTCAGTCTAGGTTGAGAATTGAACCTTTCCCACTAGTGAAAAAATCCTCACTCTTCACCAATGGATCCAACCCCTTTGCAGGGGGCCAAATAATTTGTTAGAATTAGATAATCCTAACATTTTTTTAATTCAATAATCTATGGGAAATGGGATGGTTTTATTCTCTCTTAAGAATATGTTAGTAGGGTGGGAGCTTCTTTATCTCGGCTCGATGGTATGTTTTGGGGTCATTTAATCTCCATGTTGAATGATAATATCACCCTTACAAATTACTTTATTATTCCCTTTGTTCTTTGTATTGAAGTCTTCTACAATATTATTGGATTACCTCCATGTGTTATTAATGTATATGGGACTTACAGAAATAAGCTTCCTTTCCAAGGGAGAATCTTTAATTCTAATATGCTTATGTATCTCAACTTGATTTTGGAGGGGGGTTTAAATTTCATCGTTAAACAAATATAATTTTTGGGGACATAAGCTTGCATGGACAACTTGAATTGATGGACCTGGAATCAATTGAGTTGAAGTCCACATGATGCAATAATCATTCTAGAGATGAAGGTTTTAAAAGAATTTAGATTGGTTTCCCTTACATAATGAATTTTTGTATTTGGTCAGTAGGTTCAGATTCTAGGTGGGTCCTACTAGAGGTTCTGAGAAGTTCCCCATTTTACTTGAATTGTAAAATGACAATATGAAGATAGGGGTCCCATTCAAATTAAACCATGCATGGGTGATGGAGGAGTTTCAATCTTTAGTGAAGGAGGGTTGGAATTATTTTGATCCAACTTTGGAGTAGTATGCTAGTACTCATTTTTTTGTTTCTCTAAAGATTGTAAAATAAAAAATGGTGCTATGGGAACAGGAAATGCGCATAAAGTGAGGAGCACTAATCAAAGAAGTTGAAAGATATTTGGAGGCACTCATTGTTGGTTCTGTTGTTTTTATTTTGGGAGAATAAGAAATGGAAACTATCAGGAACTTGGATATAAGGAAGTCTAAAATATTATTGGATGAGGAAAATGAGTGGCAGGTAAAAAGTAGGGCTTCAATATGGGTTGAAGCTTGATGACCTGAACATAAAATTTTTCCATAGCTTTTCCTTGGTCATCATAGAAGAACAAACACCATATGGGAACACTCTGATGAATATTGGAGGAAGGTTAGTATCTTTCAGGATCTCATTGAGTTATAGGTTCATTTCTTTGGAAATATTTTCAAGGAGCCTGATGGCACTAATATTGAGGAAATTATTGAGGTGGTTACACTCTTTCCTAGGTTGATAAATGGGGAAGATAATTCCAAAACATACAAATATATCACTAAGGAGGAGCTAATTTCTATAATTATCTCTTTTAAGCAGGATTGCAACCTGGTCCATATGGTTGTACGGTAGATGTTTTCATTGCTTTCTCCATCTTGACCATGGATGACCTATTGAGAGTTGTGAAGGATATTAGATAATATGGTAGGGTTCCATGCAATATAAATTCAATTTTAATTCCATTATTGCAAAGGTTGACTCTCTAGATTCCTTCAATGGCTACATTCCCATATCCTTATGTAACTTCCTATACAAAATTATTGTGAAGATCATTGTTGTCAAACTAAATGATATTCTCTCAAATTGCATCTACTCCGAACAATTTTATTTTGGAGGGTCATTCAATTCATGAATCCATTGGAATAACTCGAGAATGGTTTTACACCATCAAAACCTCTAAAATCCCTATTTTGGTGATCAAAATTGACCTCTCCAAATCCTATAACAGATTCTCATGGTTGTACTTCCATTTGTTGCTAATTCACATTCGTTTCTCTTACCAATATTTTAAATGTATTATGGGATGCATGAACTCTACCTCTTATTGTTTTAATTAATAGTGATGCCTTTGATCTCTTCAAGTGTTTTCATGGTTTTTCAGGGTCCCTCCTATCCCCAAACCTATTCCTCCTTGTTGCACACGGTGTAAGTAGAACAATGTTGAATGTCAAAAGGAAATGGGATATTTAAAGGGTTGAAGGTTGGAAGGAATACATATTTGTCTAATTTACTTTTTGTCAATGATCATTTGTTATTTTTCTATGGATTGGATAGAGAATGCATTCATTCAAGGAAATTATCCTCCCATGTTGCAATGCCAAAGGAAAAGGGATCAATGATAACAAGTCTTCCATTAATTCAAAATGGTTTAGATAATTCCTTGGGTTTGATTCTTGGTAAGTACTTCACTTTCCAACATAGGGACATGGAAATAGGTGTGAAGTATTTAGGTTTTGTTGTAAAATGCAACAATTATGGAAAAAGGGATTGGATGCGGCTAGTGCATAGGATTAAGAAACAAATTAACTTCTGGTGTAATAGGTGGTTGTCTTAAGGAGGTATATTGATATTTATTAAGGTAATTTTGGAGGCTATCCCAGTGTGCTACCATACTTTGGCTCATATTATTAAGGGAATTTTGGAAAAACCATGAAATTATGTTTTGTTTTTTGTGTGGAAGGGTGGCAGTGAAAATAAAGATTTGCACTTGGCTAAGGGGAAGAAGATAGCTACCTATAAGGATCTGGTGGGTTGGGGCTTGAAATATATTCACTTGCTTAGAAAAGTTGTAGTGTTCAAGTCCACTTTGAATGCCATTACCAAGGATAGTTTGCGAGGAATCATCCTCACTAAAAAATACATTGTTCCTAACTATTTTCTAGAGTGGATTTGGAGGGACAAGAAAAACATACATAATTTTTCTAGAATTAATGGAAAGCATTGACATTATCCTTCCCAGTTATGGGAAAATATTTGGCATGGAAGGTTGGTGATGGGTCTGTTATCACATATACATTTGCAGTTGGGATACCATGATGCAACATATAGAATTATCTCTTGTTCTATTTTGAGATACTTTTCATATGGGGTATCAACATGGATTTTTATAGCTTCAACCATTCTAAAGACTTGTTCATCATATTTTCCTTGCCAGGACTGAGACTCATTGGTCCATTGAGATGATTTCAGTGATGACCTAGTTCATTTGATCAAATTAATAGATCAGGTGTGGTACACATAGTTGTAGAGGGGCCTATCAGTTGGAGACAGGTATATATGGTGAGATCAGGTATATGCTAGTTTGGTTTTGATTTTTCTCTATGATGTATTTCAAAAACCTATGCTTGTCATGTTAGGATGATTATGGTGACCTATGCTTATATGTACTAGTTCTTTAACTTGTGTTATGATTAATCAAGGGATTTGATGTGAATACTGTTGCTCATGCCATGCTCATATAAATAGAAAACCTTAGTGCTTTGATGGCTCCATATGTTACTTGTCCCCATCCATCCAGTTCATCCATTATCAAATTATTCTCTCATGACTTATATTGATTGAGACTTGTGAGATTGAAGATATTTTCCCCATTGTGACCCCTATGTATGATAGACTCCATGTTGCTATGTGTCTCTGGCTATGAAGTATGTGTCTTGGATAGTGTGGTTGGGTTCACAGGGCAGTTCTTCTTTAGTTCTAAAAAAAAGTGCTCCACCATAACAGTGTTGCTAAACACTAAAGCATCGGAACACATAAAATCTATATCTAAAGGATGCAAAAGTATAAATGTTTAAAAGTACTCAGTGGAAAAGGGGTTGAGTACTCATTCTCTGTATAATGTAATTCTCAAATGACCTCCACAAGGCTAGTACGGAGAGGCAAACCCATCAAGGCTATGGACTACTTGCTGGCAGTGGGTCTAGGCCTTAGTTATTTACTGGAGCCCAGAAGGATTCCAAGGAACCTGCCTTTGTAGGTGGACTACTATCTTATGAGAAATATGAAATGTGTAGATAAAAGGTTAATGGTCAAAGGATGAGTAATAAATCTTTGTATAGTGTTCGACTCATTTTCCCCATAGGGAAACATGGTGAGACTAGCCTGAAAAGGCCGTGTCTTTATCAGTACTGGAGCCCAGAAGGATTCTAGGGAACCTACCTTTGAAGGTTGACCTATGTTGGAAATAAGTGAAAAGGAAAACTTACTAAAGTCCAAGGGAAGATTATCCAAGTACTTTATCCATATGTGAGACACCTCCTTCCCCTATTTTTATTTGTCATACATATGTCACCTTGATTGAGTGTATTGTTTATCATTCATATAGATCACCTAGTCAAAGTTAGTTAAAATTCATTCCCCTTTTCCTTAACTGTGTTCTTCCATCCTCACCCATCAATAGCACATTGTTTACCCTTTGTAAGTGTGGCATGAACAAGCAGTCTTCTATGAGGTTCCAAGATCTTTCAGAAGCACATGTATATATTATTGTTATTGTCACCATGATTATGAATAAATTGGATTAAGTTTAGTTTTGATATACACCATTGGATCATTTATTACCCTAGATGCTTTCCGGATCATATGGATACGGTTTCTCACCTTCAGTTTGGGTACTTTGACTTGGTCAACCCAGTTTGACCAAGTCAAGCATGGTTCCCAAGGAAGTGACTCAGAAAACAATATGGCATGTATTTGTTCTAAACATGCCCAGGGCCAATACCACGGTTTCATTTTTGAGAGTTTGGCCCTAGTTCTCCTGATAAGTGATTATTATCACTTAATTACTAGCAAAATGATCAAATTTTATTATAGAGAATAGTATGTTGGGTCCTCCTAGAGAAGATAAGTGTTTCAAGGGCTATGTGTAGTCAATTCTACCATTCTTCTGTGTCTCCATATAATCCATAGTATTCTATTTTCCTCACTTCTCATCCTGGACAGAGTTATGGTGATATTATTAGTTTCCAGAGGATGTACCAGCAAAAAGTGAACTAGGAATTTCACTGAAAAAATCGATTTGGCCAATTGGGTCAAGGAAATGGCCTGAAATTTTGGAATTTGATGTGTATTAGCATACCAAACATTCCTCCAATAGTTTTCAATTAACATATGTCCATATTATTTTATCTTGGCTCAGCCAGTGAGGAAAGCCTCCAAGGGGCACCCCCTCAACTTGGCTATTGATGTATTTCATTGTTATATCATCTATTATGAAGTTGTAAAGGGGAATAGGGTGAATTAATCCCCTAGTGACCCCCTCTCATGTACTATCGTGTCACACTTTATGTTATATCGTGACTTTCACTTAGGAGAGGCGTCCTTGAGCAAAGTGCGCCCCCTCTTTTGACTTGGTCACTTGATCCATGTAACGATATTTGTATTGTTGATCTCCGCCCTGGATGATGTTCTAATCTCAATTGTTGGATGTAAAAGTGAGTTAGGGTTTACATCTCTCTCAAAATTTTTAAGAGAGGTGACCCCCCCATTGTATTCATGAGTTCTGGAACCAAAATTTGAATAAATATATTTTTGTCTAGGATTACTCTTCTATGTATCTTGTGAATGATTTGCATTGCTACTCTTATATATTGAGTCTTATTCGGGATACATCTTGAATTTTTTCCTTTACCCACTTCGTCTGCAGGAAAGGACGCACGCTAGGAGAGAGAGAGGGTGTTTCTGTGGGGGAACTCACTGTCGTCCCGGCTCTAGAGTGTCCGAATCAGGGAGCATTTCTTTCTTAATGATTTTTTACTTTTTCTTTTCCTTATTATGCATATCTCGTTCATTTGTCTTATTATTTGATTTTCTCTATTTTGGCATGTTGAAGGAGGTGTTAGGGTGATTGGATGTGGCTCAAATATATCAAGATTTTCTTCGAAAAGGCTCATTTGGACATGAAAGTGGCATTCTTCACCATTTTCGAGGTCATCTACAAAATCCAAGTATGTATCATAAGTAATTTCTCCTTCTTTTATTTTTTGCTTGGATTTCCCATCACTTCCTAAACTGAAAAACCCTTGTTTAGAAGTAGGAAAAATTACTGGACCAATTTGCACCGGGAATTAGAAAATTTGGCAATCTGGGTTTTTTTTGGCGTACAAAAAGACACCTCTCCCACAAAAACATTAATCTTGGACTCCTCTTCCCAACTCCAGGCACTAGTTTCATGGAAAAGCCAAATGTCAAAGGGAGAACCCATCAAAACTGTCAACTACCCATTTCTTTTCTTTTTCCCAAATCATTTATTTCTGCCAGAAATTGGTTGAGGTAGTTATTTCATGGGAATGGAAAGAGTATGGAAAAAAATTCGAATTGGGCAGAGCACCCATTTTTTAAAAACGTGTTTTGACTCCCGGGGAAAGTAAAAACCCAAAAACGTCTTCCCATTCCAACATGCATTCACGTTTTCATTTTTCCTCACCCATTCTCCCATTCACGAGAGCTCTCACAGGCATCTAGAGATTCCTATGTGTATTCATTCACGTTTTTGGTTGTTTACTTCATTTTTCCCCATGAATGGGAGGTCATTTTTGTAATTCCTTGTGATTGGGTTGTCTTCCTCATGTTTTCTTGCCGATTTCCTCATTCTCCCTGCCCAGGAAATTTGCTTTTGTGTTGCTGAGCGAATGGCCATCAAGGATTCATGATTTTGGGGTTCATAGCAGTTGTTTTGGCTCATACACTGACCATAATAGTTGTAGAGTTCGAATTTCTCATCCAAGGGTCGATTTCCCCATTTTACCCATTTGTTTTGTTGCCAAAACCATTTTTTTCATAAATACTAGAACTTGTATCTTGCTATGGGTGCACATTTTGTTTTGGTCTGAACTAGTTTGGAGTAGAATTGGGTCTGAACTAGCTTGATAAACCTAGTGTAGGAAGGAACCTCACAGAAAGATATAGAGGGGTTGGTTTTCTTCTTTGCACACCCTGAATAACACTGGAATGGAAAGCATAGCCTGAGGGACTGTGTAGCAGAGAACATGATGCTTCTTTGGGTTGGGTGTGGAGATGTTTATAAGTCAAGCCAGATATGGTGCAAGTGTACATAGCTCTGTGGTTGAGCTCACTAGCTTATCAATTCAACCTTCCACCTCCCTAGCAACTTGATAAACTCCACTGTGTTTGGCTTTGCTGAATTTTTATATACCTTTTGCTATGTGTGAGATTGCTAGTGTTCCCTTATTCCTTGTGGGAATCATGCCCAGGTTGGGGATGGCAGTGTTGCTGAGAGATTGATGAGCACACTGGCCTATGGTTGGGTGGACCGTTGTAGCGACATAGCTGGTTGTGGGACAAGTTTCTTTCAAGATAAGTATCTCTTGTGTTAATCTCTGCATTAGTATTTGATTGATGAAATATGATGAACATGTCGAATGTGTTGAATGTTTGAATTAAATGTAATTTCTTCCATTGTATATTGCATGTTTTACAATTCTGTGTATGTTTTTAAGTTCAATGCATTTTATATTACATTATGGGGCTTATATTGCCTAAATTTCTTAGCAATAATGTCACGTCCTCTCTTTGGTAGAGGGGTGGGGAAATGACAATATCCTTTATCTTCATATCCTTTTCTCTTAACATTGAAGCTAACCTCCTCACCAATTTGGACACAGGTTCAGAGAAAGAAATTTTTTAAAAAATGGGTTTTTTCATTCAGTATCAAACCCTAAAAGATTAAGGTTTCATTGAATGTTAAAGCAATGATAAAGGGGACACATTGCATCCAATTTAGTTCTCACAAGGGATTGAGGTACGATGAATTAAGGTGTGTCTGCCCCTCCTTCCCCTTGTATAGTCTAGGTTTATGTCGAGTGAATATGGGATTTCTATAGGCACTAGGATCTACAATTGGATGGTCAAGGTAAGTCTTGTTTAGTGCATATGGGTTATTTTTATTGTTCTTTTCATTTGGATTGGTGAATTTGGAATTGGGAATGTAGTCTATTTAGGACTTCATGTCTATTTTCATGAGATTAGGTTGGGAATTTTTTATGCATTGAACTACATATATTTGTTCTATGTTTTTGGGTTCTCTTGAATGCCACCAAGAGGTAGCTTATCTCAGGTTTTCAAAATTTTGTTGGATTCCTGAGCATGTTCTTTGTCGTTTGGAGAATTTAGACATTACCCTTGAGCTCTATTATGTTTGTTCTCTCTGGGAGGAAGATAGTTGATCATGGATTAATATTTTTCTAGGAAAGAGATTTCCAATTAAGTCCCTCAGTTGATTGCTATGTATTAGGCTTGTATCCATCCTTGAGGGCTGGGGTCGCTTCCTCATCCTGAGTATGTTCCCCTGTATCAAAAAATGAGTTGAGGACTTCTTAGATGTCTCCCAAAGTCTGTGTCAAAGTACCCATGAACCAAAAAACTATGCAAGAGAAAATGAAAATTGGCTTGGTTTGGGGACTTCATCCCTCGATTTTTCTGGCGCCAAGGAGAATTTCAACGACTAATAATGAAGAAAAACTCATTTTGTAATTATTTTTTTCCATTTTTGTAGAGGGAAAGGTTGGGTGTGGGTCCCTCTACCCTCTTAAAACCTATGATCCCTACCTTACCCGACCCATTTAACATTTCATTCTAAGTTTTTAACTTGCAATAGAGGCAGCAGTAATAGAGAGGAATGGAGGCAACCAATGATATAGGAGAGGAGTAGAAACCCACGACAAAGAGGAGAAGAGGGGAATCAACCCATGGTATAGACGCAAGGAGGAACACCATGCAACAGAAAGGAGAGGAGGAGCACCCCACTAGTGAATATGTGATCTATGAAAATGGCAGTTATTTTCCATAAAACATTTTTCCCATTTTCAAGCAAGATAAATAAATTTTAACAGTCCATTTTTCCTCTCAAAATCATTGTCTTGTATTTATATTTCCTATTTCCTATCAAAATCACTATAATGTTGATATATGTTATTTAATTTTTTATATTTCAGTTTATGTATTTTGGTTCACTCATTTAAAATTTTATTGTTCCAAGTTCCCAACCAACATGGCATCATTAAAACCTCAATATCATATTTGGAAGCATGTGGAGAGGAAAAATCCACCAAAGGGTAGAGGGGGGAAAATTGCTATAAAATGTCACATTTGTCAATGTGAATGGAAGGGAAACTACACCTGGGTTAAAGCCCATTTCATGAACATTCTAAAGAAGGGTGTTGACGCTTGTCTGAGAGACCTAGAGGATCCCACTATAATCCCTAGTATACAAATGGAGAAACAAAGGGTTGATGATAAGGTATACAAACACATGTCACAACTATCTCATGTTATTGATAATGACAATGAGGACGAAGTGCCGTCTGATGATGAAGTCCGTCTTAGTGATGAAAATGTGCCATCAAAGGCATAAAAAAGCAATGTAACTTCACACAGCAGGCCTATAACTGTTGGTGGCATATATGACATGTTTGATTTGAAGGGAAGGGAGGGTGTTCATATTGTAATAGAAATATTTTTTCCTTCATGTGGAATCCCTTTTAAGGCATCTTTCTCACCCTATTTTGAGCGAATGGTCTGTGCCATTAATGATGGACCTCTAGGGTATAAGACACCAGGATATGAGAAGCTTTAAACCATGTTGGTGGATAAGGAAAAGGCACGTCTTGAGAATGAAATGGAACCATTAAAGGGATATTGGTGTCTATATGGGTGCTCCATTGTAATGGATGTTTGGAATAATTTTTGAAATCATCTATTGATAAAACACTATTGTCTCTTCCATATCTGGTCCATATTTTATGAAGGCAATATATTATTCTAGTCAAGAAAAGAACACTATGTTCTTGAAAGACCAATTGTGTGATTCCATTGTAGAGGTGGGGCCATAAAATATCATTTAACTGATTAGTGATGCATCCCCAGTGTGCAAAGAAACAATAATGATGGTCCAAAAGGAGTACAAGTTAGTGACAAGTTAACAACTACAATTCATATTTTTAATTTAATAATTTTAAATTTTAAATCTGAATTTTTAAATTTTTTTTCAGTTAAAAAATGTTTCTAAATAAGAAATATGATTTTTTTTCATGAATTGTTGATGTCCTTAGGCACAATGTTTGTACATCATGTGCAATGCATTCTCTGAATAATGCATTGAAATACATTAGAAAAAATTATTGGATTTGAATGCTAATTGAAAATGGTCGAAAAATTCAGATGTTCATGTGCAACCACCACCATTCAAAAGCCATTTATTGTAGGAATTCCAAAATGGATCTTCTTAAACCAATTGATACCATCATTGCAGCCTACTACATTTTACTTAGGAGACTTGTGGAGATGAAGGGGAATTCAACTTCCATTGTAATTAGTAATATGTGGGATTAGTGGAGGTTGTCCACGAGGGCTTCACTAGTCAGGCGATGTGATATCACATCCATTCATATTGGGGGTTTGAATACTCCTAGAAAAATAAAAAAAATATATTTCCATGTATTAAGGGGTCAATGGGGGTTTTAATTTGACATAGTAATATAAATATTGGGGGTTATTTTATTCTAGTGGGATGATGAATAAAATCCAAATCATGGGATGGATTCATACCCGATCCAAATCATGGGCTCAATTCACACCCACCTAAAATTTAAGGACTCTCCATTTTTATTTCATATTGCTTATGATTCTAAGTTTTGCCTAAATATGATAATAGTGATAATCTCGATGGAAGTCTCTTTGGATTATTGACCTTGAGAAATCCTTATTTAATAGATGATGAAAACTGAAGCAACAACATGGAAATTGAATAAAAATACAACCAAGAGGGAACCACATGCTTTTGACCTGTGAATCTTGGTCTTAACAACAAACCTAGTTGATATTCAGGCTTGGTTTGAATTAATATTATATTTTTTTCATCTTTAAGTTTGAACCCCTTATTAGGAAATTTTCTCTTATTGCTTTGTTATATCTTACTAATTTCTATACTATCAACTTCTTTTAAATAACATTAGTTGGATCTCTAGGATTTCACCTCCAGTCTCATGGGAATACTTTTGAAAATGGTATTGATGTGATGTCCAAAAGGTTAGTGTTTCCACTTGTTATGAATAAGTATGGATTATTTCACACTTTCTCCATAATTGAGGTTCAATTTGCTGTTATTAAAACTGAGGAAATCTTGTAACATTATACCTTTTGTTGTTCTACATGAGGCCATTTTCCAAAGTGTGTTTATTTTCAAGATAGAAGTCACATTGAAACCTATGACACTATTTAGTATGCTTGAATATACATTTGGTTCCTCGTCAAATCCAAAGTTAAGAGATGTATCTAATTGAGAGTTCTAGAGTTGAACAATTGGTTTTGTAGGAATTTTAGTAAAAGATCCCAACTCTTCATTTTTTAGGTTAGGTTTAGGTGGGTATTGAGATTCAATCAAACCTTTCTCCATGACCCCAAGAAAAGTGATATCAATCTTTCTTGGTTCACTGGAATCGAGAAAAGTGAGATCAATCTTTCTTGGTTCACTAGAACAAAGAAAAGTGAGATCAATCTTTCTTGGTTGACTGGAACCAAGAAAAGTTAGATCAATCTTTCTTGACTAATTATTTCTTTCAAATTTTTGTATTCTTCTTTAACATTTTGAAATTCCCACTTAGGAATAGTTGATAGATTGGTTTATATTTGGCACATTCATAATTGTAATTTCAATTCTTACATGGAAAGAATCTGTCTTAATATGGTATTGGAATTGACATGAACATATGCGAAAATACAAATCCCTATTTACATACCCTATGTTTTATCATTATCATGAAATGGTATCATACAAGTTTCACCATCTATGTACCTTTATAACTATTTCATGCTTGAAATTTAACAATGGATATTTTTCCCTCTCTTGTAAAGATACACAAAAACTAGATATAACCCAATAAAAGGTAACTAGATGTTGTTAATTCCCTTGATTCAAAGAATAACTATAAAGGAAGTAGATGTAATTCATTTCATCTTGTGGATGACCTAGATCCAAGCTATGCACATGATCATATGGTGTTATTGGAAAGAAGAGAATGTTTCTATGTTCATTTTGGTTCAAACATCAATGATGTTTGTTTTTATATGAAGATAAGGAAGTCCATCCATTAAAGGGTTTCAATTTTGAATTTTTATCGAGTTTAGTTTATTAAGCTTACAAAAAACATGATCTCTTTATGGCTATACTTGTATTTACAGGATATAAAATTGGTAGATTGGAAGGTTGTGGTGTGAAACATCTACAATTCTCATCTTTTCTAAGCATTGCACTGACCATTGGACTATCATCTTGATTGATCTCTTGATTGGGTTTCCTTTTATGCATTTTGTCTCCCCATTACTATTTCATTAGGTCTTCCACTATCAAACACTACAAATTGATATGTCTCCCCTGCAATCCCTATGGGATCATTATGGGCATTATGCTATTATTTTATTTATCATCATGTTTTCTTATACTAAGATGTGTTAGGGATCCTGTTAGTTACAACTTGATAATATGATGTAAAGGGGATATTAAAAATGAATACCTACAATATCTGGTCAAGCTAGGGGTTTTCTTAATTGGAAAGGTATATATATATATATATATTGTGGTTCACATACCCCCTAGTGGGTCTTGTTATGTCCACATGAACAATACGTAGGGGGCCCACCTGAAGGGGCCTCACCCATTCACTTTGATTACAGAGATAACCCGATGGGGACATCAAGTGATGCCCTTATATAGCGATCTATAGCCTCCAAGGGATTTGAACCCGAGACCTTCTATTGACAACTTACATCACTCAACCAGTTGAGCTATCCCATCGAGATTTTAATGTTAGGAGGACATGGGGGTGGGATTTGATCCACTTATGTGTCCACGGGTCACAAGATAATTTAAAACAATCTCTCTAGGTAGAACCAGACATTTGACCACTAACTCAAGGTTCCCCCATGTTTCCAAGTAAGGCCCTCATTGGAATTGAACCATGCCAATTGGTGAAAAACTCCTCACACTTCACCAATGGATCCAACCCCTTTGTGCAATTGGAAAGGTATATTGGGAGGGGGGGGGGTTCAACAATACAATTTTAGGAGGCATTTTCCAATATTTAGTGAAATTAGGGATATTCTTTAATATGATATGAATGATTGTGCTATGTAAAAAGTTCACTGAGTGACCGGCCCGTGAGGTTATCTAGCTTAGATGCTATTGTGGATGTGAATATATTGATTTTGGATGATCATTTTTGGGGTGATTTCAAATTTGTTGTGGAATTTGTAGAGTCGATATGTGATATGATTCGCTATGTAGACATAGATTGTCCATGCTTAAGTGAGATTTATGAGAACATGGACTCTATGTGTGAGAGGATAGATCCATCATAGATGTGAAATATCCTAATTTATGGGTACAGTTGAAAAATATCATACATGGGTAGTGAAATAAATTGAAAAACCCTCTTCATATGGTAACCCATGTAGTGAATCCAAAATGGTATGATCTCTAAACAAGAAGGAATCCTCGTTCCCAATATAGAGAGGTGGTGAAAGGGATTATAAATGTAGTTAAAAATTTTAATGGTTCTACAGAAGAGGCCTTTGAGATATGAGGCCAATTTTCCCTATTTATGTGGGTGAGGTGTCCTCGCATCACATGCTCCTCCTTTGACTAATAGGCACAAGAAAAATGATCCAATTGATTGGTGGTGGATTCATGGTGTTGTTTCTCTTGAGTTGCAACAATTTTCCATATGATTACTTGGACATGTAACTAGTTCCTCATCTTGTTTTTGTGTTAATTAAAATTTAATTTACATACTTAACTTTGTCATCCCTAACAATTCTAATTTTTTATTTGGGCATGTAGATAGTTATCATATTGTGAGAGGAACCAGAGCACTTATTCGTTCATCCATTCAGTGAAGAGAAATAGATTCTAATCGAAGAAGGTAGAAAATTTAGTCTACATTCATAAAATGCTTTGTCTCATATCTTGGAAATACCCAGGATACAAGGAGGGTACTTTTAAGAGATGTGACCAATTAGTAGATGATGCCACATGTGTGAATGAGGAGATACAACCATATGGCCTTAATGAGATACCTCCAGTTATTATGGATGCATAGGAGCCTACACTTGAGAGTGATGACTACCTAGAGAGCTTGTTGGTTGAGGACCTCGATGATGATAGTGATGCTATATATGAAATTGGTCCAGATAACATGGCTTGATGAAACCAACTTAGCTATGTTATTGATGTTCAATATTTTTGCATTTTAAATTTTGACTGTAGTATACTCTATGTTGTATGACATTGGACATATTATCGTGTGATTGATGAATCATAATTCATATCTATATGTGTATAGTAATTTAAATTTGCACTTGATTTATTATTATATGATATCATGTTTAGAATTAAGGTTCATATGTAATTTCCACTTTATATTAATGATTCATGAACTATAAAGCAACGTAAGTTACTTATTGAATACTAGTGAATATGATTTGAAGTTTTGATTTCATCTCTCTCTCTCTCTCTCTCTCTATATATATATATATATAGAGTATGTCGGAGGTTCTCTCTCTCTCTCTCTCTCTCTCTCTATATATATATATATATATATATATATATATATATATATAGAGAGAGAGAGANAAGTCTCTTGTTTTGAAAAGTGATGTCCTCGTCCTTGTCCCCAAGTTTCCTAGAAACTTAGGTTGATTAGGGTATCAACATCTAGGAATATCTTCTACCCTTCGTAATAGACAATAGCCACCCCTCACCTTGACAAAGGGACATCAAGGAGATTAGGAGATTGATAGTTTCTATGTAGTCAAGAGGACCTCATCAAGTGAAATAGTTCTTCAATATTTTCAATCAGAACTAAATACAGTGAGTAGAGCATTTGTAGGCCTCCCAAATGTAAAGATTATGAACATTCTTGTTAGAAAAACCAACTACAAGATCTAGAGGAGGATTCTGCTCGACTTAAAACCATGGTAAGAAAGCTTAATAGAGGTTCCTCTTCTATTACTTCAAACCATTTTTTCTTGTTCCTTTCCAATGATGCAAAAAGTAGAAGAAACAATACATCAACTTTGAAACCATATGAAACTAGAAAAACAAGATCCATACCCCTCCAATCAAACTTAGGATGAAGCATTAAGAAAATATGGGCAAGCAAGATCCATACTCCTCAAATCAAACCTAAGAGGAAGCATTAATAAAATATGCCTTTGCTTAAATCTTATAATAACATATGTATGATTGTTATGAGTTTTCTTAGAATTTACTTTATCAACAAATGCAATATATTTTCATGCAATTTTCTATGTTTTGAATGAAATATCATTGAAGCATATAAGATGAAACATGTTTTGAGACATGCTTTCTTTATAGAGTAATTTTTTTTTCATGCCCTTAAATTTAATCAGTTTCTATTTAAAAAATAGTTATTATTTCTTTTTCTTCCTTTAAGCCATGAAAACGAAAGAAAGATGAGAAGTAAATAATTTCATTCATTAAAAAAGTATTTAAATAATAAACTATATTTTTTTCAATAATAAACTATATTTTCACATAAATGGCAGTTGAGTTGCAGAAAATACTGTACTGTACTCACCCTCTAAACCTAGGTTCCCGTCCAGTACGGAGGTCTATGCTATTATCTTCGTCTTCAAATGTTATTATAACTACTTTATTCACCCTATATAAATCTATATGGGTTCACATCCACCAAGGCCCAAGCTATTGTTTTTAAGATCGTATCACTTTAACAAACAATTGAAAGAGGAATTTTAATTAATATGGGGTATACTTAGACATACCTCATTGTTTTCAAAGGTATAATTCATCTAGATGATAGGCAGATTGAAATTTTCATCTCATTTCTGTTTAAGTCGAAGCAGGTTGAAATATTCAGCTAATTTTTTTATCACCAATATCGTTCTTTACTTATCGGCAGATCGAAATTTGTTTAAAAATTCAAAGCTATATTCAAAATTTCTGCAAAATGAAACTTGGAAGGTGCCGAGTGAAAGTACCGAACGTAGCGATAAATATCGATGAGCCTCCCCTAGCGCTCTTACTCCCTGTCACCACCGTGACGTCTTTTCCATCTCCTATCACCATCACGTTTTCTTGCGACACCACCACTTCTTCTGCATACGTTCCTGCTTTCACATGGATTATGAATCTCTGGCTACCAGCTTTACTCGGAGCCGCCTTTACAGCTTCGCTAATAGTTCTGTAATTTCCACTTCCGTCTTGAGCAACAACGATATTGGCCTTCACACTGTCGGGCGTGGCAGCAGCTTCAAGGAGTCTCCGGTCATCTGAAGACAACCAGGCGGGGAAACCATCTTCAATGGAACCGTAGGTCGAAAAGAATTCAACATCAAACGGTTCATTTCCAAGAGGGAATTCGAAATCAGTTAAGAGGCGCCGGTTGTTAACCAGAGAGCTTCTCTGTTTTCCCTGATCAGTAACATACATATTCTTGACAATTGCAAGAGAATTGCTGAGTAGCTTTGAAATATGTAGCGCTTTATCGAACAACAGAGATTTCATGCTTCGATTTAAGCCAGCTTCAAGGGCGCCGATGCATATCTCCTGATTGGTTAGAGAGGCGCTGAGCCAAGTTTGTATATCAGCTGCCTCGTACTTGATCTTGTCATGTAAACTGAGAACAGAATCATTAAGCTGGTGTAATGTATAACCCAAAAGCTCTACGCAGTCTTTAATGGCCGCACGGTCGCACTGATCAATTCGATTCATGTGATCAGAGGCTAGAGCAGAAGTCCTCTGAACTTCATCCAGTGTTATCCCCATGGTAATAATAGCTAAATCCTTAGTGCTAACCCTAACCCTAACCCTATGAGGTAATATTTCAGGATGAGATAGCAGGGTCGAAACACAAACGTCGGGGTACAGTGTCACGCTGCACGCTGCCATTAAATGCCTAGGTCTCATGAATATTTCATGGTTAAGGATTTTGTGGTTTGTTGTTCCATTCACATGAATAGCTAATATATTACAGACAGCGCAAGCTAGGAAGATGATTAAAGTCAGTGACATCATGAGGATGGCAGCTTTCTCTTGCAATTCAATTCAATTCTCTGATACCAAAATGGCTAATGAGATTCCATGCAATTAGATTCACTAAAATATGAACTTCTTCGATTTCTTTGTAAATTTATAGTAATTTCATTCCATCGATTGGAAACTGTGGGCTCGGCAGTAGGTAGAATGTCTTTGTTGCTTATGTGACTGCAGCATCGCCATAACTTCTGCTTCACAGTACCTTTCGTTTCTGTAACTGAAGACTCGTTACGTGGGAGAGCATTGAATCCTCTGATGGCGTATCGTATCGGATTACATAGAAAGCGAAGACGGTTAAACATTGATATTAATAGGAAGCAGTTAAAGCATGAAGGCTGACTTCCATATAAATTATGCCAATTAAAAGGCAAAGGATAATCGTCCGGGGAAGGTTCTTTCTATATTTCGGAAATGAATGTCTTTGTTTTGTAATGGCATTTGGAAAACGCGATTCCTATGGTGTGTTTTTCAAAGTTGTTTTCTGTTATTGTTTTCTGTGAATGGTATTTCTGTCAACCACACCACAAGCCAACCACGGTTCTGCTTCTGAATTTCTATTTTTGGTGACTTTCTGAACCAAGGCTCCATGTTTCCTGGTCGGTTGAATAGTCCGACTCAACCAGTAATGAACCAGACGGAAACTATTAACTGTGTATTTATGTGATATCTTTTGTTCCTTGTCTAAGTTCATTTCATTCTTAATGGATATGTTCAGTGACTTCAGCAACTATTCTATTTGTTAGCTGAGTCTATTTCTAATAAATAGAGACAGTTCCCTAGGGTTCGCATCACCTTAGGAGCATTAGTTTTCCGTTCTTGTTTCAAGACTGTGAAACAAATGCAAACTTGCTAAAGACTACACGAAAGGAAGGAAGGAAGGGCAATTCAAGTAGCATTCATTTTCCGTTCATGGACTCTAATCCAGATGCAAACAAACCAAATTCATCACAACACGTGATTAACTCAAATGCAAAAAACTACTCAGGCCGATGCTTGTTAACTTGATTTAACACAGGCAAGAAACTACTCAAGTCTATGCTTGGATTGCTTAAATGTAACAGCTAGATAGTCCTCACAATGTTGCCTTGGTCAAGTTTTTTTCTTTTTCTTAGTAACCTAGAGGAACCCTCCAAACAACCCAACAACAAGAAGTTTAAGTTCTGTTAACTGTGTTGCCCGTTGTTGATTGTGGTGTCGGGAAATAAAAGTCTAGAGTTGTTTGGAAATAAAACTCTCAATGAGAGGCTAGGCTAAACTAAATATAAGCTTATCTCGTAAATATAAGCTTATCTTTTTAATGGCTTAAGAGATAAGGATCTATTTTTTCAATATTACAGGCGAGTATTATAGGCGACAATCACTATAGAGATAAGTTAACTCGTCTCTAAAGGGGTTGGATTTATTTGTATAGGTAACAATCATTCTAGAGATAAGGTAGCTTGTGATTAGAGGAGTTGAATTTATTGGTGACAAGTTAATTTTTGTTCAATTTTTTTTTTTATGTTTTTTTAAAGTTATGAGATCGCATTAAGGTAGTGGTTGTGTGTTGCACTTACCAATTCTCGTAAATTCCCGTGATGTGGTAATATTGAAGGCTCACCTAAATATCATTCAATTTTTAACTATTTTGTTTGTATTGAAGGCCATTAATAAGATTTTTAGTCAATAAGAAAAATTACATTCTAAAAATTCAAGTCCATGTGGATTGTCCCAAATTCAATCCTATTTTGTTTGTATCGAAAGCCATTAATAAGATTTTCATCAATCATCGAAATTCATGTGGATTGTCCTAGATTTGTGACATACTAAGAGGTGAAAAATAAATATATTTATTATAAAGTTTATGACCAAGTGGGTCAAGGATGGCTATAATTGAAGCATTGTTTATTTTAGTAATTAAATAAACGAGTCATCTATCGAAGGGAGTCCGTTAAATGAGTGTTCACTAACCCAAGGGAGACTTTTAAATGAGTGTTCACTCACCCACTAGGAGGAAAGAGCAGCTGTAGAAGGCTGGTTGACTAATGGCAACACTAGCATTTTAGTTTCTAGTTGTTGTAGGAGCATAATCCTTAAAAAAAATGGCCATGTTCCTTGAGAGGGGGATTTGAGCTGGTGGCTCATTTAATTCCAAAACTGACCCAAAGACCTAGCAAATTCAATAGGAGGCTCACTACTCATTCTAATTTCTAACTGAATGAACCTTGTGACTGTTGCAAACTTAGAAGTGAGGCACATAAGGAATTTGATGAGGGGATAGGTAAAGTGATTTGTTGAGATAAGCCTGCTACTGATTGCTAAGTTGCAGCAAGGTTGCTGTGTAGGATACTTTCAGAGATTTTCGTCCTCATGGTTCAGTGAACAGGATCGAGGGACCTAAGCAAGTAATTATGGCTGCTTCAGGAGAAGGTTGGGTGGAACATTCTCCCGTGGGTGTTTGTTCCCTTTCTGCATTCTATCCTTGATCAATTATTATTAAATTCCTGCATTTGTACTTTCCTTTGGAATATGCTGAGGAACTGTAATTATGATGTTTATAATCTCTTTATCTGGAAGATTAGTATTCAATTTAAAGGATAGATCCACTCTTTAGTATTTTTTGTAAAAGTATTTCATAACTTAAATGGATTTTTTGTATCACTGTTAGACTAAATTTAGAATCAAGTAAATATTGTTTCGCAGTAAAGACTTATAACAACTATATGGTAAATAAAAATACAGAAACCTACTATAACATAGATATTTACTTATTAGAATCTAAGTATAAATAGAGAGTAATCTACTTAAGGACATAACTCTGTTACAACATGGTTTACTAATTAGGGTTGAACACTAAATAGGATTTTTGCAGATTTAGGCTCAACCTGGAACTTTTTAAGGGCATCTTAAGCCCAGTCTCTTAACTAGCAATTATTTAAGAACACCAAGTCAAGATTATTGATAGACCGTAGCACTGGTTACATGATTTAGGTTAGTTTGGTGTTGTTATTTGCAGTATTTTTGTTTGCAGAAGAAAGTTACAGACAACCTTAGGGCTTAATTAATTTCAAAACAATATTATTTAGCTAAACAGAGTTTAATTCTTTTCAACAATAATGGAAGTTTGCTTACGGTCTCATGACCTATTATTAATACATTAACAAAGATAAACATACAAAGTGAAATCCCTCACACCATCTCACCAAAACATTTATAAAAAGTATTTTACAACAATAATCAATATTAACAGAGGCCTTACGACCCACTCCCCAACAACATGCATTCAGGATAAACTTCATGATTGTTTCCAAAGTGGTTAATTAAAACAACGAAACCCTAAGATCTTAATTAAATCTACAAAGTCATACTATTTATTAACAATCGGCCTCACGACCCTTTTATTTTTATAACTAAAATAGCATCAAGAGAGGTTTGATGACTAAATCCATTTTCCTTATAAGTTTTTCCCCCAAAACCTGCTAACTATCAAATGAGGAAAAACGACTTTGTAACAACTAAATTAATATTTAAAAACCATAATTATATATGCGTCTCGCTATCCAAGTTAGATAGTAATAATTACTGCAAACAGTTAGCGCTGTTTTCTTTTAAGATAAACAATTGGGGCCACATTATGACATTTTCCTAAGCCAGGAAGAGTTAGGAAAAAGTCAAGGTCTTTTGACAGAGGTCTTATGACTCTCATCAAAGAACGATAGTGTGGTCTCACAGCCTTATCGTGTTATACAAAACATAAACAGTGAAAGAAACAATGCAACAAGCAAATTTATAAACATTCACCATATAAAACAAGGAAATAATAATACAACATTGGTATTTTAAAACATTGTTTACAGATAGCCTCGACGGGTTTTTCACAGAGATGTATTTATTGTTTTATCAAAATAACAAACTACGTTTACACTAAAGAAAGTGGCTTCTAACCAAATCTAAAGAGTAAAGGCTCACGACCACAATATTAAGCACTGTAAATAAACTAAACCACGAAGCCGTCACAGGGTCAGACAAGTTGAATGTATGTACTATATAAATACAATTGACAGAATTGAAATAGAAGTGCTTTTAAAACACATTATCTCTCAAAACAAAGTGGCATAGTTGCAAGACTCCATAGACAACAATCTCTTTACAATTCTAAAAGTATATACAGTCACTTAGATATTGAAATAAATGAAGTTACAGTATCGAAACCCTCACTGGTTCTTATAGTTTTAAAACAAGCTTTAGAACCAAAAATATTATACAGAGTGGCATAGTCAATTAAGACTCCATAGGTGATAAATAACTCCGTTACAATATCAAATGCATATTATACCAAAGAAAGTATATCATTTTCACATCGCCAACCCAACACAGAGTGGAAAAACCGAACGCCATAAATATGCACCACAAGACCCAGTTTGCTTCCCCAGAGCCACACAAGGTAAAGACATGGGTGTTACCGGTTAAAAGGGGTCTTTGCGGCTAGTGTTCCATCCACGTCCTCATCGCAGAGTTTTTTTCTTCACATATAAACTGTTAAAGGAGTTAAAACACAGTTTCTATTAACTGGTGCAAAGGAGAAAAATGAATAATGGAATTACAGCCTACCTTCTCGGCATTTCAGAGGTACCCCATCACCATAAAAAAAAGGACTACAGACCCCATCAATAAAAAAATCAAGCTCAGTCATTTTTGAAGAATGTCAATGGTTAAGAGCTCCTCCATTTCGTATCTCAGACAGAGGAAACGTGGGATCAAGCAACCAAAGGCCAAATGCAATGGCAGAGAAACAACTCACAGCGAACATGTTGTAATTGTTAGTTTTTCAACATTTAAGCTAGCATTATGTTAGGATCTTTTCACTGAGAGAATAACAAGCACAACAATAACATAAGCACACCACAAGAGACAAGAGACACAAAGAGTTTTGATCGGGGAAACCATAAATGGAGAAAACCCTGCAACTTCCTCAAAGATAGAATCACCACAAGATGTAAGACCCCAAAACAGTAAGATGCACTCCTGACAGCAGTAGTCTTCTAGTCCTAGTATATTTCCTTCTCCACTAGTGCGCCACACTTGAGAGAGCAAGTGATGTGTTGTACAAGTGATAAATAGAGAGATTCTCACTCTCTATTGATATTCTTCCGTTCACTTGAAGTGCACTTAATCATGTAGGCTCAACGTACAATTACTTACTCGAGCCTACACCTTAATTAGTGTATAATAACTCAAGTGCCCCGAAACTGTGGGGACTTACCTAATGACTTGACAAGACTTGTTTACATTATTAATCCTCCCGATCGGAACATCGGGGTATGACAACATGACTCAAATACATAATAGAAACATCCTGGAATAAACATCGGGTTACGATATGTAAGATACATAGAAGAATACATTCCGAAGTTACATATACATCAACACTCCCTCTTAACTAGGAAGGTATTCTTTCAACACGATTTTCAGCACTGGTCTTCTTCTCTGTATCAATTGGAACATCTTCGTCTTCAAGTCATCTTCGTCTTCAAGTCTTCTTCGTCTTCAAGTCATCTTCAACTTCAAGTCATCTGGATCTGGATCATCTCTCGATCTGGATCATCATAGAACTAGATCTGGATCATCACTCGATCTGGATCATCATAGAACACCATCATTGGATTTGGATCATCACTCGATCTGGATCATCATCACTGGACTGGATCTGGATCATCACTCGATCTAGATCATCGCTGCTGGATCTAGATCATCACTCGATCTGGATCTCTCGGAGTCATCATAACTGGATCTGGATCATAGCTTGATCTGGCTCTCCTCTGGTCATCATCATGTGTGTACTATCTCGTCATAGGAATTTCTACAGAGCTAGCCCTTTTTCATGCTGGTTGTAGGCCTAGCCACCAGGTAGGTCTTTGCCCAGCACTTACATCTGACCTGCTCGTCAGAAAGGCATGCCCAACACTCACATCTGATCATGTAGTAAACTACAATCACATCAGAAAGGCCTAGCACTCACATTCACCAGCATGATAGGACATCACATCACTAACATCTATGAAATGGTTTTGCACTTATATCTGACCTACTCATCAGAATGGCACATCCATCCAGGTGGGAACAAATCCTACCACAGTGATGAATGAATTTCACCCAGGCCATAGCCCCTCCTACCACAGTGATGAAATATTTTCACACATTCACCCAGGCCGGAACACATCCTACCACAATGATGAACGACTCTCACCCAGGCCGGAGCCCCTCCTACCACAGTGATGAGAGATTTGTGCACTCATATCTGACCTGGTAGGAACTGAATCCTTCACCCTCGTTAGAATGGCCCCTAGTCCCTGACTGAGCTACCTGGTAATGGACCAGGATCCTCCACTCTCCCTGAGAGTGGCAGTTTCCCTTACATCTGTCCTACTCGACAGAATGGCCAGCACTCACATCTACCATGGAAGGAGCTTAATCCTTTAGCCATGAACAGAATGGCTCAGCCCTTACATCTGACCTGCTCGTCAGAATGGCTCTCTCAGTCCCTAACTGAGTGTTCCTGGTAACTGACCAGGTGCCTCCATTCCCAGAATGGCAGTTAGCACTCATATCTGACATGAAAGGAACCAAATCCTCTCACAATGATAGAATGGCTCAGCCCTTACATCTGACCTGCTTGTCAGAATGGCTTTGGATCTCTAGCACTCATATCTGACATGGAAGGAACTGAATCCTCTCACCATGATAGAATGGCTCAACCCTTACATCTAACCATGGAAGGAACCAATCCTCTCACCATGTCAGAATGGCTATGGGTCTCATCACTTTCTCTTGGAAGGAACCTCGATCTGGAGAACACCAAGTCTCTCTCTGAAGTACTCGAACTTCATCCTAGCCAATGGCTTCGTCGATACATCAGCTATCTATTCCTCCGTCGCAACATACTAGAGCTTCACTGCTCCTCTCTGCACCATATCCCTGATATAGTGACACTTGATCTCTATATGCTTCGACTTGTCATGGAACACTGGATTCTCTGACAACTTCACGCAACTCTGGTTGTCACAATGTATACAAGTAGCATCCAACTAGAGATCAAATATATCAGACAATAGCTTCCGCAGCCATACTACCTCACAACTAGCTGAACAAGCTGCGACATACTCTGCTTCAGCTGTACTCAGTGCCACACATGATTGCTTCTTGCTAAACCAAGAGATCACACCTAATCCCATACTGAAGCAACATCCTGAAGTACTCTTTCTGTCGATGGCACTGCCTGCCCAATCTGAATCAACATAACCCTCCAGGTTGATCTTCTGGTTCGCATCATACTTGAGCCCATAATCAACTGTACCCTTCAGGTACCTCAGAATATGCTTTGCAGCTGTCAAGTGAACACTCCTCGGATATATCAAGTACTGGCTCAAGGTGTTCACAGCAAAGCAAATGTCTGGTCTCGTGTTCGTCAGGTACATCAATGACCCAATCACCTGACGATACATCGTAGCATCAACCGACTCTGATGAAGCATCATTCAATAGCTTCATGTTCGATGCCATAGGTGTGGTCATGCAGTCCATAATCCTGAACCTCTTGAGGATCTCTACTGCATACTTCCCTTGTCCAAGGAAGATTCCATCTGCACTCTGCCACACCTCCATACCTAGAAAATAGTGCATCGACACATAACATGAGCATCATTGGTCTTCCGCCTTCAACCTTGAAGCAAAGGTTGGAATCCACTTTACTCTCGGTAAAGCCTAGAGTCATCAGTAATCTGCCCATCCTGTCGTACCATGTCGAACCTCAAGATATTCTGTAGTCACTCCCTCTGAAGCGAAGCATCATACTCCCTCTGTCTTCTTTGCTCTATGCACTGAAAACATTCTGTACCGGAGTGACAAGTAGCTTTCTATGCTACTAATATTCTATGTGACCATCTAGTGTATAGACTTGCATCTTCAACCTTGTAGCAAAGGTTAAGATCTTCATCAATCTCATCATGTATGTGTTTCAACTCTTACTGGTTGCAAATGTCTCTTCGTAGTCTACGCCTTCCTTTCATGAGAAGCCTCATGCTACGAATCTTGCTTTGTATCCCACGATGTTTCCATCTACTGCATGATGGAACTATGAACTTCTCTTCGGGTCTCGATACTGCGCCCTGACATCATTCTTCTTGAACTGGTCTTCCCTTTCTTCTTGGTGGCTGGAAGGTTCTGCATCAATGATGTCACTGTACTCGTCATATTATTCTTCATTTTGAAATGTCGTCACTTGCTCTTCGGAACAGGTCTTCATTCTTCTTTGCTTGTAGGCGATTATGTATGCGGTCTTTCCTACAAGTCAAATGAAATTGTATGGTTCGAAACATTTCATAAGGAATATTTATACTGGCAAACACTTATGCATAAATATATGATCATGCAACTACTTTAGCCAATACAACATTCATCCATATCTCACTGAAACTTTCTAGATGCCTTCCATCTCTATCAGGACAACATTGAGATTGTGCACTAATCCAATATGTCAGCAAAGAGGTTTCATTCTAGATAAATAGCAATGGAGAATTTGTATAGCACCATGAGCTACTTACCCTTCACATGCATATTAGTAGTATACTGTCATTAATGCAAACATCCTATCATGCATAATACAATAACTAAATATAAACAAATGCATAACAAAACAATATCATGAAATGACTATTGGATACTTATCTTTATTTGTTTCGTGGGTATACTCCTTCTTGAGCCTTCAGCTTCATCATCTTCTTCATTCATGATAGCATCATTTCTTATCCAAATGCTAGGATGGACAAGAAGTTGTTCAAGAGTTGAGTTCTTCATATTCCTCATTGCTTGAGGGATCTTCTTTGGATGGTAAGAGCTTGATCTTCAATTGCTACCATCTTCTCTTCTATTCTTATGAGTCGAGCTTCTTCTTCTTCTCGAAGTGTACTGAAAGTAATCACTTCCTTCTGGAACACATTCCTTGAATGAATGAATTCCATGATCCTGGGAGGCTATTCAAGGTGGCTATCACCACTTCTGCATTCTTCACTTCTTCTTTTACTACTTCAAGTTGTTCTTGATTTGAAAGACTCTTACGACTGCATGGTCTCTGTATTCTGGATCTTCACATCCTTCAACTGTACATTTCTTTAGGTCATATTTTGATTTTTGTTCTTCCCTTCAAATAGCTTGAAATTCTGGAAGACCTTCAACAGCTTTTCTTGCAATAGGTAGTGCTCTGTAATGCACACGTGCAAGCCTTCTATGCCAAAGCTCATTTGGCTCTACTGTGTCATGGATCAAGGCTTGTTCTGGATGTCCCTTCAATTTGTACAAGCCTCCTTCTTGTTCTCCAATTACTACCGCATCATCGATAGTCTTCCCTTTAGGCCACATGATGATTTGACAATCTACGAATGCCACCCGCATTCCTTTTGCATCTAATGCTGAAATGAATAGAAGGTTCTTCTTCAGTCCTGGCACAAAAACACTTCTTTCATTGTTAGAGACTTACCAGAGTCTAGCTTGTATGAAGATTCCCCACTGCCTTTTATTGGATATTGGTAGTCATCTCCTAGTTTCACCTTGTGAGGTGATTCATGTTCTGACAGTCTTACAAAAGATTCCTTGAATCCTGTCATATGTTTGGAAGCACCACTGTCTATAAGCCAATCATCACTTCCATGAGTAATGTTACCTATGAGAGCTGATATCAAATCATATTCATCCTCATTTGAAGAATCTTCACTTTCATATCTGGATCTCTTTCTGGATGGGTCATCATCCTCTACAGCATGAGCATGATGTCTTCTTTGGCCTTGACCAAGTTCTTCTTGTGAAAGGCTTCTAACCTCGTCTCCCTCTGAAACTGGAACCTCTATACTCATGTAGGTGGCCAATCCATTTTCTTCAGAGAGATCAAATACTTCTATGCTTGGAAGTTGTCAACTTCACCAAGCTTATCATCAAGCTGATGTGATAGATCACTTTGAAATGAGAACCTCAAATGAAAATAGCGAAGGATTAGATCTTACCGATTTGAGGTGTCCGTCTTCGTTCCGGAGCTGGCTGATCTAGGGTTTGTCATAGAAACATTAATTTTAAAAACTTGGAATATTTAAGATCTGATTGGATAGACAGATATATCTCTTCAAATGGAGTTGTCCAATGTACTCCTTTTCTGAAAACAGTGGAGGGAAGCTCCCGGAACAGGAAGCCCTAGATTTCCAATTTCTTCTGTAGAAATACATGTTACTGTTTCTGTGATATCTACGAAATTACTACTCCTATGTGTCTGCAATTTCTCACTAAGGTAACCTCGTATGTCCCTGATCCAAAACCATAGGTTTCATCAGAATTGGTTTCACCATCTGGGACTTATGAGCCTTTTCCCAAGGTGACCTGTTACAGGACTGTTCAGAACAGCGAAGTTGTATGGAATGCCACGTGTCACTGGTTCATCTTCTGAGTCTGATCTTTGGACCAACGAAATTACAGTCCATACCCTTTCTGGAACATCTTTAGGAATTCCATTTGGACCTCTTTAGCTCAATATATTGCAATTCTCCCCAAGTGTCCTGTTTATGGATGAATTCTGGAAGAGGCTGGAAGCCTAACTTGGAGGGATCATATCGCCCAGAATGTAGCGAATTTGAGGCGGATTTTTGGATACAGTGTTCATAAGGATTTTATCTTCGGCCATTGCAATTTTGCAGCTTCTGATACTTCTCCAAACTCGGCAGATAGTGATTGTACCAAAACTTAGCAGGTTTAGTATTAGGGTTTTTTCTAGCTCAGGGTCAAACTAGGGTTTGAATTTCCCAGAGTTTCACCCAACCAAATTTCTTGATACAGGTCTCTAAACTTCGGTTTTGATGTGGAGAAAAATACTATGCAGGTCTCACTCAAAAATTCCTCTTCTGTAGAAAGCCCTAATTTCCGCCTTGAAGACTGAAAATGCTCGGAATCAAATTTCGCTTCGATAGAAAGATGCACCCTAAGGAGGAGAGTTGTTCCACCTTACTTTTGCTGAAAATATGTGGAGGAAGGTCCACAAACTAGGAATCCCTAGTTCCCACAGCTGCACAGTGTCTTCTTCTCAGGTTAGCTCTGATACCATGTTAGTTTTTCAACATTTAAGCTAGCATTATGTTAGGATCTTTTCACTGAGAGAATAACAAGCACAACAATAACATAAGCACACCACAAGAGACAAGAGACAAAAAGAGTTTTGATCGGGGAAACCATAAATGGAGAAAAACCTGCAACTTCCTCAAAGATAGAATCACCACAAGATGTAAGACCCCAAAACAGTAATATGCACTCCCGACAGCAGTAGTCTTCTAGTCCCAGTATATTTCCTTCTCCACTAGTGCGCCACACTTGAGAGAGCAAGTGATGTGTTGTACAAGTGATAAATAGAGAGACTCTCACTCTCTATTTATATTCTTCTGTTCACTTGAAGTGCACTTAATCATGTAGGCTCAACGTACAATTACTTACTCGAGCCTACACCTTAATTAGTGTATAATAACTCAAGTGCCCCGAAACTGTGGGGACTTACCTAATGACTTGACAAGACTTGTTTACATTATTAATCCTCCTGATCGGAACATCGGGGTATGACAACATGACTCAAATACATAATAGAAACATTCTGAAATAAACATCAGGTTACGATATGTAAGATACATAGAAGAATACATTCCAAAGTTACATATACATCAACAGTAATATCCTGAATTTTGACCTAACATTTATGTGCATATGCCCCATTTCTTATGATGTTACTTTGATGTTTTAATTGGTATATTGGGCCTAAGACCCCACTACACATGAACATGATGATTTGTTTGATATATTGGGCATAATCCAATTGCATATGTTTTATATATTATTTCATGTGTTGGGTGTGGAACCTGAAGCACATAATTGATGAGATGTTCTATGTTGAGCGAGGAGCTCTGGAGCACATGGGTATTTGATGTTTTTGTTGATCTAGAAGCTCTGGAGCACATGAGTGTATATAATTGCGTTGAGCGAGAAGATCTAGAACACATGAGTTATGAAAACATTTGTGTTGAGCATGAAGCTATGAAGCACATGAAAAGATAAAATTGTAAGTGTTGGGCATAAGGCCGGAAGCCTTCCGAGTTGATTTTGAGCATAATCTCTAGAGCATTGGATCCTTGGCCATTGTATCCTTAGGTGTATCCTACAAATACATCTTAGCATTAGTGTTGAACGAGGAGCTCTAGAATTGCACTAAGTTTGTAACTCCCTGTTTTTAGCGTTGAGTATGGGATTTGGATAAGCACTAGGAGTTACTTAAAAGAATAAATATGTTGAGTGAAAATGACTTTGATAAAACATTGATCTCATATTACTTATTTTTAAGTGATTAAATGAAATTTCAAATTTATGTATCTCATCAAGTACTGAAGAAATACCATGTTATACGAGGGAATCCAACATGTAAGGAGGTTTAGAGTTGCCTAACCTAGTTGACCTAACCCTTACCTGAAGGCCTTATGAAAGAAAGTGACTAAGATAAAAAGAAAAGTGTCATATGTTTAGGGATCATCCTATATGATACCTAAGGATAAAATGTTAACAAATGGTATATATATAAATATATAATTTATACATGATATGTATAAAGAGTAAGCATAGTAATAATAGAAGTAGCTATAAGTAATAAAAAAAGGATCCACATGTTATTATTATTACTAGTGATAAATGAAATATTAAAATACCTACAAGAGTCAAAGTAGGAACTAGTCAAAAGTTACTAAGTAAATATTAAAATTACCTAAATCAAATGAAAAGGGTTATTTCAAGAAACCAAATGATTCTTGATTTAACTGTGTATTTTCCTGAAAAGTATGTCTATAAATACCCAAGCTAAAGAGAGGATTGGGGACCTATCTACATATCCATCAATCTATCTATCTTTGGAGGATTCCATATTTATGCCTGATTACCTTGAAGAGAGTTATTGGAGAACATTTTTTCCTAAGAGGAAAAAGGAAACTGATAGAGAACCTGATATCCCATATAGGGGAGCCTTACCTTAGGAACTCTAAGCTACTTGCATGTTGGAAATAGCTCAGGGGGATCCGGATTGAAACGAGGAACAATTACGGGTCATGGTTGGGTGGAATGTGGTAGCTTCCAAGTTATTCGGTTATCTGAATACAGGTCAGATATGTTTATGAATTTGTTAATGTTGGGTATTTGAGTGGGCAGGATTTTCATCCACTGAAACAAATTCATCTTGCAAGTATGAGGTTCTCTATTTTTCCCTTGTAAGCTACACAGGTTTTCTCATTAAAAGAGGAGATTAAATTATGAATGGATATTTAGTATCTGTTTGCGATAAGCTAGGTTTTATTTTCTGCATTATTTCTTTCTTCACTTATAGGTTAAATTCATTATTCCCTAGGATATGTATTTTTTTAACAGAGGTTAGATTATTTTATCTATTCAAACATGATATCCTAGTTAGGAGAAATATTTCTTATTCATATTTGTAGTGATGGACTAGGACCTTTAGTTTTATCTGTAGGAGGGTTTGGTTTCTGTCTTTTTATGCACCTTATTTCATCATTTACAGGTCAAGATCAGTCTTCTCTGATAGAGGTAATTTTGTAAACAAAGTCTATATTTTTAAAACAAATTTATATTTCCTGTTTATTGTTTCAAGTTCAAATCATAGAAATAATATCAAAGATTTTGTATCTACATCTTATAAACCATAACTGAGGAAACTTTATCATCCTAGAACTATTTAAAACGAAACCTATATCTTATCTTTGCTCACATATTTCATATTGCCAACATGCTTGTATTATTTATAATAAACCAAAGTACTATCTATAGCCTTGATATAAATTAAATACATAAGATTATAACTTAAATATAAATTGCTGAAACTTTAAATAAAATATCATAAACAAACTACAAACAAACCATTTCTATTTTATAAATTTAACATTGAATGTCAAGATATCAAGACCTCTAAGGTCTGTAGGCACGATTTCATCATAAATCATAACCATAATATATACTATTAACATAAGGAAATCAAACATAACCTAAGAAAAAACACATTATCAAATATTGTATCCATTAAGAGGTCATAAGATCGAATCTTGTCGGCATTCATGCCAAAACAAAATATCCACACACACATCACTTTAAACCCATGCATCCCAGGATCGAATCCTGTAGGCTCATGGCTTAAAAACAAATGTTACATCAAGACCACAACAGGCATCAAATCCTGTAAGGTTCGATTTGCAACTTTTATCAACGCTGTATTAGCTTACAACATTCCACATAATCTACGCTAACAATATTAAAATTCAAGAAGGATTAACCATAAATCAAAATTGTTTCCCTTCCAACATTTTCCACACAGTAATATAAACAAAATATACACGCTGTAATCATATTCTAGGCTCACGGTCAAGAAGCAAAGGAAAATCCATTAAAACATAATCCATGTAAAATAACCACTATCTATGCTATCACAACTACGACACCCATTTCTTAATGATAAACCAAAACTCACGGCCATCCCCAAATTAAATCATAGATAACCAAAATACATCATTCTTCACCATTACATTACACAGTCATGAATGGGAAAGAGTGCCATTTCCAGCAATTCCACGACTGTAAGCTAAACCAACTCTTTTAAATTCCAAAAAAGAATTTAAGTACAGACAATGAAATACATAGATTCACAACCTTGCCAAGCTAGTGACCGTACCCATGACTAAACCCTGGCTGTGAATTCACACATTTATACCTGCTATCATTTACAAATAAAAAAACACATTTCTGATTCAAGGCACCATTGCAAGCAATGGTACTACCACGATTTGAGACCCATCATCAAAACTAAAAGGCAAAAGATTTCATTAACCATCAAAGCCATATATTCAAGCTAGCAACCCAAAAATACATTACAGAGTTGAATCATGATAGTCATGGCCCGAAGGCACCAAAATCAACATTATAAACCCCATACTTTCATACACATCTTTGGATGCCCTTTAAATATAAACAGAACATTACACAATCAAAACCCTTAAACCAAAACATTCACCATTACAACATCGATCTCAAATCTCTATTAAACAACATCTAAACACAAAGGTAACAAGTTTCAAACTTGTTGGTACAGGGCTTACCCGTGAAGGGTATTTTGTTGATATCTTTGTAGTCACCATGACCCACGCTTTGGAATCCCTGTCACCTGCAAACGAAAAAAAAGAGCACGTTAGAAGTATAACAATCCTCCAGCTGAAAAAACAAGTAATAAACGTTGCAAACCCAGGTGAAGAGTATACCTTCCCAATGCGCAGATGCAAACTAGACCTCACGCAGGGACAAAAACCAAATAGTTGAACAGAACATAATCACCGTAGAGCCAAATGAATCGTTTACCCACAATATACCAAGCTTAGGGCTTGAGATTACCCCATCCTAAGGAGCATTTACTTCGCCACCATGTCCACCATCAATGTCGAAATTTCTCCTCATGCCTATAGTTCCAAATCCCAAACGCGACTTGGTATTGGAAATGCCTTTTGCATTGAAACCTCTCCCCATGATTATATTCGTTGACATTGCTAAGCCAAGATTCATGGCAGATGGAATATTCCATGAAAGGCCCATCATACATATACTTTATGACATATAGACTTTAAATACCATATGGCTAAGTCTTATGACTTAATCCTTTAAACCTTTGGGCATAAAAACATTCCATTCATATGTTTTAAATATTAAGCATAGGAACCAAGTTTATTAAGTCCCCAACCACAATAATAATGTTAACCCGTTAGATGTAGGCATAAATAAACTCATCCATGCATAAATGATAATGCTAACAGTAGCGGTGAGATTTGCTAGAATAGGACCTTGGTCCTGTTGTCTTCAAAAAGTAATAATATAGTATAGCATATGTATCATGCCCAGTTTAAATAGTCATATCAGAGCTTTGTCATCTAACGAACCTGCACAAAATGAAGAGGAGTTGAATTAGTTTAACATGAACTAAGTAAACACTGTAACGTCAAGTAAAACTAGTTACCTCTCCAAGTGGTCCTATAAGGGATACAGCTCCCGCCACTCCACCCTTTGACAATTACAAGTTAAGTTAGAAATTTCCATAAACAAGTAAACAAAACTTATAACTAGTAAATAATCTATAAACTGAACACACATACACGCAATGCATGATAAGAAATAACCAATAAACAATGTAATCATATCAATCAGATCAATAACATAAACACATTATATAGAATTACATTAATAATCACATCGGGAAAACATATAGAAATAATAAGAATAGCTTATGACACTTCGGTTTTGCAAACAAAGATCAACACATTCTGCGGAAGATAAGTTAATGTCCAGTTCAGGTAGTAATTAACTAGACTAATAATTTTTTTTTATTTTCAAATTCTAGGGAGATTAAAAAAAAAAACTCCATCCAAACAATGGACACGTTCTCCAACGTGCAATAAAACCATAGGGTTTAGCACTACGCTCATTTGCTGCCACCTAGAAAACTTAAATCCATAACATGGTCCGAAAGGGAGCGACTTCATGGCTCGTTCCTTACCTTTCACCATCACCATTAAGTTAGCCAATGTGCCAGTGTAAAGGTCAAGAACCTTGTTTAAATCCCCACGAATGGTTATGCATAACATATTAAAACCCTTTGTATATATTTTCAACCTCGCAAGCAAAGCGTTATCATTGTTTGATTCTTATAACCTATGGTATATCATTTTCTTGTTTTAAATATATCTTAACCTGCACAAAATGTTGAGTAGTTAGAAGGTACCTTTGGTTAGGACTTTTATTTGTTATATTAAATGGATTTAATATGGTTTATGAACATCATCAGAACTAGGTAAGGTTAGATATTTGTCCAAAACCTTAGGATTACCTTTTCCTTGTCCCTTATGGAGTTATAGCATAAAGTTTGTTCTTTAGCTATAATGTTGAGGTAAACTCACCCGCTTGCACATTGGTAAAACATAGGTTCATGCATTAGTTGTAGCGACTAAGTAAGACCATGACCTATCCCTTGTGCAGATCAAGAGTAGAATAAAAAAATGCAACGATAAAGTGTTTTGCAACATCGAGTTTCAACCAAATCATTTAAGGCAAATAATTATGTCACAAAGTAATGTCATGATGACAGTTCACAAAATAAAGCAAGCTACTAATAACATAGGTACATGACTCTTGTAGTTAGTTAATAACACCAGTAGCACATGACAAAAGAATTATGAAATATAACATCTCTCAGAATTATTCCCTAGAAACTTCTAAGTTAGTTGCAGTAAATACATTTTTTATTTATTTATAAATTTTTAGGGATGTTACAAAATTCATATCCAATTTTATGTGGATTGGGCACAACTTATGACCAATAATTATATCAATGAGTCTTTTTATAATAAAGACATTTATATAAAATAAGTGGAGAAATAAATTTTTTACATTAATAAAACAAATATACTTTTTTAATATAAATATTATAAAATATTATTATAAATTCTATATTGCATATAATTAATGAAAATAATTTAAATAATTTTTAAAATCAAAATCAAAATTAAATTTTTTATATATTTAACTAATAATATGTATAAAACTAATATAGCTAACTACTCTCTCTCTCTCTCTCTCTCTCTGTATATATATATATATA
>LPNX010280015.1:801858-860015 GCA_001517045.1 Pseudotsuga menziesii
GCGTACTATAATTTTGACAAGCTAAAAGGCTAGGGATGTCGGTATTGCAACAAAGATTATGAAACTGGGATCTAATGTGGGTGTATGCAGGGCACTCTAAGAGGAAGTGATTTTCATCTTCAATGTTATTACTCTCACAAAGGTGGCAGATCCTTTCTACCCAAGGAGTTTTAGGGATTGTCCAACGACCAGTTTTGCTGTGGAGCTCATGCGAGTTCGTTCTTATCTTAGCTATATTAATTTTTTTCTTAGGACTGATTAAAACAAAGAGATAGTTTTGATCTTCAAGAGTAGGGTTGATGACCTCCTTATAATATCTTAATTTTCTTTTGGCCTCTAAATCTTTCTCACACCACAATTTTTCTTTAAACTTAGAAGCAATAATATTTTTAATGTTATTAATATTTTGCAATGCAACATTTTCATCGATTTTCCAGTGATTTAACCAAGACCTGGTATCTTTATACCACCCACGCTTGAGCCTTAGGTGATTTTGGATGGAGTTTAAAGCTAACTTAGAGAGTCTATGGTCTCCCATGTTATTGATTTTGTTCTTGTACAACAGGAGTCTAGTCATGGCTAGGCTCTTGATGGGGGAAATACCCACTTCTATAAGGAGAATAGGATAGGGTGTATTGTTTTTGATTTTGAGGTTGTAAGTTATAAAACGCTTTTGGATTTGCTTGATCTTTCTCCAAGATTCTCTAGATATGCTGCAACCCCAAACCTCACACCCATACAAGATAACAGGAGTGACTAGAGTTTCAAAGAGGAGCTTCTTTTTATCTCGCATCACGAGGTTTGCAGCTTTACAGTTATTTTCAAGACCAAAGTAAGCTTTCCACCCGGTGTTAATCCTTTTCTTAATGCTATAGTTCCAGTTGAGCTTGTGACGAATATCAATTCCTAGGTACTTGTAAGAAGACACTTCCTCCAAGTTGCTCTTCTCATACACAAAATTAGCGTATGTGTCCTTCTTGGATTTGATAATCATAACTTTTGTTTTGTCAGTGTTAACAGTCATACCCATTGTAGAGCAGAAATATTTAAGAAGACGAAGTTGTTTATCAAGATCAGAAGAACACCTTGCCAGAAGGAAAATATCGTCAGCATAAAGCAGAAGGATGATGACTATTCCAGCTAAGATCGTACCAGCACAGCCTGCTTCTTCTAAACAACCTTCTAACTTATCAATGCAAATGCCAAAAAGGGTAGGGGAGAGGGGGAAACCTTGTTTAACTCCGATATTACACTTAATATCTTTCGACCACCCCTCATTGCTTTTAAACTTGGCAATTACATTCTCGTAGAGCCTTATCGCAGCAACTCTTAGCTCGAAAGGAACCTTAAGCTCTTCTAACCTATTCCAAAGGTTATTTCTAGGTACCGTATCGAAAGCCTTTCTAAAGTCCACAAAGCATCAAAAGAGATCGGATTTGTCATTGCGGCACTCCTCCATAATGATCCTAAGCGTAATAAGGTGGTCCGTTGTTGAGTGATGCCTTCTAAAACCTGCTTGACTTTTAGCCCACTTACCTTCACTTTCAAGCCAAATGCTGATCTTCTTTTCCAAAATAATACCATATAACTTGGCTAAGAGGGGGCTAATCATAATAGTCCGATAATTTGAGGGGTTATTTGAATCCCCGGTTTTAAAAATAGGGATAATGAGACTCTGTGTCCAAGGCTTAGGGAACCCTTGCTTGACTGCTTGATTAAAAAGCTTGTGGATGTGAGGGATGAGGACAGGACCTCCAATTTTTAAGATTTCTGCCTGGTAACCTTCAATGTCCTTAGCTTTTCCATTTGCTAGACGCTTAACCCCAAAATCTATGTCTTCTAAAGAGAAAACTTCTTTCGTTGTGAGAAGGGTTTCAAAGTTCTCTATGACATTCGGGGAGTCATAAAGCTTTTGAAGATAGGAATTCCAGTCGTGCAAATAAATTTTATTATTATCTTTAGTTTTTCTAGTTAGAATCTGCCTCTAGAATTTCTTAGGAGTCGTCTTAGAGAGGTGTAAGAGATTGTCTTGCCTTTTGTGAAGATACTGCATTTTTTTTCTTTTAGTAAGGGATTTGTATATTTTTATCTTGTTAATTTTAAGAGAATCATCAAGAGCTTCCCTAATCTCTCTTCTCGCATTTTTACAATCAGTATCATACCAAGGGTTGGTTTTTTTATTCTTTTTATTACTCGAAACTTCAATTGAGAACTTGTTAATGGAATAAGAGAGGGTTTTAGTAAAATTATAATATAGGTCTTCTATGTTGTCTGTACTTGATAAAGGAAGCAAATTAATTTTTAACTCATTTATAAAAAGATCCTTTTTATTTCTATCAAAGATCAAGTTCTTTTGGTTATAGTGATTATCCTCTATGGGATCACTATGGATGTCACAGTTGAGAGTTACCATTAAAGGTTTATGATCCGAATCAGGCTCATGGTCGTTTATTATGGTCAAATTTATTATATCATTGTATAAAGAAATATTAGAAATAACATAATCTACTACGCTGCTACCAAGCCCATGGATACAGGTCATCTGGCTAGAACGGGGCCACTTCGTTAGACCGTTGCAAACTATGAGATCTTGAGAGCTACAGAGATTGATTAGCTCTGACCCAAACAAATTTTCCCCTAAATCATCAGAGCTTCTCCTGTACCTGCTAGCTAGAGTAAGGTCTTCGTCTAACCAGAGAGGATTAGGGTTAGAGTAATTGCTTAGGAGAGTAGCTTGGTTGTTTGAGGTTCTAGCATTAAAATCACCCATTAAGAGGATATTACCTTCATTCCTAAGGCTAGAAATATCATTCTCTAGCCCACTGTAAGGACAATTTTTATCCAAATTGTTCTTCTTATAGAAGTTAGAATTAATAGGAGAAAAATAACATATTGCTATGTAGGTTTTTCTATCGCTAATGTCAGTAATTTCTATCCACATATACTGGTTGTAAGGGTCTTTTTTTATAAAGCCTAGAATGGGGGGAGATGTTCTTCTTAATGTAACAAGCTATACCCCCAATGCCTCTGCGAGAGGATCGCTTGTTCCAGGTTGACCAAAGCACAAAGCCATCTATGTTAGGGACCCTAGATTCTTCGTGCTCCCAAGTTTCAACTAACAAAATAATATCAACTTCATTAGAGATCCAGGTTAGCTTGGGGCCTTTGTTCCATGGAAAGCCCCGATAGTTCCAAGAAAGAATCCAGAGCATGTTGAATTGCTATTTATTACTATCTTTTTGGTTTCTATCTCGAATAACAGCTTTCCTATTTCTGATTATTGCCCATTTCCCTTCCTTCCTAGCTTCTTTTACCTTTTGAACCTCTCTTAATTCTGCTTGATCTTCTGGAATGAGATCTTCATTTATGAATATGGCAGTTTCTTTTAGACTTGAGGTTTTACTAAGTATTATATATATTTTTATTTTAAAAGTGGTTCATCACGGAAGCCCAATTTTACATCATGAAAACACACTCTATCTATGTATATATATTATCCTTATTTATATATGTTATATTAGAGTTCATTATAAAAAAAACCATAAAACAAACATATACAAGTTGGTCCATGGCATATACTTATAATTAAAGAGAACATGAAAGATAGATAATTTTTTAATATGTCAAATTTATGGGTTAGATATTTTACTGCAAGCCAATGTTGATGTTTCTCTCTCCACAACCATAGGTAAAAAAATCAAAATAGATTAAAATAACACTACTAGATTAAATATGTGCCCATTGTGGGCCTCCTTCATGGACATATCCTCCATCCCAAGTCCATGATCTTCAATTATCTTTTGTTGTTCTTCTGCATATGTTTCTAATTGATATACAATATCTCATCATCACCTTATTCCTTAATTGATCTAATAGACACAAGGGGAGGGAAAGCAAGTGACTAGGATCTCCTTACAAATCCTAAGATAATAACATGTAATCTTAATCTTAATTTATATTTTAAGGTCATAGCCTAGCTAGACACCAATTTGGTGTATGAGACCCCCCTTGTTTGTGGGACACAACCTCCCTTTGCACAACGATTTGATTGCTAAATTATACAGAGGTGTACATACCCTAACCCCCTCCATATTTGAACCATTTCAAGGTCATTAGCCATTGTCTTAGTTTTGGTTTTTTGTTTTTCAAGATGAAGTTCCAAGTATTTTTTGTATTTCAAATGCTTCTGCATATTCATGCTTAGATATTCAATTGCTTGGCACATTCCTTCTAATTGATAGGTAACATGTCTCAATATTTTCTTGATTTCGTTCAATCCATCCCCAACATTGCCCCCATGACTAGGAAAAATAGCGATTTCTTAGTGTTGAGGGAAGGATTCCTCCATCCTCATCTGGTCCCCATAGAACTAAAAATGGTGCAAACAACAAAGAAGAAATGTGAATTTTGAATAGAGGGGGTGAATCCATGAAGATGGGTGTCTATTTTGGGGGGTCTTATGAGAAAATAAATTTGATTTTTTCATGTTTTTCAACTTTGGGCGAACGAAAGTGATATTTTCGTTTAGAATTTCACTTTCAAGTAAAAACAAAACTTTTAGAGAATTGTGTTAGCTTTCTATTCATAATTTTTTGAATTTTTTTATTGAGATTTGATATGTTGTTTCGGAAAATGTTTGGCAGTGTGTCCTTATAAAATAAAAGGACTAAAAAATAGTCATGTTTGGTTGCGCCCGTAAACTCATTGTTAAAGTCGTGTTTTACAAAAACCAAATATGCTACGACAATATACACACGATATACTATTGCGATGACTATAACGTTGTAACCAGCAGATCTATATACTAATTATAATATTTTTTTGAATTCGATCAATGGGAAAACCTTGTCAGTTTTAAACATGTTTTTGGTTGCGCCACTTTTCTCTCAATTGACTATAAAGCTTAAAAATCTACGAATACCCTTTTGAAATAGACACTCCAATTAAGTGCACCATATTTGTTTCAATTTTTTTGGTGGTGTATTTTTAAAGTTATATATTTTTCATTTCACCACATTTTGAAAGATGAAACTAATCTCGACACATGTTAAGAAACAAAAAAAATAAAAATATCGGATCTCACCTATACACAACAAAATCTATACCTACGGAAAGTAGATTTAATGACGAAACTAAAGGTATCAATTCTGACAGTCGATTTGTAGTGTAAGGCATCCATTTCACTTTTCGAAAATGGACAAACCTGAAAACTGTGTAGGTTACAGGTTTCAGAGGTTATTCGGCCGAACAATGTTTTTCCGTAATGGAGACATTACAAACAAGGTTTTTTGGCCGAAAAACTAAGTGCAAAAAAAAATTTGTTAGCCGGAAAAAATAATTGTATAAGTAAAACGAAAGAGCCTCATTATTTTCGCACCTCTTCATTTCGTATATGTAAAATGAAAGAGACATTATTTTCTCACCTCTTCATTTCGTATAAGCAAAAGTATTTTTGAAGGAGTTTTCAGAGGATATTTCTTTTGCCAAAGGGTTTTTAGAAGGTATTTTTCCTCTTATTTATTTTCCAGGGGTACATTCAAAGAGGTTTTTCCTAAGGAATTTTGGCCAAAGATTTTGTGTTCTAAAGTAATTTTGAAAAGAAGTTATTTCTTTGCAAGAAGTTTTTTCATAGAGTATTTTTCCAAAGTAGGTTATTTGTTTGCAATGGGTTTTTTTCCAAAGAGTTTTTTTTTTTTTTTTTTTTTTTTCATTCAGAAAGTTTTTTTTCCAAGGTATTTTTGCAAAGTAGGTTCTTTGCAATGGGTCTTTTCCAAAGAGTTTATTTACAAAGTATTTTTGCAAATGAGTTTTTGTTTTCCAAAATATTTATATAAGTTGTATTTTCAAATAAGGTTTTTTTTCAAAGATTTTTTTTTTTCCAATTGTTTTACAAAGAAGATTTCTTTACAAGGTGTTCATATTTTTTTCCAAGGGTTTTTCAAAAAGAGATTAAGCAATCATGGGAAATAAAAGAAACCGTAAAAAAAAAATTGATCGTAAACGTGATGATGATGCTAATAAGGAAAAACAAAAACTCAGAAATACAACCAAAAGAGCAAGGGTTGCAAAAACAGAAGAAATAAATGAATATATAAGAACATATTTACATGACACTATTGATGAAATGGAAATTGAAAATAGGGTACAAGAAGAACAAATGGAAGTTGAAGAGGCCATTGTTGATGTAAATAGTGATTTACATGTTAATGTTGATGAAGTCAATATTGAAGATCAAAACCAAGATCTAGAAATTGGACCTAGTATGTATATATCATGTATTTTCGAAATTCGTTTTTTATAATGAATTGTATTTTTGGACATATGTTAAATTTAATTTAATTTGATGTATATGTACTTTCACCATTGATGATGAAATGTTAGAAGACATTGACTGCGACAAATATGGAGAAAAATTACCCATACATGTTGCACGATATCGTGCTACAAAAATTTATGATGATATTCTCAAGGATTGTTCAATAGCAGAACAAGCGCAAATTTTGAGATGTTTATTGGTGCCCAAGAAGTTAGAAGGTGCTACGTCATTATTGGGTATTCACAAGGTGAGAAAAGAGTCGAAACTGAAACATAATGTGATAGAAAATATAGGTGATGCAATAAAAAAATTTGGAAAATCCAGAAAGAAAGATACCAGTGCTACACGTAGAGCAATTCAGACAGCAATTGTTTTAGCTAGTACTAGACAAAAACGTTTGACAACACAACTAGCACAAGAAATTGGAACCTCAAGAAAGACATTATACAAACATAGAAATTTCACAATGCCAATAGATGAAAATGATGAACTTGCTTGTTGGGAAATTATTTGTATACAACCTTACAAAGATAGAATGGGAGAAGGTGTTAAAGATATTGTACATAAATATTGGTTGGAACGAGTTTCACCAAATTCAAGGGATGTGATACGACAAAGAGTATCACGAAATGTATATGAAAGCCGTCCAAAACATATAATGGAAATGACACAAGTACAATTGTTCAATAAATTCAAAGAAGATCATCGTGGAATTAATATGTCAATCACTACATTTGTGCAACAAAAACCATGGTATGTTAGACCTATTAGTATACATGACACATGTTTTTGTCGTTATCATGTGTAATTTCAATTATATGATGACATGTTTCTTGAATTTGGTAAAACGTTTTGGACAAATTCACCAACTCCATCCACAGTACGTGAATTCATATCTCAAACCCTATGTGAGAGAAATCATGATGAAGTATTTTATAATAAGAAATGTGTCAATGGAAAACATTGTCATGGTTGTGGAAATCTTGTTTTATTCCACAATAAATACCCTATCAATAATTATCAGTCTCTTTCAAATGTAACCTTTGATTGGAGAAGATATGAATACAACAATTATTCTACAAGTTCTAGTGATGCGCATTCCAAAAGAATTGAATTGTGAGAAGATAAAATACGTGTGACAGATTTTCTCAAGAAATTTGAAAGTGAAATTTATAAATACACCAAGCATTCACATAGAGCACAATGGAAAGACCTTCAATTCAAACATTCCCGTGAAATTTTTCCAATTGGAACAATTTTGTCTATAGTTGATTTTACAGAAAACTACACATTTGCTGCACAAAAAGAGATTCAAAGTGAATACTATCATTCTGACCAAGTTTCGATATTTGTCCATGTTCTATATAGACATTCTCAACAATATGTTGATGGCATTGAAAGCACGTGTGACAATCGAGATGTTATTAAATAATATCACTTTTATATCAGTGATGATTGTACACATGATACACATTTTGTTCAACTTTGTATTGAAATTTTTTTCTATGATTCACTAAAAAGTCGTAAAGTTAAATTCAATGAACATTGGATATGGTCGGATGGATGTGCGGGACAATTTAAATATTCATGACCATTTTTTTGGTTATGTTGACTTCATAAAGCAATGAACATTAAACATTGCTGGAATTTCTTTGAAACTGGACATGGAAAAGGTGAACATGATGGTGCAGGAGCATGTGTAAAAAGAGCACTTCGAAGATGGAAAATGAACCATTCTTCTAGATGATTCCATTCAGCTGCAGAGGTTGTCCAATGGTGTAAATCAAATCTAAGCCATGATTGTAGTCAACAATAAAAAGATGTGCGTAGGTATGTACATTATTTTTTTAATTTATATGAATTGTCAATTTTAAAAAATCAATGTACTAACATTGAAGTATTTGTACACTAACATTAAAAGTTGTCGTTTGTGATTTATCATTTAGTGTGTAGGTTTTTTTGGCTTGTTGGGGGTCCAAGATATAGATAGATCAATACCATACAGGGATAGCACCATACATGGGACTAGAGAACTTCACTCTATTCAAACAAAATCCTTCCAAAACGTGTTTGTATTTGACAGTAGAAAGCAAACATGTTTTTGTCATATTTGCATTGAAAATGTTGAATCTACAGAAGTTTGTGAAAACATAACGAACAACTATGTAAAACATTGGAAACACACAGAGATTAATCCAAAAGGAAAAATGCCACTAGCAAACATAGAAGAATTAGAATCAGAAGAAATAAAATATCATCTGATGGCAATAAAATTTCATATCTTGTTAGAGAAGGTGATGATGTTGTTGATTGTTCAATATTTTCCATCACCTTATGTTTATATAGTCAATTTAGTTCACTTAACTCCAACACCAATTGTAATTTGCACATAAGATATTTTCGCTGTGATTGCACCTTCAGACAACAACGAAAATGTAAAATATTATTTGATGCGATGCACTGAAGGAAAAATGAAGTTATTGGAGGACTACAATGACAACGGATTTACATGCGAGAGAGGATCCATCATTTTAAAAGGCTATTTTTTGCAGCAGACCCATATGACTGAAAATTGCGTCTACTTTCAAGATTATGAACCTGATGTTATATGTTGTCAGTATAGTAATTTAGTATGTGCATCTTGAATAAAATTGGAACAAGTTGTATAAAAAAAAACTTAAAAAATAAAAAATGGAAACTGTCCAAATATGACCATGAACGAATAATTGAGGACAGAATTCCATTGCGATGTTTTTAACTATATCATTTCTTGTTTTATGTTAAGATTGGCTATCATGAAGTCATTGAACTTTAATTTATTAAAATTCAAAATCAAGTTGCTAATGTTACCTTAGTAATAAAAAAATATTAGAATTCAAAATCAAGTTGCTAATGTTACCTTAGAAAATTTATGGAGTGAGCTATAATTTATTAGAATTCAGAATCAAGTTGCTAATTTTACTTTAGTAATAAAAAATATTCCTATCAAAACTTCTTAAAATTCCTAACCATTCCTAACATTCACTCATACATTCATATATTTACGCCTATCAAAACTTCCTAACATTACTAACATTTCCTAACATTCCCCACATTGATTCCTAACATTCTCCACATTGATTCTTAACATTATATTGCATCTAACATTCCTAAAATTCTCAACTTTTCAACACTAAAAATATGCTACATATACAAACATACATAAATTTACTAGTACATACATTCATATAATTGCAACTATCTAAACTTCCTAACATTCATTCTTAACATTCCCCATCCCCATTCCCACATTCACTCCTAACATTTCCCATGTTCATTCTTAACAAATTGGATTGCTTTAATTCTTAACGTTAACATTCCCCATATTCGTTCTTAACATTCCTAACATTCCTAACCTTTACATATACATGTATATAATCCAAAAAACAATATCTAAGATCAATGTAACAAATTGGATTGCTTTCATTCTTAACGTTAACATTCTCCATATTTGTTCTTAACATTCCTAACATTCATAACCTTTACATATACATGTATATAATCCAAAAAACAATATCTAAGATCAATGTATGTATGTATATAATCCAAAAAAACATTCATGAACATTAGAGTTCAATGTACATGTATATAATCAAAAAAACAGTCATGAACATGTAAGTTCAATGTACATGTATATAATAAAAAAAAACATTCATGGACATGTGTATAATCCTAAAATTAAGCTCCTCGATGTCTGAATCAAACAAGTCCATCACTATCCTCCACCAGGGTCTTCCCTTGGACTCATAACAATATGAAACATGTATAAAAATAGATTATGAATATCATAAATTATTTAAACAATTTTAAATTAAAATCAAAACATTAAAACATTAAACTAGTATATAGAAGATCAATACAATTATTAACAAAATTACCTCAAATTCTCTATCATTCAATGGAGTCTTCTCTTTGCCTCTAAAAGGTGGAGGAGACCGAAGCTACAACATGTATAAAAATAGTTTATAAATCTTACAAACTATTTAAACTATTTTAAACTAAAATAAATAAAATAAAATATTAAACTTACAATTCCACCGCTATCCTCCAATGGAGTCTTCCCTTTGTCTCGAAATATTGAAGAGACCCAAGCTTCAACATATATACAAGCAATTTACAAATGTAAAAAATTATTTAAACTAATTAAACTTATATATCAGAGAACGATTTGGGTAATATTACATACCTTGAAGAAGAAACATGTAAAAACATTACTACTTTTGCTTACTCTAAATTTTATGTGTAGATTTGTAGATATGGGTCAAGGAGTAATAGGAGTCATAGATTTGATCAATCATATCTATAACTCCAAATACTCCAAGACCCATTTCTACAAATAAAGATAAATGACCATTCTTTATATCAATGACACTGCAACCATAGATGATAAGGAGGAATCATCTCTACCACTATCGCCACGTCGATGATCAAATGAATGTGAACTATACAATAAGCTTGAATCCAGAGGTGACCACTATAATCTCTGATTTTCATTTTGGACACCAACTCCCGAAAAATGTGATGACCACCTACACTTCTGTCTCAAGGCTGCTCTCTTTCCATTGGATATGATATCTACAAATTTACAGAAATATCAATTTCTACATGTTAATTAATCAACTTCAAAAACCTAGCTACTATAAAAACTAAGATTTCAATAAGGACCTAGATATCCCTTATATTATCTAATAGTTCTTTAAATGATTATAGCTAATTTATTATCTATTTCCATATCAATTTCTACATGTTAATTAATCAACTTCAAAAACCTAGCTACTATAAAAACTAATATTTCAATAAGAACCTAGATATCCCTAATATTATCTAATAGTTCTTTAAATGATTATAGTTAATTTATTATCTATTTTTATTTGAGATGATATCTACAAGATTACACAAATCAACTCATATCATGTTCAAATTATACATGTTAATTCCTCATCTTCAAAGACCTAGCCACTAAAAAAACTAAGTTTTTAATAAAGACCTATATGTCCCTAATATTATCTAATATATCAACTCATAACATATTCAAAATCTGCATGTTAATGCCTCAACTTCAAAGAACTAACTACTATAAAAACTAAGTTTCTATTACCTAGATGTCCCTCATATTATCTAATAGTTCTTAAAATGAAAATAGCTACACTATTGTTGGATGTATGAAAAATTAATGTAGCAATCTTTGTGTTTTTTATGTGTTTTAGATTTTTAAAACTACCTTTCTAATAAAGACCTAAATGTCTCTAATATTATCTAAGAGTTCTTAAAATGAAAATAGCTACACTATTGTTGGATGTATATGAAATTAATGTAGCAATCTCTATGTTTTTTATGTATTTTAGATTTTTAAAATTAATAGAACCAATATCATCAAATATGAAATTAAAACTACATTTCTTTATTTCAACTACAAATATTTTCATTATTCCATAAAGTCATAAAAAAAATCCCTTATGCTAAGTAAACTGATCAGAGTCACAGTTGATGAACTCTGTCCACATGGATAGGGTTCATCAACTCTGTCCACATGGATATGGTTCAGTTCATCACTTCATGTAAATAGAGTTAATCAACTCTATCCATGGACAAAGTATTCATTCATGAACTTTGTCCATGGACAGATTTAATACAAATATCTTCCTTATTATACCTATGAACTTAGATTAAAATTATAAAAAATGCACAATATCTTAATAAAATAGTAAGTATAAATTGTAACTAATAAGCATTATACAAGTTATATGTTTCTTTTATGATTTAGATTAAAAATACATAAGATCAAATAGATCAGTAATAAAAAAATCTGATGTTTTATGTGTAATAATGTTTTTTTTTTATGATATATATTAAACCTACTAAAATACATTTTGCTAAGTAAAGTTATCAGGGAAAGAGTTGATGAACTCTGCATGAACTATGTTTTGCTAAGTATAATCCATTTTCTTGTCTATTTGGACAGATTTGATTTACTCTATTCACATGTGGACAAAGTTCATGAACTGTCCATCTGAGTGTTGATCAACTCTGTTCAAATGGACAGAGTTCATCAACTCCTTCCATTTTATTTAAATTATTAAATATAATTTAAGTTAAAAATATTTCATTCTAATTAAAATAGATTATATCAAATTCTAAAAACATAGAATTTATAATTAAAATTAACAAAAAATTATCCAAATGGATAGATTTGATGAACTCTGTCCAAATGGACAGAGTTGATGAACTCTGTCCAAATGGAAAGAGTTGATGAACTCTATCCATTTGGACAGAGTTGATGAACTCTGTCCAAAGGTGGACATAGTTCATCTACTATGTTAACATGGACAGAGTTCATAGACATATAGATATTAATTAAAATTAAAATTATAAGATTTATACAATACCAATTAACATATGCAAACTTTAACTCTGCAATATTACGACAAAAAATGAATGCCATTGACTACAACAAGAGATAAATCACATATTAAAAGTTTCGAATTATAAAAACAATTTCATAAAAATTTACTTGACACAGGGGAGCACAGCAAGACCAGACCACGAACAGACCCTCCAAGAAAAGACCATAAACACCACCACGAAGAGACCTCCATGATGAACAGACCTCCACATCGAATAGACCATCACGAAGCGACCAACACAAACATACCTCAAGGCCGAAAGGAAACTAGACAGTGTTCGAACTCCATGTCGAACAGACCATCACGACCTCCACGACAAACAAACTATCACAAACTAACCTCCACGAACATACCTCCACGCCGACAGGAAACTAGTATGTACATGTCAGGAGGAACGGTGACGTGGATGAGGATGATGGGAAACAACAAACAAATCGGGTGACGGGAGAAATACGACAGGATGAAGACAAATGACTACAGGTGAAAACAATGAAAATGGAGTTGGAGCTTGCCTTTTATGTGAAATAATTATTCGGCCGAACAAATATGCAGCCGAATAGTTGTTTGGCCGAATAATTGTTCGGCTGGACAAGTATTGAAACGACTGTAAAAATTGCCGGCTCGCTATGCGTTCTATTAAATTAAACGGTTCACCATTAACGTTATTTGACCGAATAAAGAATTAGTTATTCAGCCGAATAATGATAATTATTTGGCCGAATAAATTCATTATTCGGCCGAATAAATATAGTTATTCGACCGAATAACGTTTGTTATGTTGTTTGGACACCCGATTCTCACGGAAGTGTTACCCAACTTCGCATTTTCACCCAGAGGTAAACCTAAAAAATTCATAGAGGATGAACGAAAGAGTCTGAGTAATGAGAATGGAAAAGGATGGGGCTACCTTAACTTTGTCAATGGAAAATGAAAAGGTTGTTTTTTCCGCCAATCACTTCTTATGCTCCCTTACAATTTCAAAACTCCCTCACCAAGGAAGCAATGACTGCCACTATCTTCACACTAGCTAGAAACCAAGCTAACAAATAACAGAGGGGATTGATACACATATCTTCATCTCTAGGAAACAACTATGGAATAGTCCCAAAGGACAACATCCCACCTTCACCCAACAATTTCATTAAAACTAATTTAAGTGTTATATTGTGCTAATGCAGTGCTACTTTCACCCAACAATTTCATTGAAACTATTTTAAGTGTTATATTATCCTAATATAGTGCTAGACGTGGGAGAGAACCAATGGCATAGGGAGGAGTTAAACCCTCCCTTAATCCTTGTAATTGTAGTCTCAAGTCAATTATGACTTGTGTCCCTTCATACATAATCGTTAAGTGATTTTGATTCCTAAGTTTGGAATGAGACATGGTCATTGAATTTTGACAAGCCTGGGTTTCCCAATTTTAATCACAACAACCTTATCCAAAAATGTCTCTTGATTTTCCAAGATGTCTATGTTGCTAATGTTATATTTTCAGACGTGAAAGAAGATAAGTGTGTTGAACGAAGGTAAGAGACCATAAATTCTTTGAATCCTGCAATACAAGACTTATCCATTGGCATTCAACACTCCTAAAAAAACCAATTATAAAAGAAAAGTTTGCAAAAACTATCACAAACTTAACTTGTTGAGAACAAGGGACATTGATACCAAGGTACAAAGTAAATATTTATAATTACTTTTTAGTGATTCTTCATAGTGCATAAGTCAGCTCATTTATAAATTTCCATCATGTTTGTATAGGGCACCCCCTGAGCTCCCAAACTGTTGCCATCCTGAAATTAACAATTTTACTTATTTATATTTACATTTGGCTTATAACACCTACAAACTTTAAAAAATAAAATTAGGCTATTGTTAATAACACTTATTTTAATATGTTTGTAAATTTAGAAGATTAATTTATAAAGAAGTTAGATTTTTTTTTTTAAATTTTGAAAAAAATTAGAAGATAAATAAAATTAAGTTAATGTTAATAACATTTATTTCAATATATGTTTCTGAATTTACAAGATTACTTTATAAAAGATTATAATTTTTTAATAATTTTGAAAAAACAAGAAAATAAATAAAATTGAGTTAGTATTTACTGTTAATAATGTCCCAAACTTAACCATAGTTACAATTGATTTTGACATCATATAAGTAAAATTGAGTTAGTATTTAATGTTAATAATATCCCAAACTTAACCAGAATTAAAATTGATTTTGACATCATTAATTGTTTGTTTCAATTTTTTTTGTTAAGTGCAATTCAACTTTTTTTAAGATTTTGATAAATGATTATGAAATTAATTAATTAATATATAAAATTAAAAATAATATATATATATATTTTTTGTCATTTATTCAAATCAATTATTTTTATAATATTAAATTATAATAATGATGAGAGTTATTAATCACTACTAAGATTAAATTCGGTTTATTGTACTTTAAGAAAGGTAAGGAATTACTTCATTTATTATAGGCTGAGTGCAAGTGAATGATAGTCACTTTTGGCCCACCAAAAATACTTAAGAAATAGATATCCCTCATACTTCATGGGTATTTGGAGACACCAACTATAAATCTTGGTTTCAGTAAAAAAGATGAAATGTACGAAATCCAATCATCTTTTTGAATATATACTTTTATTTATTGAAAATTCTTATAACTAGCCTATTTATGTTTTTTTATAACATTGACATTTTATTTTTTTGTCAAAATGATAAGGTATATGTCCTTGTTGGTGTAGGATTTCAGTGCCTAAATGATGTAATCAATATACAAAAAATTGTAAACATGTAACTAACACATAGTACTAGTGCAATGCTATTTTTCCAAAATAAAGTTATCGTGTTTTACTTTTTTAAATAATTATCTAAGTGAGGAGACCTCACTAATTTAAATAAAGTTATAATGTTTTACTTTTGGTGCAAGTTTTGAAAGTTTTAAAATGTAACTTTTGAAAGTAGTGCAACATATAATTCTTTTTATGAAATGGTTGAGAAATATAAAAGTTATGTCCAAAACACCTACAAGGTGTTTTTCTCGTAAGGAGTTACATCAAAAGAAAAATACACATTTTTTTCTTTTTTTTAAAATTACATATATTTGTAATATGCAAAAAGAGTTATATCTATGTATGCAATTTCACCATCCATGATTGTTTGTAACATACTATAGTGGGACTTGAAACATAGACACATCAAGAAAAAAGAAAAAATGTCACATTAGCCATGGTCTAGATAGTTCCATATGATAGGCTTGTTTATTCCGAAGCTAAATACATAGCAGGAAATTAGGATAGGAGGTGAGACATATTTATGTGAGTTGGAGTGTTTTAAAGTGTTACATAACACATGCATGTTATGTTTAAATTCAAGTTTGTGTCCATGCCATATCAAGTGGTGTACATAGCGTGCACAATATGTATGCATCACATGCACACTTTGTTTAAATTGCATGCATGATATGCATACTTCTCATGTGTGATATATATATGTAATTAATTTTTATGCTAGTGTGTATTCATACATGAAAATTTTACAACAATTACTTTGTACATTGCATGGAAATTATATCTATCTTGGAATAACATATCATAATTAAACCTTCCTTAAACATGAGTGTTGGATAATGTCAACATACAAGTCCTAGAGGGGGTACATGTTTGAATCCCTATGGGAAAAAAACTTACAAAGTGGAGGGAAAATAACATACAACAATGTAGATTTCATAACAAACACCTGCATGTTTCTAACACACACCCATATGAACCTAGAATACTCATAAGAGGAAATTAGTGTGACTCTATCTTTAAGAAAGTCCCAAGCCAAACACATGAAACTCTTGAAATCATGAACGCTCCCAAACTATGGGTGTATTTCCTAGAAATTTAGAGGCTATGATAACTTGGGTATTTTGTTATGATATTGGAGGGGCTAGCATGGTTCTTAGTTAAAAGTAAAATATATAGCGGTTAGAGTGAATATTTTGAATACCCCACCCAACAAATATCTTGAATACCTTGAGGGAATTATTTGGTTTCACCAAGAGGGTTTCACTGAGGGAAACGAGGGGGGTATAGGTGTTGAAATATTAAATAATTAGTATAATATATTTGATAAGAACCTATTTTCCTATCTTTCTTGTTGTTGCAATATGTTCTTTGTATTGTTTGGACCACAAGTTGGGACTGTATGAAGTTAAAATCAAGGAATATTTATGGGGGGAGTTTCTACTTGACCTTAAGGTCCTGTAGTCAATATCTTAAGGTCTAAAGAAAAAGAAAAGAGTGGATTTTAAACAAAACCATGCACTCTTTGGGTTCAGATAAAAATGACATAAGGAATCCCAATGAAACAAATACCACACGTGCATGGGGTCTAAAGCAGTTAAAGGAAGATGTGGAAGTCTTGTCAGCTTCAAGTTTAGTTCATGAGTTCAACTATTGCACTCCTCTATGAGTTTGGACTAAACTATATATCTAATGGAAAATATTCTAATGGCTATGGGTTTGAGCCATAATTAAGCAATTCCCATAAACAACTCAAATAGTCCTTCAAAAAATGCAATTAAACATATTTATAGTTTTTAAAATTTTGAAAACTAAGAGATTGAATTCCTACTGGGAGTCACACAACTGAAGAAGATCCTTTCTCTCAATCTTTAATCCACAAATGTCTTTGAAAATTGACAATCACAAAGTATAAACACAAACATGCAAAAAAAATGCAAATATAATGGATAAATTACAAATCAAATGTTTTAAACTATCAAGATAAGCTTTCACACATTACATGACAAGAACGAGAGTTCTTTATATAACAAAACAACGACATACATGGTACTTACACCATCTTGGCTATGATACTATTCTACAACTAGAATCTGAATTCCTCCGCCAGGGCCACACTGGCATAACTTCTCTTCACTCGACATATACAAGTCCAAAGAAACAAGAGACTCAGTTTCTTAACAAGATAAGGAATGGAGGTTGATAGAAATGCAAATTTCCAAATATGGGGGAATGTTTGTAGACCTAGGAATAGGGTTTATGGATTCAATAGATAGAAGTTCAACATAAGGATCTTATAGTGCTTTCTCCTCCTTCTGATTCTTTCCTTATCCTATTTTATACCTTTCGGGAAGAAGTTAGGGAAATTAGAATATGTATCTATGGGAAAAATTGGATGAAAACTGCGAAATTTTTTTCACTTTTCCTAAGAAATATTATTTTGTACCCTCAAAATAGGTCATACACTTGCTCTTCTCTGTCAAGGTTCATATACATATGATGTACAGAGACAAGGTGTGTATGTGCACAAAAGTGGTATTTTCTTAAAGATTTTACTGAGAAGGGATAGTTTTTATGATCCATATAGCGACAAGGAAGTATACAAAAGGGATGAATATCATAGAAAGGGTCAGATTTAGCATCTTTGCAATGATGTGGAAAAATATGTTATAATAGATTCCCCCTGATGTGTGAGGTTAGAAGAAGGATTTCTTGAATGAAGAGTGAGGATCCTATAGCTATCTAGGATTTGATCTAAAGGTTTTTAACTTGCAGGGTTTCGATCCACTCATATCTATGTCCTATGTGCCTATTGATCCTCCTCATGGAAGCTTCCAATGGAGGGAGATGCCATCCACTCAAAACTTACAAAGATATCACTACTCGTATAGATGGGGGGATCGAATGATATCCCCTCTCAATGGATCACTCTCTTTAGATGGAGAAACCGAAGAAAACAAAGGAAAAATTCCAACCCTAGAAGCCTCCTTCTCGCACACAAGGGAAGCTTCATCATGGGAGATGATGAAATATATCCCTCAGGAGGTGAAAATTCCTAAGTATGGTGTTCGATCAGAGTGATATGAAGGCTACTCTCAATTCATGAAGGATAAGGCTATGGTCGAGAAATTTTGTAGGTATTTTCCTATCTAAGCAAGAATTTATCCAATGGATTGAAGCATGGTGGAAACCAACGAGAGAATATGAACCGTTATTATACAATAAAGGATTCTTTACCACCACATTCCACAATATGGAAGATAAAAATCATATTTTTGGAGAGCCCTATTTCTACAACTCAATAAGCCTCATTCTTTGTGATTGGACATAAAAATTTAGTGACGACGAAGAATATTTCTCTCATGCCCCAATATGGATACAAAATTACTCCCAGCCCCTAGAATTTTGGCTACCAAAAATGTTGGAAGGCATAGGAAATATCCTGGGTAAGTATGTCAAAGAATTAGAAGCCACCAAGGTAGGTTGTTATACCTCCTACTCAATAATGTGTGTTTATTTGAACATATCTCAGCCCCTTCCAGGTGAAATATGACTCACTCATCATAATGAGGATTGGATCCAAACTATCGATTACGAGCAAATCCCCTTCAAGTGTGGGAAATGTCACATCCATGGACATATTTTTAGATTATTTCCCCTAAATACCCAATCTATATCTAATGCTCGGGAAATGAATCGAGGTAACGATCACTTCATACCAGTTTAGGGTAGAAGGAAAATGGCTTATTAGCAACAATGAGGAAATCCACCAAATTTGTTTACCACAAAGAAAACATATGATGATCTCTTGGAAGACTTAGATACCCAGGAAAAGGACAAAGAAGGAAAAATACAGAGAAAAATACAGCAAGCAACAATCACACAACACAACTGATTCAATCCAAAGAAACCATAAATGAAGAGAATTTGACTTCCCATGTAACAACCCAGTTTTGACCCTAAAGGGGGGAGGGGAATGTGTGCCCTGGTTTTTACCCCATGGTATTGAATTGTACACGATGTATATGTTATGAGAATCATGGAAAGGCGCTCAAGGTCAAGGCCCTGTGTCAAAACCCCAAATTTTCATAAAAATTTAAAATTTTGAAAATACATAAAATGCTGAGAAAGCGGTCTGCTAACAGCTAACAGTTATCTATAAAAGAATTGGTTATCAGATTAGTTAATACATAATTTTAATTAAGTAATTTAGCATTCTAATTTTGATGCAAGGTTAGGTTTAACTTGAGCAATAATTCCTCTTTCAGTTTGCTGATGAGTTTTAATTTGTGACTAGTAGGTGGAATTGTCTTGGATTCTAGGGCTTACTTAGCTTTTAAGCTAACGAAGAAAGCTTACTTGTCCTTATAGGTTTACAAGTATGAATGATTGAGTAACGCATTTTAATTCCATAAAGCATTCAGCTATATTTCTATTTGCAAAATAAAAAGCTCGGTAAATAAACTCTTACATATCACTCTACTTGTATGAGGTAAAACAATTAGTTTATTTCTTTCGATTATTTTTGTCAACGATATATATATAGAAGAGTTTCTTTCTTATATGTAAATAGCGATAGTATTTATTCTCCTGGTTCACCACTTGTGATCTTTGTCGTAAGTTAATTTCATCTAGAGTGTATAGCCTGTAATGCTGTAATGATTGTTCTAACAGTAAATACATTATCAACTTATAATATTAGTATAAGCAACTGCTGGTTATTCATCTTCTGTAATGAAGATTGCTGTCTATAAGGTTCTAAACATTACAGTGAAATACCAAGTCCTAAGGACTTAGAGTCTAGTGGGATGGTTCCGCTCCAGTTTCTAATTTTATTTTATAATACTTCTTTTGGATTAAGCCTCTGACCACATTACTTAACTTATGTCCATTCTTCAAGAGAGATTGATTTATTACCTCATGCAAGTACTAGACAGTTCTAAAAGATTATGTTACTAATCAAAATCATGGAGAAGCTAATAGTACTTGTCATGGTTGGTAAATAGCCAAAAGTTATTAAACTTTGTTGATCTGAGCTATGTAAAGGATTCATAGCCATCATCTAAGTATTTTCCACCCACTGATCTATAATTTCTATGATACTCAACGATACACACATAAAATATCTTGTTTATAATGCATTTATGTTTACCAGAAATTTTGGTTATAAACAAATAAGGTTTATAGAGTTGATGATCCTAATTAAAACTATGTTCTATAACATTATCAAGTCACAACATAAATGTTGGTGACAATATGATTAGCTATGCAAAGTCTGTTAGAGATAATTTATTATCATAGTTTGGCTAAGTGATGTAATAGCCTTTTTATTAGCATCTCCCAAGTATCATAAGATTTTCATCATAAACTCAATTACGATAGCACACGGCTTATCGACATTTGTAACTATACTATTTATGCTATGACTAAATGGATTTTCCATTAGTGAAGAACTAAATATTTTATGCATAAACATACTTTGGGCAAGAATATTGATTATTATATTGCATCGTTTTAATGATTAACAAAAAGCTTAATGTGAATAAATATACAGTCCTAAAGTTTCAATAATAAAATACTTTGGGTAAGAAATAAAGATTATAGGGTTGCATCTCTATCCCGGTCAACGGAGGGCTTAATATGAAAAACATATCAAAAATATAAGTTTACAAGGTAACTTATTATGGAAAGGAAAGAACATTAGTCCACTCCGTCGATGATATTATGGGTATGGTTGTGAATAAAAACAAGTCTTTGAATTCGTCCTCGTCCCAAACTATACAACGACTATACTATAATCTTGGCAAATGATTTGAAGGTTCATCGTTTAAGTCATGCAACCGTAGGTTGACTCCATGATAGTGTGGAACCTTTCTAAATGATTGCAATACTATATGATTGAGCATAGATCATGTTTGAATAATTGGGAATCATTTGTATGCAGGAAACTATACGATTTACCCACTGCATGGTTGATTTATTTGTGAGACCACGTGGTTACTTCTCGGCGAAGTGTTGGGAGTATAAGGGTTTATGAACCCTACTCTTTGTCATTCTTCCCCGTGGATTTCAGGCCTTCGGGGCGTTTCTCTGCAACTGTGTCTTGGCCGCCATGCTTCCCTTCTGTGAAAAGAACAAGCTTTGCGTCCTATTTTGCAATCATTTTTGTCCATCTTCATCGTCCTCGAAACCTTGCTTGCATTGTGAGTTTATCCTGCAAAAGTTTGAGGAGAGCCGTGATATTTTTGCTTACAGATTGGACTGTGTGTAGTTTTCTTGGGTTCTCTCTTCCATAGCTTGCTTGCTGGGATAGTTTAATGGGGTTCTTGCTTCTGTTACGGCTTTGTCTGTCATAGGGTTTTTGGGAGTGTGGATTCTCATGCTTTGAAATGTGGTGACAGTGCGAGCTTCACTGTCTGCTTCTTGCTTGGCTGTTGCTCCCTTCTTCTGGTTGCTGCTAGCAGTGGTTTGGGCAGACGTTGGAACCATATCTGTCACAAGAGAGATGAAGGGTTTTCTTTTCGTCTTGCTGGTGGAGGTGCTCCTATTCGTTGGTGGCTATATTACCTTCGTTTCCAGGTATGTGAACCTTGTTTGTTTTACAGTTCTTATAATTACTCTTAACTCAGTTATTATATAATGTGATAATATTAATGTTGTGATTTCTTATTTTTACAGGTGATGGTTGACATTTCTCCTTGCTGCTGGTGCAATGAATAGGGTCACCTTCCTGGTTACGGGTAAGACTTGGTCAACCCATGGCAATCCTTACTTGTACGTTTCTTTATGGAACAGTTTCGGTTGGTCATCATGGCCTGCAAAAGACCCTTCGTGGTTTACTGTTTCTCGGTTAGCTTGTTTAGTTTTTACTAACCCTTGCTGTTAGCAGGGTTTTTCCGGCTTATGCCGTGACCTGTAAATTTTGTTTTACTTGTTTTTGTATATGGTTATGTAAATAATACTTGCGGCTTGTCAAGCCATTCTCTGTTTAAAAATTTTAAGTAAAGAGGTTTAATTCTCTTGAGCTCGGACTCGGTTATTTTGATGCTCTTATTGTAATTTTGAATACTAGGGTTTTTACCCTATTTTGACTGTGTTAATAAATCTTTACTTGTTAAAATGATCTTGAATTAAATTATATTATTAATTTTTATTCTATTAATTCTGTCTATTATAGTACTTTGTTTATAAGCTCGAATGTTTGAGCAAGGTTGAATCCTGTTAGTGACCTGTGTATAAAGTAAATTCTTTCATTTGTTATGTAGGTTTAGTTCATCAATAAAAGTTAAATTATTTGATTGTTGCAGGTATATAGTTGTTTATACTTTCATGGTTATATTTCTTTGTCCTTATAGGATTGTAATAACATTTTATAATTTTATGTTCATAATACTAAGTAAATCCAAATCCTTGAATTATTGCTTATTTGATTATTAATTTCAATGTTATTACTATAAGTTATAATGTTAGTAATTTTAATGTTAATACTATAACGGTTTCGACCCTGTATTTTCTTTTATGATTAATTTTTTTTGTTTAGTTTATTTAAATAAATTTGTTCATATATAAATAATATTTATTATTTACCCTTGCACTTAGTCTATTTTATAAGTACATAGATAGGATTTTGTTAATATTTCATTGTTACATTATTATAATTGCTATAGTTAATTTATTTATAAAAAGACTATACTAGAATTATCCTACTTGAAATATGAACATTTGTAGAAATAGTTAAGCAGTATGTACAATAAAATAACTCTGTAAAATAACTTGGTTCTTTATTCACAGAAATAAATGATTGTTTATCTAAGTTAAATCTTTTTCGTATGTGACAAATTAGAAGTTTCATTTTGCAGAAAATACAGTTCTTAATAAGATAAATAACCTATCTACAGTAGTCAACATATTAAAAGAAATAAACCTGCTGTTTGAAAAGTATTATGTATACTTCTTTGCTAGCATTCTTAATACAATAGTCTGGTTTTTAAACCATAATTTAATTAGACAGATTAGTATCCTTTCCAAAAAAAACATTTATATACAGAAATAAATTACTCCATTGTTTTGAAATACAAAATAACTCTAATCAATCCATATTTCTATCATATTTTCATCTATCTTAAACACACTACCTATGCTAGAGTATGGTCTGGTTTATCTAGACGGGTAAAAAACAGGTAGGATTATCTCATTCAAAATAAAAAATAGATTCAACATTCAACGACTTAAAGATTATCAATTCTAACAGTTCACTACATAACATGTAAATCATTCATTCTTAGAAATAAACTTTTAACACAACAATAAAAGACTGTAGAACCTGTTTAAAGCTGGATGACAACAGCGTTGGGAGGACGTTCCTCCCTACGAACTCCTGGAGAGCGCTCAAACAACATCTTCTCAGGACCCCCGAGCCTGTCCCTGGTCTCCTTGGCTGGGACTGGGTGGAGCAAACAACAAAATACTAGTCCAATGACTCCGTACTAACTCTGCACTCAGCAGCAAGATCCTTCAGCTGAATAGCTGTACTACATCATCCTCTACAGTTTACCCCTCAAACACCTTCCAGAAATTCCCTTCCCAATGAAATCCTTGAAGTACATTAACCTGAATGATTCTCTTCTTGGAATGAGCAGCCTCAGCTCTCTTTAATGGGCATTTTTATTAAGATTTCCTAGGTCTTTTTGGGTTAGTTGTCATTAATTGATCCACCTGCTCTGATCCCACTTTCTTGGGGGATCATGACCCCAAAAGTAGGTAGGTTGCCACCTGCAACATTGGAAGTGTTTGAGGATGTTGCCACTTGTCTATTTGCTCTCCACCCAGTCTCCTCCACCAACTTGACCAGTAAACACTCTTTTAACAACTCTCCCAAGCTGTTGTCTCCACTTTTTATTTATTTATAATTAAAATATTCATAATTACATTCAACATCCTTGACTCTACTGAGTCATCAATTACAACTTTAGCATAAAATTTAACATAATGTCTTGGAATAAAATCAAATAAGATAATATTATTTTGCAAAATTGGGGCATGTGACACCCTGCCATTGATTTGGTGATTGTGTATAGGTGATCATGGTTGATTCCTATGGTTCATTGTGCTGGTCAAGCATAGAGAATTTTGAATATCACAGAAATACACACAATTTCTTAAAATACCACAGCTAGCTATGCACTGCAAACGTGAAAAGAGATGGGGGCATGATTTTACAAAGGAACAACGAGGGATTAAAACCAACAGATGCCAGGTGAGTGATTGTAGGTTCAATACTCACAAAACCTAGTTTTCTCAGCATAAAAACCTTCGCTGATTTGTCGTCCAAGTCACTCGATGGACGCGAGACGAAATGAATCCTTTTGGATAAGAAATTTTGTGCTCGCTAGCTGATGTTAAACAACTTGCTAGTTTAATCAGCGGAATCCTTGTGGACAGTTGGATCTATGTCCTCACCAGATCAACGAGGGATTCCAAACTTGATGAAGTGGATTACATTGGAATTCCACACACATCAAAAGTTTGTTTAGTTGCGCAAGTTCAGTCAGCAGAATCACTGTGTGCCATCGATCTGATTGATGGTTGATCCCAACTGTAGATCTATTCCAACGTTTCCCATTCTTAAACCCATATACCCTGGTTCGTCCCTGTACTTGCGTATTCAATTTTCTTGTAGGAAATCGGTTGAGGCAGTTAATGCCTTGGGAAGAGCAAGGCATGGCAGCCGTTTTCGTGATTGAGCAAGCCTGCAATCTGTAGAGGCTGTGTTCTTGCTTCTGAAGCAAGTAAAACACATGATTTTGTGCCCAGTTTGTCAACCCCAGTCTTCATCTGAACGTTGTGGTCATTGGAACAATTGAATTCATTCACGACTAGGCATTGTTGTTCACTCGTCGGAGTCGTAGAGAAGGTCTCTGTTCATGGTTGTGTAGTGTGGTTCAGTTCATTTATATTGTATTACAGAGTGGTCTGGAAACCTGTTTTCTCTGTGTTACAGAGTGGATCCTATGTTGTTGTGTTTTCTCTGTGGTTTGTTGTGATTTGTACCTGGGTTTTGGGTATGAACTGTATGCAATACTGAGGAGTGGAAGAGAAAAGGAATGGGCTTGATAAACCTAGTGCAGAGAGGAACCTCATGAAAAGGTAAGAGTGGCTGGTAAATCTTCACTACATGCCCTAAAGAGAACTAGAAGGTAAGGCATATTTCGAGGGACTATGGAGCAGAGAAGGGAATGCTTCCTTTTGTTGGGTTTGTAGGTAATGTGGATCACAGGACATATAGAACTTGTGGAGGTGTCCCTAGCTCTTGAATGAGCCACTAACTTATTCATTCTACCTTTACACTACCTTAGCAATCTCATAAACCAACCTAGTAGTTGTCTTGGTCATGTGTTGTTGTGCATTTGGTCCTTGTGAGTAATCCTTGGATGGATAGCCTGATAAACCCAACATTGTGATGGCTTGAATATGGATAGTCTGATAAACCCATATGTTGGCTTGGATGGTCCTTATTGTGAAATTTTTCTTGACTGAGAACAATCCGATAAAACCAATTATATGATTTCTTGGCTAAGTAATCCTGATAAACCCATCATTGCTTGGCTTGTAATCCTACAGCTTGATAAACCCAACTTGGTATTGGCTTGGCTGGGCAGTCTAATAAACCCAACTAAAGGTTGGATTAGCTATGTGTGTTATGATATGTCTGTGTGTAAGTATGTTGTTCTCTAGTTCCTCGTGGAAATCATTCCCATCTCAGGAATGGAAATTGTGTTGAGAGATTAATGAACACAACTGGCCTATGGTTGGATGAAACGTTGCAGTGACATAGCTAGTTTCAAAACAACACCATCATCCAAGATAAGTATTATTTGTTATTCTTGTTTATGCAATGCATTTGGTTATGGATGACTATACTGGTTATGTAGAATGCTTATGAATATGATGAGTTTCTATGTTCAGGTTGAATTCTTGTTGATGATTAAGTAGAGGATTACTTGTGTATGTTTCCCTGGATTTTACTCCTATATATGCCTTATGTTTTTGCAATGCATTTTTCTTAAGTCCCTGGAGGCTAAAATCCTGGTGGAATGATAAGAATGCATGTGATTTAGTGTTTCCTCCCCTTGGAAGCCGCTTAAGGAAAAGCACAAAATGGAAAAGAAATGAAAATTCCAAGGAAAGATCAAGTTTCCGACTTTCGAACCACTATGGAAAGCGAAAAGGAGGAAGGAGGAAATCGACAAATTTGGAAAAGTTAAAGGCAAAAGATGGATTTCCGCATTCCGAAGTCGAATTTCGGAAATCAGAAGGTCGAAAGTCAGAAAGTAGGAAAATGATAGGAATGGTAGTCATTTCACGCATTTCCACATTCCATGGTCGAAAGGCGGAAAGAGAAAGTGTGGAAGGTGGAATAATGGTTGAACATTTTCATCGAATGTTAAAGTTCTAATTCTCAAGTTCCAAGGTAGAAAAGGAGGAAAGCGGAAGAACATGAGGCAGAAGGAGGAAGAGTAGTCAAGCATCTCCATTGTGCATGGGGTTTCTGATTCCCAAGCTCCGCAAGAGGAAGGCGAAAGGAGGAAGTGTGGAGGGAGGAGTGCAAAAAGAACATGTTCAGTGTGGCAATGGTGTTTTCGGTCGCAGAAGGGATCTGTGAAGGGAAGAAAGACTGTTACAGTAATTTCTAAGCCTGAGAATTAGTGTTGAAGAGTGTGTTAACACCCATGCCCTGTGTTTCAAAAAGAGAACAAGGGTTCTTGAAGATTTTTTTTTAATTATTCCGCATAATGGAGTATGGGGATGTTACATTGTGGTATCATAACTTATGGTTACAACATTGGGCCTAGGTGGGCCAGGTGACAATAAGTAAATGGTTTTTACTTCTGAAATTGTTATGCAACTAAGAAATGATGGTTATTAACACATTTTGGAGAGTCATAGTGCAGTTTGGAAAGTGGGTTTTTTGCTTAGCCATGAGATCCTATGGCATGAATGATGTTCAAAGTCCCTATGAGCATGAGGAAGATGCTATGGAGGAAAACGTCCAAGTTGGAAATGCTGAGACAGAGTTTAATAGCATAAGATTCCAAGAGATGCTGCCAGACATTGAAGCCACCATGAGAATCCTGATTAAGGCTCGGGAAGGGCAGTATCAGCTGAATGCCACCATGTTGCAGAGTTTGACAGATATCCAAAGGCGAATGAGCTTTGGGCGTCATGCAGTACATCTAGAAGGAAGTAAAAGCAATGCCAGAAGAATAAATATATCTTCTAGTGGGTAATCTGACTCTGAAGGATCCACTGGGGGTTCAAAATATTCATCTCATAGAGATAGGAGAAATAGGCGCTACAGTAACAACTCACGTGATGAATTTAAGAAGGAAAGGTCGCCTACCTTTAATGGTGAGATAAAGACTGGTCAAGAAGCTGAATATTGGATTCTTGGGATGAAGAAATATTTCCAAGCCCAAGGTTACTCAGGAAATATGAATTCTAGGGTAGCCATCTTCAATATGAAAGGTAGAGAATATATATGGTGGGAGAACCTCAGGTAGGTGAGGAAGACCAATGATAGGAAGATAGCGTGGAAGAATTTCAAGAAGTATTTCAAGCAGAAATACCTCTCTGACATGTATTATGATGACAATATCAAAGAATTCCATGAGCTGATATTGGGACAACTGACCATGGAAGAATATGCAAATAATTTCTTGGAGTTGTTGAGGTATGTCAGGTACATCAAGGATACTAAGGTGAAAATTCAGCATTTCCTGAGTGGGATACCTCAAGCATATAGAGACATGATTGAGTTTGATGAGACTAGAACTCTAGAAGAGGCTATCATGAAGGAAAAGTATTGTTATGATCAGAACAAAGGAAAACCTGATATCCATAAGGCTTGTAAGGACAAGAGACATGAGAAGTCTAACCATAGTAAGAAAGGATTCAAACCTTCTAACTTCAAGAATTAGCAGAAGCAGCCATAACAAGCTGTGAGTAGGCCAACTAGAGTTATGGGAGAACCACTCCAATGCTAGAAATGTGGAGGACCCCACATGTGCAGGAATCGACCACTTGAGGATGGGTATGTGAGGCAAGCTCATAACATTCAAGAAGTTGAAATTGTGGATAAAGTTGCAAGGAATGTCCCTAGGATTTATGCAACACTGGATGACCTCTAGGAAGATCATCAGTCAATTGTGGTTGAATTTACAGGTAAGATTGGTGAGCAATATGTTTCTATTTTAATTGACCACGGATCTACTCATAGTTATATTACTCTTACAATAGTTGATATTTGTTCTTTTAAGAAGTTAAATCATAGAAAATCATGGTTAGTTCAGCTAGCCACTACGACTAAGAGAAAGGTTAGTGAGGTGGTAGGGAAATGTCCATTGGTTATGGATGGATTGGTCACTTATGTAGATATGAATTTTCTACCACATGGTTCCTATGAAATTATCATTGGAATGGATTGGTTAGAAGCTCATAGATTAAAGCTTGAATGTTAAAATAAGACATTTGAATGCATAGATGAAGAAGGAAACTTAAGGGTTGTAAGAGGCATTCCAAAGGTGATCTCTGTTAGGAAGATTTCAGCATTTCAGCTGAAGAATTTCGATAGGAAAGGTTGCAAAGTGTATGTAGCTCATGTTTTGGAGGTAGCAGAGAGTGAAAATCCTAGGTTGGAGGACTTTCATGTGTTGCAAGAATTCAGGGATGTTTTTCCTAATGAAATTCCAGGGATTCCTCCAAAAAGGAACTTTGATTTCACAATTGAACTTGTGCCAGGATCAGCACCAGTGTCCAAGACACCTTACAGGATGATCACACTAGAAATGCTAGAGCTAAAGATGCATCTGCAATATTTGTTGGAAAATAATTACATCAGGTCGAGTGTGTCTCCTTGGGGAGCACCAGTTCTATTTGTGAAAAGGAAAGATGATACACATAGGTTGTGTATTGATTATAGACAACTGAACAAAGTCATTGTGAAGAATAAATACCCTTTTCCTAAGATTGATGACCTCTTTGATCAAATTATAGGAGAAAAGGTAGTTTCCAAGATTGACTTAAGGTCTGGTTACCATCAGGTAAGAATCAAGGATGAAGACATTCATAAGACAATCTTCAGAACAAGGTATGGAAATTATGAGTTTGTAGTGGTACCATTTGGCCTCACAAATGCACCAACTACATTTATGTGCCTTATGAATAGTGTATTCAACATGTATTTGGGAAAGTTTGTTCTTGTTTTCCTTGATGACATTCTTATTTACTCTAAAAAGGAGGAAGAACATGAAGAAAATCTAAGATTGACATTGCAATTGCTCAGAGAGCATAAGATGTATGAAAAGTTGAGTAAGTGTGTCTTTTATAAAGACATGATTCATTATTTGGGTCACATTATCTCAAATGAGGGAATATCTATAGACCCTAAAAATATTGAGGCCATTATGAATTGGCCTACCCCAAGAAATGTGACAGATGTGTCACATTCTGTCCCCTCATCTCCTTGATTGAGAGGATGCGACTAAGCTGTTGGTTTTGTCAAAACATGAAATCTATCCCCATGAACATGATAATAAAAAATTCATTGAATTAAAAACATATAGAGATTCATAATGCAATATACAGTTGCATGGATTAAACATAAAATACAATGCCTTGAACATAAAATACAATGCAGATGTATAATTAGTTAAACCGTGGAAGCAAATACATTCATTCATATTCAACATGTTCATATTAATTAATAAACAAATAGTTTTCAGAGATTAAGCACACAAGAATAATTATCTTGAGAAGAAGCTTCCCCGCAACTAGCTATGTCACTGCAACGTTCCACCCAACCATAGTCCAGTGTGCTCATTAATCTCTCATCATCACTGCCACTTCCAAGCTCGGCATGATTTGCACAAGGAACTAGGGAACAACAGGGTTACACACAGCAAGGCCACACACATGCAGTCAAGCCAACACACAGTTGGGTTTCACAGACTGTCCAGCTCAACCAATAAACACTTGGGTTTCACGGGCTAATAAGGAAATAAGCAAATAGCACATGGGTTCCTTTGACTTACTCAGCCATGATAACACATAGATACAATTCCCAGGAAAATACAATTTCATGGTTGTAGAGAAACGTTTGGAAACCACAAAAGAAATGGAAGATGGGGGAAAACAACCTAGGGGAGAAAATCCTTGTTCAGGAAATTCTCATGAACATTACAAGAGAAAAAAAGAACTATGTTCACACCCAAATCATGAATCTGAATTTAGACAACGTCTATGGGAATTACGGGAGAAAATATGACCTCAGCAACACCCAAAACGAGAATCTGTGCTGCATCTTTACTCAACAACACAAAAATGACTTCCCATATTGGATAAATCGAGGAAACGACAGAAGAACATGAGGGAAACTCCCAGCTTTCTCACAGGGGAAAAACGACCTCTTCAAACCCCAAAATCATGGTTTCCCATTCACCCAGGATCACCCAAAATGAATTCTGGGCATGGAGAAGTGAAGAAAATGACAGGGAGATCATGAAGGAGAGAGCTCAACCACCTTCTTGTTGCATGAGGGAGCCCAAACATGAATGAGGATGGGTGAGGAATGAAAGACATGGGTGAATAATGGGGTGAGGAATGAATTTCTGGGATCTTACTTTCCCAATAAGACAAAACACGTTCTTCCAAAATGGGTGGTCTTCCCAATTTGAATTTTGACCTCCATACCTTTCCCATCCCAAGGAAATAAATTCCTCAACTAATTTCTCATAGAAATAAATGATTGGGGAAAAATACAAAATGGGTGGTTGACAGTTTTATGGGTTCCCCCCTTTGACATTTGGATTTTCCCCATTGGATCAAGGGTTTGAATATCCCCCCCTCCCTATTCCTTGTGAAATCACGCCCCCATCCCTTTAACGTTGAGGCGCATAGCTAGTTGTGGTATTTTTATTAATTTTCATTTTTACATGATGTCTCAAAACATTATGTGCCTGGCTAGAACATAAACTATCGGCATTGATTTTAATTGTCGATACATAAGACACTAAATCAATGGTGGGGCCTTTTCCTTGAGATCCACACCATGATCAAATAAAAATATTTACATCATGTGCAATTCAATACCATGGGGTCAAAACTAGGGCACACATCCCCCTCCCCCTTAGGGTCGAAACCGGGGTGTTACAAGATGTGAGATCATTTATAGGACTTGTAGGATACTACAAGACATTCATTGAAGGATTCTCCAAGGTTTCACATTCAATCAATTCTTTGCAAAGGAAGGGGATAAAATCTGAATGGACACCAAGGTGTGAAGAAAGCTTCCAGCAGTTGAAGAATCTTCTCACAAGTGCACTAGTTTTGAAAATTGCAGACCCATAAAAAGATTTTGTGGTGTGTACTGATGCATGTAAACAAGGAATTGGAGGATTTCTTATGCAGGAAAACCACATGGTATGCTATGAGTTAAGAAAATTGAAGGATCATGAGAATAACTATGCCACTCATGATTTATAACTTGCAGCCATAGTACATGCTCTCAAGATGTGGACGAATTACTTGATGGGAAGAAAATTTGAGTTAAGGACAGACCATTGTGGTCTGAAATATTTGTTTGATCAACCAACTATAAATGCTAGGAAGGATAGAAGGATGGAGTTTTTATGTGAGTTTTATTTTGAAATCAAACGCATAAAAGGAAAATAAAAAAAAGTGGTTGATGCACTCAATAGGAAGGTGCATGAAATGCATGTGGTATCTCGTAGTATTTTCCAAACAGATTTTAGACAACTGATTGTTAATCATACTGTTGAGGATTAATTGTATGAGCAGATGAAGGACAATTTACAACAACAAAGTCTTGAGAAGAGATATGAGGGATATAAATTGGAAGAAGGTGGGATTATTATTTATAAAAACAGAATTTATATTCCAAATGTAGCAGATTTGAGGAAATGTTTTATGGATGAAATCCATTAAGCTCCATATTCTGGTCAACCAAGATATCATAAAACAATTTCTACAGCTAGGAAGCAGTATTTTTGGCCAGGAATATATAAGTGCATTGCTGAGTATATTTCAAAGTGCATGAAATGTCAGCAGGTGACGGTTGAGCATCAACATTTAGCAGGTTTGTTGCAGCCTCTACCGATTCCAGAATGGAAATGGGGAGTTGTTTCCATGGACTTTATTATAGGATTTCCTATGGCTTGGAGGAAACATGATTCCATCATGGTTGTGGTGGAAAAGTTGACAAAGGAAACACATTTTATACCAGTTAAGTCCACATGTAAGATTGATTCCATTGCAAAAATATTCATGAAGGAGATTTTCAGATTACATGGACTGCCTAAGGAAATAGTCTCTGACAGGGATCCTACTATTCACTTCCAATTTTTGGAAGGGTATGTTTGCAGATTTGGGTACCAAGTTGAACTTCAACACTGCCTACCATCCTCAAACTGATGATCAGATAGAGAGAGTGAATAAAGTGATGGAAGACATGCTTCACATGTATGTGATGGAAAAAGCATCAAAGTGGGAAGACTATTTACACTTGGTAGAATTTGCCTATAATAATGGACATCAAGCATTCTTGGGGATGAGTCCATATGAAGCTTTGTATGGAAGGAGGTGTAGGATAGCTGTGACATGGGGTAATCCAATGAATAGGATTGTGCTTGGTCTAGAGTTGCTCAAGGAGATGGAGCAGGAAGTTGCAAAGATCAGGAAGAATCTGAAAGCAGCCCAGGAAAGACAAAAAATCTACACAGACAAGCTTAGAGTGCATAAAGAGTTCAGTGTTGGGGATCATGCTTACCTCAAAGTGAGGGAAAGGAAGAGTTACTTAATCTTGGAAGTTGTGCCAATATTTCACTTAGATATTATGGGTCGTTTGAAGTGCTTGAAAGAATATCGCTAGTTGCATATAGACTTGTATTTCCTGCTAGCAATAGAGCTCATAATGTTTTTCATGTTTCTTTTCTTGAGAAATATGTACATGATCCTAACCATGTGATAAATTCAGATACCTAGTGCAGAGAGGAACCTCGTGAAAGGTAATATTGGCTGGTAAATTTTCACTACATGCCCTTAAGAGCACTAGAAGGGAAGGCATAGCCTGAGGGACTATGGAGAAAAGAAGGGGATGCTTCCTTGTGTTGGGAGTGTAGGCAATGTGGATCCCAAGCCAGATAGACCTTGTGAAGGTGTCCTTAGCTCTTGAATGAGCCACTAGCTTAGTCATTCTACCTTTCCGCTGCCTTAGAAGCCCGATAAACCCAACTGGTAGTTGGATTGGCTATGCCTTCTTGTGCATTTCTCCCTTGTGATTAATTTTTGGCTGGACATCCTGATAAATCCAACATTATGATGGCTTAACTGTGGACAGTATGATAAACCCATATGTTGGCTTGGCTGGTCCTTATTGTGAAAGTTGGCTTGAATGATCTGAAAAAACCAACTGTATCATGGCTTGGCTGAGTAAACCTAATAAATCCATAATTTCTTGGCTTGTAAGCCTACAGCCTGATAAACCGAACTTGGTGTTGTCTTGGCTAGGAAGTCTGACAAACCCAACTAAAGGTTGGCTTGACTACATGTTATGATTTGGTTGTGTGTAAGTATGTTGTTCCTTGGTTCCATGTGGAAATCATGCCCATCTCGATGGTGGTAGTTGTGTTGAGAGCTTGATGAACACAACTGGCCTATGGTTGGGTGGAACGTTGCAGTGACATAGCTAGTTGTAGGACAACATCATCATCCAAGATAAGTATTATTTATTATTCTTGTTTATGAAATGCATTTGGTTATGGATGACTATACTCATTATGTAGAATGCTTATGAATATGATGAATTGATATGTTCATGTTGAATGTTTGTAGATGATGAAGTAGAGGATTACTTGTGTATGTTTCTTTGCATTTTACTCCTGTATATGCCTTGTGTTTTTTGCAATGCATTGTAGGATAAAAACTTGTTGGAAATATCAGAATGCATGTGATTTATTGTTTCCTCCCCTTGGAATCCGCTTAAGGAAAAGCAGAAAACAAAAAATCAATGAAAATTCCAAGGAAAAGTCGAGTTTTCGAATTTCGAACCACTATGGAAAGCGAAAAGGCGAAAGGAAAAAATAGAAAAATATGAAAACGTTGAAAGAAAAAGATGGATTTTCTTGTTGCGAAGTCGAAAGTCAGAAAAAAGAAGGTCAAAAGTTGGAAAGTAGGAAGCTGACGGGTTAGGTAGTCATTTCGTGCATTTCCGCATTCCAAGGTCGGAAGGAAGAAAGTGGAAGTTGAAAAGGAGGAATAACGGTTGAAAATTTCCTTCAAATGTTAAAGTTTTGATTCCCAAGTTTTGAGTTCGAAAAGGTGGAAAGCGGAAGCATGGAAGGCGAAAGGCAAAAGAGTGGTCGAGCATCTCCATCAAACATGGAGTTTTCGATTCCCGAGCTCTACAAGCAGAAGGAGGCAAGTGGAAGTGCGGAGGGAGGAGTGCGGAAAGAACAGGTTCAGTGTGGAAATGGTGTTTCTTGTCATAGAAGGGATCTATGAAGGGAAGAAATACTGTTACAGTTCTTTCTAAGCCTGGGAATTAGTGTTGAAGAGTGTGTTAACACCCATACCCTATGTATCGAAAGGAGAACAAGGGTTCTTGAAGCAAATTTTTTAATTATTTCACATTATGGGGCATGGGGAAATTACATCCCATAGGGATCTAATCTCATCAGAGCAAGAGGATGCAATGATGGGAGAAGGAGGTGACCTAGAATAAAAAGTCAATGACATTAAACTAGAAGACCTTAACTTGGAAAATATCATTGGATCCTTATGGACGAGGGACTATGAAGTGGTCCCCATGGAGCTCCTAACAAAAACCCATAAGGTTTACTTAAACGCAAGAGTGGGAGAAGCAACAAGAGTTAAGGAAAGTATGGGAATTGTGTTAGGAATGGGTAATTCCACCAAAAAACCCTAAAAAAATGATAAAAAAAGAGGAAGAATACTTGCCAAGTAGCTCATTGAGGAATTTGGGTACATGATGGTCAACTCAAGAAAGATTTATGTGCGCACACATACATTCATCCCCATCAATCCTAAATCTTATTCATTGAAGATATATTCTTGGAACATAAGAGGGATCAATGGTAGGAGAAAACATAGGCTCTTACACAAATTTTTACTGCAGGAACAACTAGATATCTTTATGCTAGAGGAAACCAAATGCTCTAGGGAATAATCATAACTAATTCTTTCAAGATTCCAATATAGGAATCACATCTTAACCATCAATATAAGAGGAACAAATGGGTGTTTAACAATCCTTTGGAACACCAACACCATAGAGGTGTCAAACACTTTCTCAACTTAGGGGGCACTATCAACCCACTTTTCATATATATGATATGATATCAAAGGTATTATCACCAATGTTTATAGGCCACACAATCTACAGGAAAATATATTTTTTCTTCATCTTCATGGTTGCACAAGGGAAATGAATTAGGAGAAATATTGAGTTATAGAGGGTGAGTTCAACATTATTACTTCCCTTGATGAAAAATAGGGTGGTTTAAGAAGACTTGAAATGGACAATACCGAATACTCTAATTTATACTCAACAACAAGCTCGTAGACTCAGAGACCATAAATGGGTTTTTCACATGGAGAAGCAGGATATTAGGCTCATATTAGGTATCCTACCATCTAGATAAACTTTTGGTAAGTGATTCTCTCATATTGACTAGGATTGCTATGGAGTTGGTCATTTTTCCTTTCCATGTATTTGATCACTGGACCATAGGACTCAAATTGTATCTGAATGGAATATCCCTTCACAAGTTGTTTCACTTTGAAACTTTTTGGCTCATGAACATATATTTCAAACACAATGTGGAAAATTGGTGAGAGGAGTCAGTGATACGTAGAGGCTTCTTGATGTATCATTTCAACAAAAGCTTAAGATATTGAAGAAAAAAATAAAAATCTAGAATAAGAACACCTTTGGAAATATATTTCAACCTAATAAGGACTTAGAACATCATTTATTTCAAACTCAATAGGACATGATTTTCCAGGGACATAGTGAACCCTCATCGAGTAAGAAAAGTTACTCGAACTCCAGATAATGGAAGACAATCCTCAAGAGAAAATTATTTTGTGTCAAAAATCAATAGTCCAATTGATCAAGGAAGGTGAAGGAAATACTAAATTGTTTCACCATTCCACCACCCAGTGGCACCACTAGAATCATATTAAAAGGATAAGAAACCACCAAGGGGGAGTCTCATGGAAAGAGAAGACATTGAACATGAATTGGTACAATACTTTAAAGACATAATGACCGAACCTAATGCAGATTGAGAGGAATCCATTAGGAAAATAACTCAACATATTCACTATTCAATCTCAACATAATAGAATGTGGCACTTATATGGCCCACAACGCAAGAAGAAGTGGAAAATTCTATGAAGGAAATGCCTATAGGGAAAGAACTAGGGCTATAGTGAGTTTGTAACTAATTTTTTTACAATTGTTGGCCACTTGTAAGGGAAGAGTTCTATCAATTAGTGGAAAATTCAATATGGAATATGGGATTTCTTAATGTGTTCAATGCAACATTGATCTCCTTGATCCCCAAAGAAAACAATGTGGAGGATACCAAGAATTTTACGTCAATAACCCTTTGTAATTTCATTTACAAAGTCATCACAAAGGTCATAGCCTTAATAATAAAATTGTTGATGTTTTCTTTTATCCCTCATGAGAAAACATGGCATGTGGAGGGAAAGTAGATCATTGACAACATGATCATTTCCCATGAGGTGATTCATTTGCAAAGAATAACTAGAACCCCATGTATGCTTATCAAACTAGATATTTCCAAAGATTTTAATAAGCTTAGTTGGATATGTATGTTTTCTATACTTTAGGCCTTTGGTTTCAACTCCTAGTGGTTCATATCGATCATGACTCTTACATCCTCTTCTTTTTTCTCTATTCTCCTTAATTTCTCTCCTAATGAGACCACCTCCCCCTCTCGAGGCAACAATAAAGGTGAATCGCTCTCACCCTTTCTTTTCATCTTGATGGTTGAGGGCCTCAGTTAAATATTAAAGTAGCCATTTCTACTCACATCTTGGTATGATTACCTCTCCATGTCCTTAATCCACATGTATCCCACAACCATTTGATCAATGATACCCTTCTGATGAGGGATCCTTTGGTTAAAAAAACTGTCACCCTCAAAGACATTCTCAACTCAGGTACCTTGATCAATAACCTCAAGTACCAATTGTTCTTCTTCAACATCCCTATTTCTATTCAACACCACATTTCCTATATTTTGGGCTTCCCTAGATTCTCCCTTCCATCAAAATACCTTGGTATTCCTCTATTTGAGAACGTAAAGAGGAACATTTCATGGGAGGATATCTTGAACTTCTTAAAAGAGAGATGTTGTTCATGGAACGTTTCAACCTCTCAACATGGAATGTTTACTTATCCTACTCAAATTAGTGCTTCATGCTACCCCCCTCTACATGTTCTCAACACTGTATGCCCCTGAATACATCCTAAATACCATCTGTAATTCGTAGCACAAATTTCTTTGGAGTGGGGAAAAATGAAGCGAAAAATGGGCTCTCATTAATTGGGAAACCCTTTGTCATCCACAAGAAAGTGGAGGACTTGGTCTAAGAGACATAGAAATCATGAATCATATTTTAGGATCCAAGATACATTGGAGATGGTTTAAAAGGCTAATAGAACTTTGGGCCAGACTATGGTGATCCAAGTATGCACCAGATATTAAAGAAAATGATATGTTTTGTTGGCAAGAAAACCAACAAGGATCAATAATTTGGAGTTCTTCTTTGCAACAAAGATATTTCGTTTGCAATCATTGCTTTTGGGATATTAGAAATGACCACTCAACAAAGTTTTGGGAAGAATCTTGGCAATTAATACTATCCCTTCAATATAATGACACCATGATTAATATCTTCAGCAATATGCAAGATCGACTAAATAATTCGGTATCATTACATTGGAGTGATAATCAAGAGGAGGAAGGATGAAGATGTTGGAAGATAAGAAAGGAAGAGATCAATATCCCCAACCACATCAACATTTATCCCTAGATAGAGGAATCCTATAGAAGGTAACTTAGAATCAAGTATGTCCTAGATATATTATGGTGGGGAAATTCTCCTTCTGAAAATCATTGTTAAGGAGGCCTACAATCTCAAAACAGGGGTGCATCTCCTTAAAAAATATGAGATTTGGAAGAAAGTATTGAATTTAGGATTTTGGCCAAAACATTTCATCTTTATATGGATCTTAGTACATGGAAGAATCCTCACAAGGGATAATATGATGAAGAGAGGATTAGCTAGACCGTCTATATGTCATCTATGGTATGAATAAGGAGAATAATCGTTGAAACATCTCTTGGATACTTTCCCTTTCAGCATGCAGATTTGGGACAAGGTGGAAGAAATTATGAGACAATTAGATAGGAACATAAGAAATGAAAAGAATACCATCCTCTCTTGGGATGACAACGTTTTTAAAAATCCTGTCTTGAATAATATTTGGAAACTTATACCAGGCTTTGTGATATGGGAAATTTGGAAGGAAATGAATACAACAACTTTTAATAACTCAAATATGTCTTGTCACTCTATCTAGACCAATATATGCAAAGACATTGTAGAAACAACCTCCATCTTCCCTAGGAAAGAAGGATATTATTTCCGTAATTCCCATGGAAGAATTATACTTAATTTATGGCTACTCCTCCACATATCAAAGTGTCACCTCGATGTAATTCTTTTTTCAATTCCAGTCCCACTTCATGACATGCACCGGATGCTATCTTCATTAAGCTAAAATTCAGTGGTTCCTCGAAGGGCGATTCAAGGGATGTTAGATTTGGTGGGGTCTTTAGAAACTCTACTGTTGAAATTGATCACACTTATTGTAGATAATTGGGAATTGATCCCAACAATGAGACAAAATTGTTGGATATTTTCCATGGGCTCCATATCACCATTGAAGAAGGTTTTTCTCATCTCCTAGATGAGGGAGACTCGAACTATTAAAGATATGGTGGTATAGTTGTTAAACAACTCTCCTCTTCAAATGATGTCTACTTGTTGGAGTCTTCAACATATCATATTCTCCCTTGTGGACATGCTTCACTGAACTTTTGTGATAATCCCTTCTCATGTGAAAAACTCACCCAACAAAGTTGTTGACCATTTAGCTAATGAGGGAGTGAATATATAATAATATATTTTGCAACAATGATGGCATCTAGAAAATCACACTCCCCTCTCTTGGACATTCCAGTATTTGTCAAGAAGAGATCTTGTTCTCCTGGATGGGGTGATATGGAGTTTTTTTTATAATGAAGAGAAATCATGAATTAATGTGGGGGAAGTTGTATTGACGATAGATGGAATATTCAATCTCTTCATGTATCCATTTGGATTTGCAATTAATCCGCCAACCCAATATACAAGAATATAGTTTCAGTCAGATGATGAAATAGATTACGGAGTGGGAACAACTTGTAGATATATATAAGAGACTTGAAATATAACGATATGTCATTACTGAATAAAAGGAGAGGGTGTAAAAAGTGATAGAGATGGTTTATTGTGAAGTCCTAGTAGTGGAAATGGTAGAAGCAATGCTACTTGAGAATGAGATGTCAAGATTGAGTGAAGTCATTAAGGGATTTCAAGAAAAAATCACGACTTGGAAGCACAAGTGGCACCTATTACACCATAGGAGGTGAGGGACCAATGGGATGTGAAAGCTAAATCTTTAATTGTTTGGATTAATGCATAGATGTAGAATGTAAAAATTTGTTTGATGATATTTCCCAGGACTAAGAAGATTTGATAGATAATGAAGATCTACAAGAATCCCATACTAAGTTGGAAAAAGTGTAGTTGAGAGATGTGAAGCTCAAGGATGTTATAAAGACATTTCCACCACAAGAAAGGATGAAAAATGTAGCATAGAATAAAAAATTAAAATTAGAAATAAATCTTTGGTGACAAAGGCGATAGACGAGGAGTCAAAAGGTAGAGTCCCTATAGAATGAAGCAGTCCATGTGTACGAGATCATTCAAGGAGAGCATGAGGAAATAAAGAAGATGGTACAAGTAATTGAAGAACAAGTACAAGGAAATTTAACTGCACAACTATATAAGGATTTGGAAGAGGATGTAGAAAAGGTGAAGAATATTGTCATATCAGTAAAAGACATGTATAGTAAATTTTTGTTGTAATGGAAGAAACCAAAGGACTAGCCTTGAAGTTTCTTGAGACAAGACACATGTGAGTGTTGGGAACTTGTTGGCCCTGGAAAGTTTTGGCATGTTTTAGGAAGTAGTTTTGGTGTGACTCGGGACAAGACAAAGTGGTCCGCGAAATCAGGATTGACTTCGTTGTAGCTTCCAAGAAACAAGGAAAGAAGACATTTGAAGATGTCAATAAAGGAGTTAGTAGGATCATTTATAGTTGTTTTTGTCCACTTACATTAATGAATCCAAGTAGTGAAAGTAGAATGGCTACAAGTAAATCCTATATATGTAATGGTTTGGGAATTATGGGGTTAGCTAGTTAGTCAGTTAAGATGGTAAGCAAATGGGTTGGTTATTTTTTAGTAGAATACTTAGTTTTGGTATGAGTACTAAAGAAATTTATTTTTGGGTATGAAGAAACAGTGTCATGATGATTTTGTATGTTCAAGTCGTAAGAGGTTGAAGTGACCTACAAGCTTAGTGCACATATCAGTTGTAAAGAGAAGAAGATAGGAAGTATAAAGGTTGTGTGCAGAGACATGAAGTGCTTATCTTCTATGAATCATGAATAATAATAGCACTTATGTGTTTTTCTCCCGTCTTGGGTTTCCACATAAAATCTTGGTGTCCAATATGTGTGGTTGATGTTTCTGTGTGTTATGATATTTTATTTAATTATGCACAATGTGGGTTAAATGGTGTTATTTAATATGATATATTAAATAATACTACACAATTAGTGAATGTATGCCATCATTTTTTCATTTGGTTTATTTGGAATATGTAGATAAATGAATGATCCGTTGAAGCTCTGTAGTGTTGAATGTTATAGATTTAAGTCAATCCCTTCACTTATACATAAATTTGGTTCATGTGGATTCCATAGGAACCTTGGGTGAGACTTCATCTTCTTTGCAGATGATGCCGAAAGGGTTGATATCTTGGGATTTTTTTAGTGAAGAAGTTAAGTGAACCTGGGTCAAATTCTAGTTGCACCAACAACAAAAAGTGAAAATTCTTACAATCACCTGGTCTTAGGGACTCCTAAAGTATAATTTACCCAAACCTTGATTTCAAAAAATACATTGACACATTTATACAAACAACTTAGAAACAACAATTCTTATTTGTTGAACCAACTAAACAAACTACTCAACAGAATCGAACTTCGGCCTCTCAAGATTTATAGAGTTTGAAAGGGATGATTGATCAAGAAACATGGACATAAAAATGACTCTGAGAGGAAACATAAACATTGTTTCGACCATGAATCTACAGTGATCTTTGAGATCATTCCTCATTGAAAACAAAGTATCCATTATGGAAATGAGATGCGCTGCTATGGAAATTCTCTTTGAAACTGCACAACCACAATGATATCCACCACAATGGTTGGGTGCATGGCATATTATCCTAACCATTATTGAACCTAAGAATAGTAGTTCTTATGCACTGAAATGCCTGATGCACCAATTCTCATGCACATGAATACAAATTCCACGGGAGGAGATGAACCTGGTTTTATGTTGTTAACAAAACTCAAGGTGCATTAAACACATAATTCATCTCCCTTCTCCTTTGATCCTAGCCATCCCATCACCATAATTCTTGTTGGGTTGGAGGATTAATTGCAAATAAAAATGGATACATGAATAGATTGAATATTCCATTTGTCATCAATACAAATGCCGCCCACATAAATTCATGATTTCCCTTCATTATAAAAAAAAACTCCATATCACCCCATCCGGGAGAATAAGATCTCTTCCTGACAAAGACTGGAATGTCCAAGAGAGGGAAGTGTGCTTTTCTAGATGCCATTGTTGTTGCAAAATATCTTATTGCAAATTCACTCCCTCATTAGCTAAATGATCAACGTGTTAATTTGAAGAGTTGTGGTGTTGAATACATCAATTGTTCAAACAAAAGTATTAGATTTGGTGAAGACAAAGTATAGCATCGACAAATATTTTATATAAGCATGTAAGGCATCAATAGAGCCATGGAGTGTCGACAAGAGCCCATATTTGAACTACTTCATTTAGGAAGGATATATGTTCAAAGGGATCATTTATGCATTCCTCTTGGATCAATGAGGGATAATTTGATCAGGGACTTTCGAAATGGAGGACTATTCGGACATTTTTGTGTCGACAAGACCAACGAATTGATCAAGGGAAGATAATATTGGTTAGGAATTCCAATAGATTTACAGAAGTGGGTTCAACAGTACAGGATATATGTTAACATGTTAAGGGAAGAAGTCAGAATGTGAGGTTATATATGCCATTTCTAGCACCAATGGTTTCATGGGAGCATCTTAATATGGAGGATTGATATTTCCAAATATGTAGAAGGGTAACAACTCCATTGCTATGGTAGTCGATATATTTTCGAAGATGGCACACTTCATATTGTGTCGAAACACGATTGATGCCATAAGTGTTGTTGTTTTATTCTTCAAAGAATTTGTAGGGTTGCATGGATTGGCGAAGAGTATCACTTTGGAAAGATATACAAAATTCATGGGTCGTTTCTCGAGGACGTTGTGGAAGAAACTAGGCACCAAGTTGCAGTTCATTTCTACATATAATCCACACGATGATGGAAAAACAGAGGTTGTGAACAAAAGTATAGGAAATTTGTTAAGGTGTCTGACATCTGAGTGATCCAAGCAATGGGAAAATTGTTGGTGAAAGAAAATTTTGCATATAACAAATAGTGAATCGTTCAACGGGATTAAGTCCAATTCAAATTGTGCAAAGAAGAAGTCCACATGGAGTAGTCGACTTGATAGAGTTGATGGCAGAGGTGTAGAAGAGTGCATATGTTGAATCGTTTGCGGAACATATGAAGGATGTACATGACCAGGAAGGAGATGACTGGAAAAGAGTAATGCAACATATAAACTAAGAGCATACTAGAGTAGGTGACTACAATCATTTGCGTAAGGTTATTTGGTTTATGCACACCTTAGGAAGGAAAGGTTCCCAAGAGGAAGGTATAACAAGTTAAAGATGAAGAAAATCGGTCCTTGGAGGATTTTTAAGAAAATATCTACTAATGCTTATGTTTTGGAGTTACCCAAGGAGTTGAACATTTCTTCAACATTCAATGTTTTCGACCTATACAAGTACGAGGAAGGATATACCAATGGAGAAGAACATACCATTGAATGGAAAGAGTAGATGTTGAGTCGATAAGAAGATAAACTTGTAGAATTTCTAGAGGAACGTATCATTAGTCAGATATGAAATACCAAAAGGAAAGAATCCAGTTCGATGGAAAGGAAAAAAAATTGAGAGAGAGACCTAGATTTCAGAAGAGGAGTTTATCTAATTGAGGGAACAATGAGGTTTCATTCAACCTGGGGAGGATGATGCATGGGAATATCGACCTCTAACTAGTAGTCAGAATTCAAAACCAAACAAATCCAACTACGGGATAATTCGACGACCCCTAGAGGAGTGAAATCCTTGCTATCGAATCTAGATAAGTTATACGATCGATTGAAATCAGATGCATTCGAAATAGAAGATAGTTGGGGAATAGGTCGATGAAGAGGCCAAGTGCCGGAAAAAATAGTCGGAGTCGAAAAAGTAATCGATCAATGACCGACAAATAACACAACCGAAGAGTTTAATAGTAACAAAATTGTAGAAAAAGTAGTTGTAGAAATAAATGAGCAGACATGGTGGTAGTTGGCATAGGTCAAGTGGCACGAGGAGCTAAAGTAGTTGTAGGTGATATCTGAGGAAGATACAAACCTCCTAGAATTTTTTAGGAAGTTTTAGAAGTTGATTTGACTGAACCAGGAAGGATGTAAATAGAAAATTTACAGATAGAGAAGTGGTAGATTGTTGTTACGATGGTTGTTTCCCCTGAGTCTTAGAAGTTAACTATGAGTATTATATGTAATAGTCGAGTGTATCCATGAAGATAGGTGTCTATTTTGGGGGGTCTTATGAGAAAATAAATTTGATTTTTTCATGTTTTTCAACTTTGGGCGAACGAAAGTGATATTCTCGTTTAGAATTTCACTTTTAAGTAAAAACAAAATTTTTAGAGAATTATGTTAGCTTTCTATTCATAAATTTTTCAATTTTTTTTTATTGAGATTTGATATGTCATTTCAGAAAATGTTTGACAGTGTGTCCTTATAAAATGAAAGGACTAAAAAATAGACATGTTTGGTTGCGCCCCTAAAATCATTGTTAAACTTGTGTTTTGCAAAAAAAAAAAATGTTACGACAATCTACACACAATATACTATTGTGATGACTATAAGTTTGTAAACAACGGATATATATACTAATTATAATATTTTTTTGAATTCGATCAATGGGAAAAACTTGTCGATTTTCAACATGTGTTTGGTTGTGCCACTTTTCTCTCAATTGACTATAAAATTTAAAAATCTACGAATACCCTTTTGAAGTAGACACTCCAATTAAGCGCACCATATTTGTTTCAATTTTTTAGGTGGTGTATTTTTAAAGTTATATATTTTTCATTTCACTACATGTTGAAAGAGATGAAATGAAACTCGACACATGTTAAGAAACAAAAAAAAAAAAATATCAGATCTCACCTATACACAACAAAATCTATACCTACAGAAAGTAGATTCAATGATGAAACTAATGGTATCAAGTCCGATAGTCGATTTGTAGTGTAAGGCATCCATTTTACCTTCCAAAAATGGAGAAAATTGAAAATTGTGTAGGTTTGAGGTCTCAGAGGTTATTTGGCCGAACAATGTTTTTTCGTTACGGAACCGTTATTTACAACGCAAATGCAAAAAAAAATTCGTCGACCGGATTTTTTTTTAGCTTGCATTCTTCTAGTTATCTGCCATCAATGGTTGGTTATCTATTCGTCAACTATAAGTTATCCATGCATGACAGTAAATAATAACAATAAATTACAATTTATCATAGCACACCCACGAACAAAATAGGTACTCTTCAAGGAGATACACTAGGCTGAATATATCCTTTGTCTAGTAACTCTTGTAATTGTATTCTTCATTTTGTTAATTCTGGGATACTCATATGATATGGAGCTCATGATACTAGTGTTGAAAACGACATTAGATCAATGGTAAAATCTAAATATCGTTTAGGTGGTAATACTGATATCTTATCACAAAATACAACTTCAAATTCCTTTAAAATAGGAAATTGTTCCAATTCCATTTTTTATTTTTCAAGCTCAAATTATTTAATTTTGATGCCATAAAGTTGACACCCTTTCCTAATACACTTTTTACGTTGTAGTGCTGAAATTTTTTGTGTAGATAAATGTCTATAAATTTCCTTCATTGTATGATACTTATCCTCCTCATCCACACTACTAAAATTTTTATGCAAATAGTCGATAACAGCTTTATGGGATTCTAGCCAATCCATACCTATCAAAATGTCATAGGATCCTAGGGGAAGTATATTTAAATTAACTGAGGTATCCAAGTCATTAAAAACTAATAAAAAATACTTAACTATATCCATAACTTTCCTTTTTACCTTTGTTTCCAGCTCTACCAACCATGCATTTTTTTGTTTTTCCTTACTAACTTTACACTTTTCAACTACTTTTGTTGCAATGTAACTTAAACTAAATCCTGAATCGATAAGTATAGAAACATGTATGTTCAAAACTTTACCTTCTACTTCCAACATGGTGGATTTATGGTCCAATTGCCGATATTCCAAAGAAACATTAACTATAGGGATATTCATGGCTATGTCATTCATAGTAGAAGCTTCCTACAACATGCTTACGGGTTACTATTCCATTCTCCACTGGAAGTTTCAATACACTTTACCCCATTGCTACTGGTTGAACCTCGCCTGTTGTAATTTTTATCAGTATGACCTCTTGTTCCTTTTCCAAAAGGTGAGGGTTTAAATCCTTTCCTACGTTGATCAATATTTTCAATTTTTTTTTATTTTTCCAACTTCTACTCAATTTGGATATTTGTTTAAACAAATGGTAGAACAACTAGGACTTTCTAATTGCTTCATCCATTGTTTAGGAATTTCAAACACAATCTTTTCCTTATACATTGGGGGTAAACAACTGATAAAACTGTATACCTTATCTTTTTCAACTCTTAGGTATGGTACATAGCGTTGTAAATTTACAAACTCGGTTACAAATTCTTCCATGGTTAACAATCCTAGTCTCAAATCATTGAATTATTGGGCTTTCTCATCATAATATCGTTCTGACATATACATTTTTTCAATAGTTTAAATTTTTTTCTTCCAACTCAACTCTTTACTAGGTATGTTACTGACACTCTTAGCCTCCTTCCACCACAGAGCAGATTTAACAACTAAGATTCTATCGCTTCCTCAAATTCTCCATCAAACATGGAGGGCCTTAACTTTTTGAATTCTCCCTGTAACTCTACAAGTTTTTTTGTTTTGTTTTTGTATTCATTTCATCACCTTTCTTTAAATCCTGGGGGGTTATATAGGAATGCTATTTGTAGTTTCCTCACTACTGCAACTCTGAAGTGCTCCTTTTCTTTTCTTGTAAGGAACATACAATAAATATAATAATTAATCTGATAATGTTACCTTAGTATACAAAATATTAAAATTCAGAATCAAGTTGCTAATTTTATCTTAGTAATACAAAATATTTCTATCAAAACTTTTCAACATTCCTAACATTCTCAACTTCTCAACACTGAAAATATTTTACACCTACAATCATACATAAACTTAATAATACATACTTTCATATATTTTGCACCTATAAAAAATTCCTACAATTCATATATTTGCACCTATCAAAACTTCCTAACATTCCGAACATTTCCTAACATTCATTCATATATTTGCACCTATTAAAACTACCTAACATTCATTCATATATTTGCACCTATCAAAACATTCACTCCTAACATTCCCACATTTACTGCTAACATTCACTCCTAACATTGCACCTATCAAAACATTCTCTCCTAACATTCCCCCATTTCCACATTCACTCCTAACATTGACATTCCCCATATTTTCATTCTTAACATTAACATTCCCCTATATTATTTCTTACATTCATTTATACATTCATATATTTGCACCTATCAAAACTTCGTAACATTTCTAACCTTTCTTAACATTCATTCATATATTTCCACCTAACATTTTCTAACATTCATTCTTAACATTCATTTCAAACATTCATATATTTGCACCCATCATAACTTCCTAACATTCCTAACATTAACATTTCCATATTTCTTCCCCATATATTCACTCTTAACATTAGATTGCACATATCAAAGCATTCGTTCCTAACATTCCCCTATTTCCACATTCACTCCTGACATTGCACCTATCAAAACATTCACTCTTAATATTGTACATATCAAAACATTCACTCCTAACATTCCCCAATTCCCACATTCACTCCTGACATTACACCTATCAAAACATTCACTCCTAACATTCCCTTATTCCCACATTCACTCCTAACATTCCCCCATTCCCACATTCACTCCTAACATTAACATTTCTCATATATTCATTCTTAACATTAGCATTCCCCATATATTCATTCTTACATTCATTCATACATTCACATATATTCATTCTTAACATTAACATTCCCCATATATTCATTCTTAACATTAGATTTCACCTATCAAAACATTCACTCCTAACATTCCCCTATTCCCACATTCACTCCTAACATTTCACCTATTAAAACATTCACTCCTAACATTCCCCCATTCCCACATTCATTCTTAACATTCATTCCAAACATTCATATATTTGCACCTATCAAAACTTCCTAACATTCCTAACATTAACTTCATAACATTCCCAACATTAACATTCCCATATTCATTCCCCATATATTCATTCTTAACATTAGATTGCACCTATCAAAACATTCACTCCTAACATTCCCCCATTCCCACATTCACTCCTAACATTCACTCCTAACATTCCCGCATTCCCACATTCACTCCTATCAAAACATTCACTTCTAACATTCCCCTATTCCTACATTCACTCCTAATATTGCACCTATAAAAACATTCACTCCTAAAATTCCCCCATTCCCCCATTCCCCCATTCATTCTTAACATTCATTCCAAACATTCATATGTTTGCACCTATCAAAACTTCCTAACATTCCTAACATTAACTTTCTAACATTCCTAACATTAACATTCCCATATTCATTCCCCATATATTCATTCTTAGAATTAGATTGCACCTATCAAAACATTCACTCCTAACATTTCTCCATTCCTACATTCACTCCTAACATTGCACCTATCAAAACATTCACTCATAACATTCCCCCATTTCCACATTCACTCCTAACATTAACATTCTCCATATATTCATTCTTAACATTAGATTGCACCTATAAAAACTTCATAACATTTCTATCACTCTCAACTTCTCAACAAGAAACATACATAAATATAATAATTTACATACATTCATATATTTGCACCTATCAAAACTTCATAACATTCCTAACCTTTACATATACATGTATATAATCCAAAAAATAATATCTAAGGTCAATGCACATTTATATAATCCAAAAAAAACAATCATGAACATGTGAGTTCAATGTACATGTATATAATCCAAACGTTAAGCTCCTCGGTGTCCAAATCAACTACAATATATATATATATATATATACATAAAAAGAACAATATAAATAATTCTCTAAATGGTAGTCCACCACTATCCTCAACTGGGGTCTTCCCTTGGACTCGTAACAATCTGCAACATGTGTAAAAAGAGATTATGAATATCATAAATTATTTAAAGAACTTTAAATCAAAATCAAAACATTAAAACATTAAACTAATATATTGAAGAACAATTCAATTATTAACAAAATTACCTCCAATTCTCTATCATCCAACGAAGTCTTCTCTTTGCCTCTAAAAGGTGGAGTAGACCCAAGCTACAATATATATAAAAACAATTTATAAATCTTACAAATTATTTAGACTATTTTAAACTAAATTAAAAAAAATTAAATATTTAACTTACAATTCCAACACTATTGTCCAATGGAGTCTTTCCTTTGCCTCGAAAGATCGAAGAGACCCAAGATTCAACATATATAAAAGCAATTTACAAATGTCAAGCATTATTTAAACTATTTAAACATATATATATATATATATATATATATATCAGAGAACAATTCAATTATGAACAAAATTACCTCAGTGCCAATATCCACATCCATAAAAGAACCTATATCTTCACCTCCAATTTCAATATGTTCTCTTCCCTTAATATTTAAATTTTGTTAATAAATAAATCATAGTAAAAGCAAAAACCATTAAACTTAGCAATTAACTTAAAAAACAAAAAAAAATTAAAACATTAGCTCACAATAGATGGAAAATCATCTAAAAAGTTCAAATCTAATGAAACCTGCATAAATAAGTCAAATTAACAATAAGATACATAGTTAAATTTAAAAACAAAAAAATATCTTTCAAACATAAATATAAATGTGTAAATTTTAAATATACCTCTCCAACATGCTCTTCTACATTTCCAGCATTTTGACTAATGGAGACTCTAAAATTATGTTCATTTAACAATCGAGAAAACTGAAAACAATAAACATTTACGTAACGTATTTATTACTATACATCAAAAAATAATTTATCATACATAGATATAATGTAACAAAAAGTTTAATTCAAAATAAATAAATAAAATTAATAGATTGAAAGTACACAAACCTCTCCTATACTTGACGTGTCATTAGATATTCTATACGAAGCTATATTACGACAAAGCTTGGCATAGGCCTTTAGATCTTCAATGCCCATACAATCTAACTCATCATTTGTTTTGTAAACAAAATTTTTGCCGAATAGTGGCTTGAGCCCTCTCTCGACTCAATCCAACATCAACTCCTACAAATGCCGAAGTCAAACCTTCAGCAACATTATGCCTTGTAGTTGTCCCAACTTGTGATGTGGGATCCATCTCCTATTTGTAAGTCACAAGCCTAGGTGGATGAGATATCAGAGGTGGAGGTCGGAGAGTACTGAGATCTCTAAGGGCACCTTTTCGATTGCATATCCTCCCCTTTCCAACTCCATAAAACTCGGAATGAATATCAGTATAGTCTGGCTTCATTCCTAAAAAAAATTCAGCATAAAAAAACCTAGAAAAATAATTAGGAACCTCATTGTTCCATGGAAACCAATCATATAAAAAATGTGCAAGTTCAGGGTGCTTAAAATATTGCACTTTCAATGCTTTCCACTTTAGGCCCTCTTTGAAGTTGAATATTGAGTTGGCTTGTTCTCTAGTCACCCTCTCCTTCACAACAACCCACTTGTCTGGACCCATCACTTGTGCTTTTCTTCTTTGCATCAAGGAAACAAAACCATCTGTTGTTGGTCCAAGATCCTCATATACCTCAATGAATTTTTGTAAAGATTGCAAAACCATCTCTATACTTTGTTTGTTCTCTGGAGCAAGATCCAAACTAGAAAGATCATTTTGTAGCTTGTCATAGTGAGCCCTACAAATTTCAAGGGTCGTTTGTTGAAGACCACTTTCCCATGGAATCTCTTCTAGTAAATCTGATGGATAGGTCATAATGGGCATATAACCCTCAGCTAGCTGGACATATTGCGTCCTTGCTCGACCTTCGGCACCCTGTGTAGGATGACGAGCCTCTTGTGAACCTTGCTCTACTTCCACACTTGTCTCCTATACAAAAGGTTGAGATCCACATTCACCCATAGATGATAAGGGGAATCATCTCTACCACTATCACCATGTCAATGATCAGATGAATGTGAACTATACAATAATCTTGAGTCTTGAGGTGAAGTCGATAATCTTCGATTTTCATTTCGGACACCAACTCTCGAATAATGTGAAGACCTCCTACGCTTCTATCTCAAAGGATGCTATCTTTCCATTGGATATGATATCTACAAGTTTACACAAATATCAATTTCTACATGTTAATTAATCAACTTCAAATACCTAGCTACTATTAAAACTAAGATTTCAATGAAATATAAATAGAAAAACAAAGGTGGTATGGAGAAATAACATATATAAAGATGGTGAGGCTTCTTCATGATAAGGAAGATCCCTGAATCCACTAAATACACTGGTATATGATGGTTACTACACACGCTATATAACGTTTTGACCTCGGCACATGCCATAAACTTGTTTTGGTTCAGAGGCCAAAGGTTGAAACGTAGAGTAATTTGAAGCCAAACATACTGATCAATTAAATAATTTTGCAAGTCGAGAGGTGGAAAATGTAGGGAGATAGTGTGTCAGGCCTAAATACCCAGGCCTGAAGTTTGAGAGCCGTAATGCCTCAATCACTAAGGGCCTAACCTTCTACATGTTAATTAATAAACTTCAAAGACCTAGCAACTATAAAAACTAAGATTTCAATAAGGACCTAGATATCACTAATATTATCTAAAAGTTCTTTAAATGATTAAAGCTAACTTACTATCTGTTTCCATTTGATATGATATTTACAATATTACACAAATCAACTCATATCATATTCAAATTCTACATGTTAATTCCTCATCTTCAAAGACCTATCTACTAAAAAACTAAGTTTTTAATAAAGACCTATATGTCCTCAACATTATCTAATATATCAACTCATCACATATTCAAATTCTGCATGTTAATTCCTCAACTTCAAAGAACTAGCTCCTATAAAAACTAAGTTTTTATTACCTAGATGTCCCTAATATTATCTAATAGTTCTTAAAATGAAAATAGCTACACTATTGTTGGATGTATATTGTTGGATGTATGAGAAATTAACATAGCAATCTCTGTGTTTTTGATGTATTTTAGATTTTTAAAATTAATGGAAACAATATCATCGAATATGAAATTAAAGCTACATTTGTTTATGTCAACTACAAAAATTTTCATTATTCCATAAAATCATAAAAAACCCTTATGCTAAGTAAACTGATCAGCATCAGAGTTGATGAACTCTGCATGGATAGAGTTGATGAACTCTGCATGGACAAAGTTCCTCAACTCTGTCCACATGGACAGAGTTAGGTTCATCACTCCATGTGGACAGAGTTCATCAACTCTGTCCATGGTAGAGTATTCATTCATGAACTCTGTCTATAGACAGAGTATTCATTCATGAACTTTGTCCATGGACAGAGTTGATGAACCAATATCTTCATTATAATAACTATGAACTAAGATTAAAGTTTAAAAAAATGCACAATATCCTAATATAATAGTAACTATAAACTGATAACTAATAAGCATTATACAAGTTATATGTTTCTTTTATGATTTAGATTAAAAACACATAAGATCAAACAAATCAGTAATCAGAAAATTTGATGTTTTATGTGTAATAATGTTTTTTTGTTTCTGATTTATATAAAACGTACTAAAATATGTTTTGCTAAGTAAAGTTATCAGGGAAAGAGTTGATGAAATCTGCATGAACTACGTTTTGCTAAGTATAAAATATAGTCTAAGGAAAGTGCAAGTACTTACCTACTCTACAGACAGACACTACTGCTGGCTACTAGCTACCTAGTCATTATAGAGTTGTTAGTGAGAGCATCATTATTAAATACAGATAGAGCTTATATTTCTTCTTCTGCACTCATGTTCAGTTTCAATACTGACTGCTATCAATCATCTATTGTGATTTCACGGATTTATCACATCAAATGGCAAGGACATATAGATTTCAACTTGGACTAAGGCGAGCGTCTAGGGACTGACTACATACACCTATGGATTCCTCCCCATTAGTCCATCCTATCCTTATCGTTTTACGTTACACTTCTGGTTTTTTTGGTCTCCATCCCCATAAGAAGATAAAGCAATTCTTTCTTTAAACTTATCTTTCTCTATCTAACCTTTTCTCTCTATGTTTCGGAAAAGCATGAAATGGTAATGGAACTTAATGAAATGCATCATGGACTAAGGTAGTCATAAAGTGCCATGGGACTTATACTTCGACTAGTAGTTGTATGGACTAAAGCAAGTAGTAGAGCTTATGGACAAAACTATATAGTTATTACACTACAGCTGAAGTTGTAACTCAGGCAAGATGTGAAATGAAAAGGTTTTGAAATCCTGTCCCCTACCAACGAAAAAACATACAGAAATAAATTGTTTACTTAAGGATTTGATCAGCTCTGTCCATTTGGACAGAGCTGCAACTTGTGCAGTCTTAAATGTCATTTAGAGATGCTACATACTGCAGCTGCATTAATGGTGACATGAATTAATCATTGCATAACCCACCAAAACCCCCTAAAGTATATATTTATATGAAGTTACTTCCCTCCCACAGATACCTTACTCTACGTAGAAACACCCCCTAGTCTGCGGTCCATTAACTCCCTAGTTCCCTTAGTTTCCATGACACCCATTCCATCCCATCTGTATATCCCAAGTTCCTATAAACACCCCAACCATGGATCTTTTCTTTGGTGGAGTTATTTAAGCCTACATAACCATGGATTTTTTTGGACAGAGCTGTCTAAATATTCTATAAAATTTCATGTACATAGAGAATAAGAATAAGCTAATTAAAAAGTTATGGATTTTTTTGGACAGAGCTGTCTAAATATTCTATAAAATTTCATGTACATAGAGAATAAGAATAAGCTAATTAAAAAATATAGAAAAAGAAAAAAACATTAACAAATTTCAAGTTCTATGTTAAATTTTTTTTAGTTAAAATCATTTAAAGAAAGTATTACACTTAAAGCCAAATTCAAAATCTAAGATCTTATATCAATAGTGCTTCATATGTTCTTTTAATTTTTTTTGCAATCAACTATGTCCAAATGGATAGAGTTTTTCAGCTTTGCCCAAATGGACAGAGTTCAATGTCTACCAGATTGCAAATGGAACTATGACTAGTTGTTCCCATATTACAAATGAAACTATGACTTTCCTTTAATTACTATAAACACAATTTTTTACCTCACAGTCAAGGGACAACACAACAACACCACACCACGAAAATACCACATACACCTCCAAAAATAGACCTCCACGCCGAATAGACCTCCACGAACATATCTCCACGCCGAGAGGAAACCAGACAGGTAGAGGGGTGACAGGATGGCGGATGTACATGTCAGACGGTTGGGTGACGTGGAGGGGGATGACAATCAACGACTAACCAATTGGGTGGTGAGACGGGTGATGAGACGAGATAAGTGGCGGGAGGATAAGGACGACGACAGATTGCTGCAAGTGAAAACAACGGAAATGAGGCCGCAATTGACCTTATATGATAAAAAATTATTTGGCCGAACAATTATTTGCCCGAATAATTGTTTGGCCGAAGAAGTATTCGGCCTAATAACTCCATTATCGGACGACTAAATATAGTTATTCAATAGAATAATGCCCACTATGTTGTTTAGGCACCCGATTCTCATGGGAGTGTTACCCAACTTCGAGTTTTCACCCAGTCGCTTCCTCTAAGTAACATAGAATTGAATATTAATGTATTTGTATATGTAATTTTCATTTATAGAGTAATAGAAGCCATAATCCTTGGCAATTTATGTCTGTGTTGTTCTTGAGTGTCAAGGAAAATTTAGGGGTGAAATTTCCCCCATGGGTGAAATTAAGGGAGTTAGAAAATTTTGATGGATGAATTTTAATATGAAAAAGTATTTTTAACTTTTAATACATTCATCCAATATTTATTAAACAAATAATAATTAAAATACAAATAGCCCTCCCCCTATTAATGATGGAGAAAAAAAATAATGATTAAATGCCCTCCCAACGTTACCTAGAATCCTCCTTTGTCCTTGATTTCTAGTAAAATTCATATTTAATCCTTCCTTCGCTCCCTATTTTTAGTACTAGAAACTTCCAACACTTATTTATCCCTCCATATTTTTACCTTTAACCCAAATTTTTACCTTTCTTCGGGCCAAACCCCCCAATTTTATATAAATTTGTATAACTCATTTTTACCTTTCTTCGTGCCAAAATCCCCCGAATTTTCTATAATCTTTTATAAATTTTACATGACTTCATTAGATCTACCAAATGATCTTTTTTTCCAAAATATGATATTCATCATCCCATATGTATCATCTTTTTTCTTTCTATTTACAAATCGATCTTCACCCAGTGATAAAGTAAAATCTACTTTATGGCACTTTTGTTTTGCAATTTTAAATTGTTTTGGGCTATAGTTACATATTACTAGTTATGAAAGATAAAGTAATTCCATAAATATTAAAATTCTACTTATTGTCATGTTCTAAACATATTTAGTGATGGTTGTGAGGTAGTTAATTCTATTGACAAAATGGCCTCTTCTCGTGGAAAAAGGTCACACTTTTTTCAATTTCAATGGCTAGTTGTGAATAATTTGGTTGACTTTTGGATCTTTTATTCACTTAATTTTATCACCTCATCTTGTGTTGATGGGATTACTAAGCTATTTTTTTAATTAAAAATTAAATTACTCATGCGTAAAGCATCCCACTGTTCTATAAATTATGGTAAGTAGAATAGAAAGTTATAGGATTTGTATCTAGTCACATTTGATTTTGATAACTAGTTTAGTTCTATCTAACATGTTAATATTTGTATTTTTTTCATTCTTTGATTCTTTGATTGCACGAGTAGAAAGCCCATTTACAACACAACACATTTTTAAGGATTAATTACCTTTTTTTTGGTAATTCACAACACATTTTTATTATAATATTAAAACAAAATCCAATCAATTTTATTAATTTGAATAATATATACATTTTAAAAAACTATATGTTTTAACCCAACATAATAAAATCCATGGCCTTCCATCAATTTGTGAACTTCTTATCTGTGGCCAGGGCCATCTAATATTTCTACTATTCCATTGAAAGCTTAGTTTTTTTTTAATATATTTCGAATATATTTACAAAACTACTTCACTGTGGTATGTTGTGTTATGCTATGCAATAGAAGTTCCATCTAATTTCTCTAAGGTTTCATTTAAAACTTCATTTTTCAAAAATATATTTACTATATATACACAAAATAAAAAACTACTTCATCTTGTTATGCTATGTAGTATAAAACAAAAACTACTTCATGTAGTACAAATTTATGGTAAAAAAACTACCATCAGCAATGATATATATATGCACAAAACAAAAAATACTACATGGTGTTGTTCCATAAAACATGGGCGGAGAATGCATTTTTTATTAGTTTATGCAATAGTTAAATTATACAACTATACAAAAACTACTTAACTATGTTATGTAGTACAAAGAACTTCCATAAAACCTAGATGGACAATGGAATTTTTATTAGTATATGCAAACCTTAAACTTTCCAACTTAGTTTTTTTTCAAATATATTTAGTATATATATGTAGAAAACAAAAACTATTTCAAGATACTATGCACTTCAATTTTAGGGTAAATAACTACCATGAAAACTGGATGGAGAGTGTTTGTTTTATTAGTTTATGCCATCCTTTAATTTTTAAGTTTGTTTTCTAAAATATATTTAGTATATATATACACAAAACAAAAATTACTTCATTGTGTTATGTAATACAATTTTACGGCAAAGAATTGCCATGAAAAATTGATGAATAATGGTTGTTTTTATTAATTTATGCAACCCTTACATTTTTTTCATTAAGTTTTACTGTAAAGCATAAAAACTTGATGGAAAATTGATTTTATATTAGTTTATGGAACCCTTAAATTTTCCAACTTAGTTTTTTCTAAAAAAATAGTATATATGCACAAAACAAAACTATTTTATTGTGTTATGTAGTACAATTTTATGGTAAAAAAATGACATTTTTATTAGTTTATGGCATACTTAAATTTCCCAACTTAAATTTTTTAATATATTTAATAAATATACAAAAAATATTAAATATATATGCACAAAACAAACAGTTTTACGGTAAAAAAAATGCAATAAACTACTGGATGGACAAAGGAGCTTATAACTCGCTAAGCCATGCCATTTATGCACATGAGTGTCAAAGATAACACTTACTATTTTGAGTCTTATATGAAACTAACTGCAATAATGAATTTCTACTAATCAATTAGGAAAATAAAATAGTGTTTGAGCTATATGAGCAACTTTGCAAATTATAGTATGGATTTTTATATCACTTAAATTGCATGCAAGAGTGTTTCAACCCTGTTCCATTTATCAAGTGTAGTTCATTTGTTTGTAGTGGTTATATATTTA
>LPNX010280015.1:860277-972180 GCA_001517045.1 Pseudotsuga menziesii
TAATATGTGGTTATTATTTGTAGTGGTCATTATATTTAAATATGATTGATTATTATTTAAAAATATATATTTAGTGTCTGATATATATAGAGAGAGAGAGAGAGAATTTTGTATGGTAAAAGTTATAAATGGGTAAAAAAGAGAGTTTTTCATAAGGGTTTAATATAGATTTATTTTAGTACCAAAAACGTTTGTTCAATGGTTAAACATTTTTAGGTTAAAATTATGTTTTGAGAGATTAAAACTATGTTTTTATTATGCATGTATGTGTGGGCTTAAGTCTTGTTTTGAGGATCTAGGCGTTTTTGCACCAATTTGGAGTGGGATAAGTTGTGTAGTAAAACAATGCAACCCGTATTTATCACTAAAGACTTATAGAATCTTGGGACTATAAGATATGATTTTCCTTCTAACCAACATAGATCCATCCTAAAGGTGGCTCTACCAAGCGTCGAGATGGATCAAATATCTCAAGGTGCAAACCCTTTCCCCTCTATCGAATCCAATACTCACCCATTTTGTCGTTAAAATCACATAATGTGTAGTTGAAAGGAAGGTTTCCATGGATTATCATGCTACAGGGTAGCGCTGCACATTATTGCACACTGCCATGGATAAAACACATAGGGGTATCACTTCATTATTTGATTGTGCAGGTAATACTTGTGGTAATTAATATCATATTAATATGGCACTCTATTAATACTTTTATTACCTATGCAAATGAATTTGTTACATGCTGAAATTAGTTCCATATCCCCACAAATGAATTGTTGCAATGGATGGGGCATGCATTTATGCATATTTTTGTAGTCTCTAGAAGCATCGGAAATTATAATATTGTTGCATTGATCAAGAGGGCAGGTAATGTTTGTATTCTAGGTCATTAATTATCTATATCCCCCAAGTATTAATCCATATTGCTCGAGTTTGTGTATTCAGTGAAAATGGTAATATTGTTCTAGTGAATTGACATGTAACATTTGTATCATATCATTAATGATCAATTATCTGGATAGCTCAAATATTATTTTCATTACATAGTTGGTTGATATATTTTTCACTGGAACAAATAGAGAACTGATATATTATTTGCAGGTTTGCATTACATAGTTGGTTGATATATTTTTCACTGGAACAAATAGAGAACTGATATATTATTTGCAGGTTTGCATTACATAGTTGGTTGATATATTTTTCACTACAACAAATGGAGAGCTGATATATTATTTGCAGTTTTTTTTTTGTCTATCCACCCAAATGGAGAATATGTTTAAAAACTTTAAACAACCCTAACTCCAATTTCCACATGACAATAATGTTTAAATATGGTTATAATATTTGAATGTTTTAATATTTATGGTTTTAAATTTAAGCAGTTATTACAAGGGATTTAAGACAAAGGATTTAGATGAGTTTTAATTATTTTGTATATCATGGTGATGAGTGAATGATGAAAGTTTGAGTAGTTAGTGTGATAGAGTGCCTTGAATTTGAAAACTCTAAGTGAAGCATATTAATTAATAATAAAAACAAATATTTTGAAATCAAAAAATATTTTTAAAAGTTTGAAAAATCACCACAATACTACTACCACTTGAATATATTTTGAAAAGTTTGAAAATATCTAAAAAAATGATTAATGTGGTCTAGTGTTATGAATTTAACCTAAAGGAGTTTTTTTTTTTTTTAAATTTAGCTTTAAACTGATATTTTTAATGTCATGTTAGTTTTTAAAATGTTATAATGTAAAAATGATAAGAGCGTTTAACGTTATTAATGATATATAATGATGAGAGAAAAAAAAGTGGTAACAACTATGTGAAAAACAAACACTAGTTGGATTTATTGAAAAAAAACAACATTGTCTTGAAACAACATTAATTTTGTTCAAAGATAGCTAATAGAATTAATAATAGATTTAAGAAACAAATATTGTCTTCGTTAAAAACAAATATTATGAAACCATAGTTTGCTTATATCCAACTATTTGAAATGTTATTAAACCACATTATTATTATTATTATTACAGATTAATAATATGAAACCATATGAAGCTAGTATTAAAATTAGATTTAATATTAATTTTTTGAGCTTAACACTCTAAGAGTTTTATGTTTTAAATGATGGTTAAAACAAAGATCGTGGTTGATGTAATTTTTTTTGTTGCAAAATAATTAATAAAAACATCAATAAATAGATTGTAATTATAATAATACACATTTTGTTGAGGTTAATATTTTACTTTTAATTGGGTTTAACTGAAAATATCACATTAATCATGAAGAAAAAGATAATAGTAATTTTGTTTATCACCGTTAGATTTCTTTATTTTTATTTGAGCCATTGATAATAAAGATTTGGTTTGGGTTAATATTTAATTTTTAATTTAGCTTAAGAGAAATTATCACATTAATCATTAGAAAAAAATAATAGTAATTGTGTTTAATTTCGTAAAATTTCTTTATAAAAAAAAAGTTTATGCATTTTTTTCTACAGAAAAAGTTTATGTGATTTAGTTAGTTGAAATGAAAGCTTAAGCATGTTGAGGAAATGTGAACCTCAACACACTTCATATATGAATTTATAATTTCCTTTATTTTTTTATTATGTTTTGATATATATTTTATTTTTATCAAGCCTACTAATATTTTGGCATATTAAAATTATTTTCTTTTATTTTTTATTTTTATTTAACCCCACTATAAGCACGGGAGGAGTTACACATCCTCCCCCTACTGGGTTGAGCAATGAAGTGAATATTAAATTTGGTCTGGGTTAATATTTCATTTTTAATTTAGCTTAAGAGAAATTATCACATTAATCATTAGAAAAAAAATAATAGTATTATGTTTTGATATATATTTTATTTTTATCAAGCCTACTAATTTTTTGGCATATTCAAATTATTTTCTTTTATTTTTTATTTTTATTTGAGCCCACTATAAGAAGATTATAAGCACGGAATGAGTTACACATCCTCCCCTAGTGAATATTAAATTTAAAGAAGAATATTAGATTTAAAAACTTGATTTAATATTAATTTTTTAAATTTAATGCTATAAGTCTTTTGAAAGTTAAAACAAAGATTGTGGTTGATGCAAATTTCATTTTGTTAAATAATTATTAAGAACATAAATGAATAGATTGTAATTGTAATAATAAAGATTTGGTCTGGTTTAATATTTCATTTTTAATTTACCTTAACAAAAATTATCACATTAATCATTAGAAAAAATAATAGTAATTGTGTTTAATATCATGAGATTTCTTTATCAAAAGAAAGTTTATGCAATTTTTTTTTAAAAGAAAAAGTTTATGTGATTTAGTTAGTTTAAAATGAAATCTTAAGCATGTTGAAGAAATGTGAACCTCAACACACTTCATATATGAATTCATAATTAGCTTTATTTTTTTATTATGTTTTGATATATATTTTACTTTTATCAAACCTACTATTTTTTTGGCATATTCAAATTATTTTATTTTATTTTTTATTTTTAATTGAGCCCCATATAAGCCTATTATAAGCACGGAAGGAGTTACACATCCTCCCCCTACTGGGTTGTAAAATGCACCTCTCGACACAATACAAAATAAAAAGTATTGGATGATAATGAAAATCAATCCTTAAAATAAATTATATAGAAATATAATGAAGCACTTTCTCTCATAAATAGTGCATTTGATGAACCAATATTTTCAAGGATTTATGTCACAAAATCATCTAAACAAACATATATTATATTAAAGAATACCTATAAACATTATGTAGTAGACAATATGAATAAATTTAATGTGAAAATTGTATGTATATAAGTAAATGATATTGATAATGTTCAAATTGAGTTGAAAAACAATAAAAGAGTGTGAAAGCTAAAGATAGGGTTTTGACAATAGAAGCCCCAACCAATGAAGATCACAATGTCCAATTACTAGATTAATGACTCAATAGAGAGCATAAATGATTAACAACAAATTTGACAACTTTAATGCGTGTAAAATTTTCGTTTCTTTTGTTTTACCCTTATTTAATGGTATTAGCTTTCCATATGATTATGATGGGTGTTTATTTTCCATTTTTCTATGAAACTACGATGAAAAAAATTATATATACTAGTACAACTACAAGTAAAGTGTCCTATAATCAACTACTTAGTCTTGTGAAGATAGCTAGCTATTAAACAAAGGCCAAAATATATAATTTTATATCCATTAAATATCAGACTGTTAGAGTTAATAAAAGCACAAAAAAAAATATTTAATAAAAAAACAAAAAATGGTATGGAAAAAATAAAAACAAATTGTTAATCCAAAATTTGAGATAATATCTAAATGCCAATAGTCATGACTAAAATAATAAATAAATATTAACATATATATATTTTTATTGATTTCTTTTATTTATTTCAATATATAAACATATTTTTATTCCCTGCTACTAGGGAATTATGTAATCGCCTCGTTTTAAGTAGTTGTGCCACAAGGATTACTGTTTTTTATGGGGTGGGAGAAATATAACTAGGAATGTCCTTGACAGAGACCCTGGTGGGGATAGCAGAGTCTACAGCTCCAGAGCTAGATGGCCTTGTTTGGGCAACTGCGTCTTCATGTTCCCTTGTGGATGTCCTTGTCAGCCTCTTGGTCGGCACTGGGGAGCATTGCCACTAACCCCCTCATTTCTTCATCAGGATGTTGGATGCCCCAATCTGCATGCTGGTGACTTCTTCCACTATGGAAACTGGTTGAATGTGCGAGTCTCATTCGCTAGAAATATCAACTGTGTCGGGGTTACCCTGCATCCCGTAACACTTACCCACAGTCATGAGGCACTCTCACCTTCACCCTACAGCTCTCCCAATTCACTCAACACTCTTGGCAGAACTATCTCAATCAAGCTTTGCAACTACAACTCAGCTCAATGGTGCTTCCAACTTGCGTCGAAACCCTTCATATAGCATTTAGGTGATCCATTCTTTATCATTACTAAATCAGATATGATGATCATGATTAAATCCTGCATTTATTACCTAAATATGTTGGCGATTCTTCCAACCCAACGCTCGGATCATCCATAAATGCGTGTCGCTTCACCAAGAGCCATTGGCTAACTGCTTTTAACTACCCGAATTTATTGCTGATTTGACTAAATCACAACCCTATGGCTATCGTGGTCTGGCTACCTAACTGTGCTAATGCCCCCTATTCTTTTGTAGTCCCTTCCTTTTGGCATGCCCTTCCTTTTTCTATATATCCTACTTATTGTTATTATTGTTATTATTTTTCATTGTGCAGTGCCTCAAGAATTGCGTGGTTCTTTCCCTGTCCAATAGGGCTTCAAGTGGCTTCCATTCACAAGATTTGGAAGTACATCCCCTTTTAACTGCTGCAATTGAACTGTGCCCCCAAAGGTAATAGAATTAACAAGATAGGGACCTAACCAGTGCATCTATAACTTACCTAGATGCTTCAAGAACTTGCCGCATCATAGAGCAGTACTAAATCTCCTTGCTGAAACTGTTTATTTTTTATATGGTGATCATGCCACACCTTCTGTTGATCCTTCTTGACGTGCTGATGGAATCATGCAATAAAACGATCTTATTCAAACTGCATCAACTATGCTGCATGCTCTTCTATGGCTGTGTCATCATCCATGCCAATTGCTACTGCAATGTGCAGACTGGGGACACTGTACTCCATAGGCATGACTGCCTCTTGACCATATACCAATTTCAAGGGTGTTTTCCTCATCAACCTTTTGCATGTGGTATGATACGCCCATAGCACGACTGGAATATTCAAATCTCAGTCATCTCGGTTAGCATTACATACCTTTGTAAGTGCATGCTTCAAGATTTTGTTGAATGCTTCTGCAGTCCCGTTTCCCTGTGGATGATATGGTGTACTTTTCTTGTGTTGTATCTGCAGTTCCTCCGTCAGTTCTCTTACTGTGTGATTGCTAAGATGGCTACCTTGGTCACTCATCAATACCCTTGGACATTCAAACCGTATCACAATGTTATCAAATAGAAATATTGTTGCTGTCGTAGCAGTGTAGTCCACAACTGGGGTAGCCTTTGCCCATCTTGTCAAGTAGTCTGTTGATGTGATTATGTACCACACACCAGTTCTTTTCCTGGGTGGGTTGATTGGACCCACAAAATCCACATCCCATTTATCGAAAGGTTGCAAAGTCACTTGCGGTACTAGCGACATTCCATCTCACTGTGATGGTTTCCTAGTGCATTCACATACATCGTATCTTTGCACATAATTTGCTGCATCATTATGGACAGTGGGCCACCAAAGACCTAAGCGAAGCACCTTCCTTGTTGTTGCACGACCCCCGTAGTGCCCCCAATGACTCCTGCATGTGATTCTGCTAAGATCTGCTCTTGTTCATGTGGTAGGACACATCACCATAAGATTTCATCTGGTCCCGGCTTAAACAGGTGTCTAACAATCAACTGATAATCAGAAGATTTAACCACCAACTGCTTCTTTTGACTTGTGGAAATTTCTTCTGGTGCGACTCCTGTCGCCAAAAACTGGATTATTAGGGAATAATGGTCGTATGCCATGTGAACTCAAAATAACTGTGCATTGGGCAGTCCATCTTCAATATTAGTAGGCTCTTCACCTAATTCAATTCTGGATAAATGATTGGGACCAGCATTTAAGCGACCCGGCTTTACAATTATTTCAAAATCAAACTCCTGAAAGAGAAGTAACCAATGGCATATATTCCCCCCCAACATAGTATTATTGACCAGATACTTCAAAGTAGAGTGTTAAGTAAACATATTGAAGTGGCCACCTAAAAGGTAATGCTTGAATTTTTGCAGCACATAGACCATCACAAGACCTTCGTGCTCTGTGGTCGTATAATTCCTCTCAGTGAATAACAAATTTCCACTAGATAAAGCAATTGGGTGATCCAGATCTCCTTATCCTAGCTGCATGACCACTACTCCTAGCGCAACATAAGATGCATCAACATGCATGTGGAACTCTTTGTTCCAATATGGGAATACAAGTATTGGGGTTGAAGCCATCTTGGCCTTCAGCGTGTCGAAGCTACTTTGACATTATGGACTCCATATAAAGACAACATCCTTCTTCAGTAGTTTCTCCATAGGGAAAGTGACTGCAGCATATCCTCTAATAAATTTGCAATAGTAGCCAGTGTGCCCCGGCGTCGCCCTGAGCATATTTACATTGGTCAGTGGTGGCAAGCTCAAAATGAGATGCGTAAGAATATTCCTTCATTACTCCCAAGGGAATGATCTCCTTTCACAAGGCAATGATACCAAAAAACTATGGCATGTGAGGTTTGGACACCTCAACTATAGGTATCTTCAAGCACTAAGAAAAGAAAACATGGTTGTAGGGCTTCCAAGTATCAAGTTTTCCAAAGGCACATGCAAGGGTTGCATAGTGGGGAAACATGTTGAGCGCAAATATGACAAGGGAAAGGCAAGGAGGGATGTCCAATTGCATGGTTTGATCCATTCATATCTGATAGGGCCACTTTTCACACCCTCCTATGGAAACTCAAAGTTTGTTTTGACTTTCACTGATGTTTTCTCAAGGTACTACTCGGTGTATTTTCTCAAGCAAAAATCTGAAGTTTTTGAGACTTTCAAAGTGTTCAAGGCTTTGGTAGAGAACTTGAGTGGGAATAAAATCAAGGTCCTTAGTATTGATAATGGAAAGGAGTATGTAAAAAATAAACTAGAACATCTATGTCATGAAAGTGGCATTCAGACGCAACATTATGTGCCCTACACACCACAACAAAATGGTGTTGCAGAGTGCAAGAATAGAGTTCTGAAAGAGATGGAAGCATCCATGATGGAGGCTAAGGATTTGCCTCCTAAGATATGGGATGAAGCCATCAATTGTGTTGCATATGTTCAGAATATGTATCCACACAAATAATTCTAAGAGAAAACCCCATTTGAGGCTTGGAGTGGTCACAATCCCAATGTTTCTTATTTCAGGGTTTTTGGCTGAAAGGCTTGGGCTAGAATGCCTCCCAAGAAGAGAAAGGTCTTGCAAAATAAAATAAAGGAGTGAATTATGGTTGGATATGATTAATATGGAAAGGGATACAAGATATTTGTTTCCTCATCTCATAAAACATTCATTCAAAGAAGTGTACAGTTCGAAGAAGAGCCCATGCAGGAGATCGAACTAGTCAAGGGGGAATGCTCAAACCCTCCACTCAATAATGATGTAAGTGATAATTATTTCTCTAATTTTTATGATTCTAATATTGAGGATGAATATGATGATATGCATGCAGATCACGACTCATCCATAAGTCCAAAGTGGGCTGAGAAAACCATACAAGCAGTTGGTGATCTTGTTGGAGATCCAATAAACTCTAGGAAGAATAGATCTCAATTTCAAAATGCATTCTCCATTTGTGATTTGAATATTCCAGAGAGGTTATTGATGATGGTTGGATCTAATCCTCAGTCATATGAGGAAGAATCACATGACCCAAGATGGAAAACAACCATGGAAGAAGATTTCAAGTCTTTGCAAGAGAATGAAACTTGGGAGTTGGTTCCTCTACCTTCCAAGAGGAAACTAGTGCAATGTAAGTGGGTCTATAGGACCAAAGTGGCCATTGATGGTTCTGATATTAAGTACAAGGAAATTTTGGTTTCCAAATGATTCTCTCAAGTCCAAGGAGTGGACTATACAGATACATTTGCATTGGTTGCAAAGATGGACTCTATCATGTTAGTTTTGGCCATTATTGCGTCTAAGCGATGGGAGGTGCACCACATGGATGTGAAGAGTTATTTCATTCATGGAGGCCTTCATGAAAATATTTATATGCAGCATCTTGAATGTTTCATTCATTATCCTTCACTTATTTGCATGTTGAAGAATTCCTTCTATGGCCTCAAGCAAGCCCCTAGGGTTTGGTATGCCAAGATGGACAACTTCCTTCTATCACTAGGCTTTGAAAGATGCAAATATGATCATAATGTATATTTGAAGAATTTAGGTAATTCATTGTAGGTCATAGTATAGTATGTTGATGATATTTTGATGACTATAATTTGCATTGTTGATATAGGTTCAATTAATTCTTCATTGCATAGTGCGTTTTCAATGACTAACCTTGGGTTGTTGAAACAATTTCTTAGCTTCAAGATTGAGAAATATGATGCAGTTATCAAGGTCAGCCAATCAAAGTATTTTGTATACTTGTTATTGAAGTTCAAAATGGATGAATTTAATGCATCCAAGTGTCCCTTCCTTTCGGGAGTGAAACTAGGTGATTTTGGTTCATCTCTATTGGTGGATAGATTCTTGTATAGGAAACTAGTTGGGAGCTTGTTGTATCTAAAACACTACAGACCTTATTTGGCTTATGCGGTAGATTTTTTTGCAAGGTATATATAGGAGCCTCATGAGATCCATTGGAAGGATGGAAAAAGGATCATGCATTATGTGCAAGGAACCAAACACTTCGAGATACACTATGCTACTAGTTCTCCACTAGAAGTAGTTGGATTTAGTGATTCAAATTGGGCTGGAGATTCCATTGATAGAAAATCCACTTTAGGTTATGTACTCATGCTTGCGCATGGTCCCATACGCTGGTTAATTAAGAAATAACACACTATATCCCTTTCATCCGTTGAGGCCAAGTATAGAGGAGTTGTGAGTGCAGCTACACAATGTGTGTGGTTGCAAGGCATTCATGGAGAACTTGGTTTTGCATTTGATTCACCCACTATCATTTAATGTGACAATCAAATTGAAATCAAGAATTCTATAGATATAGTACAGAGATAGAGGACAAAGCACATTGATATACACATTGCAGTATTTCCCAACTTCAAAGCAAACTGTTGACATCTTCACCAAGAGCTTCACAAAGAAGACATTCATCTATATGATGTCACTCTTTGGAGTGGTTGAGACATAGTGATGATTGATGAAAAATGTACTCGCATAAAAGTACATCTTTATTTTGCTTTTATTTTTAAAAATCAATCAATCACTTTTATAGTATCAATGTGGTGAAGTCTCAACTATAACTTTATTATTTTTTCATAAGTTACATTTACAACTTTTATCTTAAAGCTTAAGTCACTAATAGAAATAATTAAACCCTTATAACATTAAAGTGGCGTTTTTACAAATAAAATATTATTATAAGACAATGAGCACAAATAACAAATAGATCACATACATGGAGTCTAATTATTTTCATAAGGATGTTATGGTTAGGTATACAGCATGTCCCTTTCCCAAAATAACTTCATTCTTGAAGTTGAAAATCAAATAAGCCTAATATCATTGAATAAACTTCTAAAAAAGTTGACAATATATATTTATTTTGGTCTAAATAGAAGTTATGAGTAAATGAAGTTGGTATAATTGCAATATCAAATTTTTAAAATTTTTAGGGAAACCTCCATTTTATCCTAGTGAATTTGAGGAGTTTCGAAAAAGAAAAGACAATTCTTAGGAAAACCTCCATTCTAGTCTGCTAAGTGAATTTGAGGAGTTCGAGAAAAGAAAAGACAGGTGCATTTATGAATTTAAGTAATTTGAAGAATATAAAATAACAACTGAACCTTTAGATATGCCACTCCATCTGATCTGGTATTCTATGATTTGTCTTATGCAACTTGGTTCTCTGCCATTCACCTCAAAAATGCCCTTGGTTTCCCTTATTATCTTTCCTTGTTCCTTTATAACATGAATTCTTATTTTGGAAACCATGCCATTATCCAACTTCATTAAATCTGAGAGATCCAAGGCATCATGGTGTTTGGGAATTTTCAAAACGTATGGAAACTTCCCAACTTTTTCTTGCCCTTTGTAGGGGACATTTCAATCATCTAACTAAAGTTTGTTCTTAAATATACTTGTATCGATGCAAGTGAACAAAGAGCATATTTTCAAAATAAAAAAAATAAAAAATTGTGAGTATGGTTGATCAACTTACCATTTCATTCTATATAGAATTGACATGTTATTTTCTATGATATTAAAGAGTTTCTATTTTTTTGAAAAGTATCAACTGAAACAATGATTTTAACGTTTTGAATGACCTTATCCTAAGGTCATGGGGATTCATAAGGTCATGGGGATTCATAGGAACACATTTCATTGTTGGGAGTTATTTTTGTTGGAAGGTGATATGTAGTTGTTAACTTGGTAAAATTCCTTATGTAAACAATATGCGTTTTCTCCATTGAAAATTCTCAATTACAATTCTCACCATTTGATTTAAGGAACCCATTCAAATTTTGACCCAATGTCCATTATAAATTCGTTCTTTTATTGGTTGCGGGCCTGCAACATGATCCAACATGAGATTTTTCTAAGACGCAATAGATGGACATCCTGGCTTTATTGGTTGTGGGCCTATAGCACGATCAAACATTATATTTTTCTAAGATGCAATATATGAAATGTAGCTAATTTAACATGTAGAATGCAAAATAATTCTCAATCTAACTTAAATGGAATTAAAGATATAAACACAACAAAAAAATACATCAATATTTTTTATATTCAACAAATACAAACAAAATAAACACAAATAAAAACAAAAATAACCATATGCATATCAATATAAGCTAAGAATGAACAACTAATAATAATATTCTTATGCCTCTAAACAAACAAATTTAAAAGAACATTAGAAAAATGTATATATTAATTCTACCATATTATATATATATGAAATTAAACTAATTAGTAAAAAATATTTATGTGTATCCTCATTATAATTTCACCAAAATGTTTTATATAAAGTTTACAAACATAAAATCCTTCCTCCTTGTTGGCACAAAGAGTTCAATTATGATAGATATTTGTGGCTTTTCATTTCTGTCTCTTGGAATTCTCCTATAGATTATGCCTTTTATTTATAGGATAAGATCTTAATTAAATTTAACATTACATGGCCTCCCGCCTCTCATGAGGTTCCTAGGTTCCTTCATTTCATGTTTATTTTCTATCTATGACTTTTTCAATAAAAATTTAAAAATGATACTAATCATTCCAATTTCTTAGCACAGAGGTGAAGGGAAATAAAATCAAAATTCCATGTCGTGTTAATGTTGAGCATAGATTTTATAATTTGGAACTTTTATAGTGGATATAATTTCATCATTGTGATATTTGTACATATATTCTATAATTTTCATTTTCTTCCTTCTTTTCCCTTTGATCTTATCCTTTCTTTATAAATCTTCGCATAATTCATGTCACCTTTAAGACTGTTTAAAAAACAATATATTATTAATTTCATGATTGTGATATTTGTACATATATTCTATAATTTTAATTTTCTTCCTTTTTTTTCCCTTTGATCTTATCCTTTCTTCCTTTTCTTCATTTTCTTCCTTCTTTTCCCTTTGATCTTATCCTTTCTCTATAAATCTTCGCATAATTCATGTCACCTTTAAGACTATTTAAAAAACAATATATTATTAATTTCATCATTGTGATATTTGTACATATATTTTATAATTTTAATTCTCTTTCTTTTTTTCTTTCTTTCTTTGATCTTATCATTTCTCTATAATTCATGTCACCTTTAAGACAACACATTAAAAAGCAATATATTATTAAATACAATGTTTAATATCAAATACATTAGTAACACAATGAATTTAAGTGAACACTTAGAAAAACCGGTTTGTAACTTAATCAATATAGGGATGGGCAAGGTTAACTTCCCTATTTCAACTTTCAACTTTTAGTGATATTTTCCTCACTAGAAAGATTTGAAGATAGAATGTGATACAACATTTTGTGCTTAATGCTATCAAGATTGACTATGAAGTACACATTTTATTAAAATGATGAAAATGGAACTAATGGACTCTAGTTCATAGTGTTGTATTTCAAAGAATATTTTTCTAGTTGTAACCCTAAGTTTGAGGTTGCAACCATATATTTGGAATTATTTTCAATTGTAATTGTTTCATATTCATAATTATGATATGATAGGTTTTGATTCTTTATGTATCTTTTCATATTATTTCCTTTATGCACTGATCAATTTTACATCAATCCATTTGTTTTCTATCTTATCTCATAGCATCAATATATTCAAAGTTTTTTTTTTCTAACGTTAACTTGTTCCTTTCTAACATATTTTGGATGTAATATGTTATCCTTTTGTTCCACCACTTTAATTTCTTCTTCACCCACCATTTATGCAAAATGTGATCATCTTTTATTTAGAATAGTACTACTGACAACGCAACAATTGTTGTAATCTGCTAGGATTACATTAAGTTACCATTAGTTGTATATAACACATAAGAACAAATAAGAACAAGCATTGGCATATAATCATAAAGGAAGAATCATAGAGTAATGGAGATAGTAGTAACAACTATTCTATTATCAGATAACCATAATGTACAAAAAGTAGTCCATTTTCCTCTTAGCTCACCAACATTATATATACAAATTACAGTAAGCTATTTAGTTATATGTTGCTAATTTCTTGGTCATTCATCTAACCGGCTCGACCAACTAATCCAACTAGTCGGTCAGGAGGACCTAGTCATCTGGTTGACTAGGCTCCTCTAACATGTTCCTGACCCCATAACTCTTCTTCAACCGAAAGAGAAATGGAACATGATTTGTTTACAAAACTATTACAAAATGGGATTTAGACGAAAATTGATAGGACTATTGTAGCCACAAAGCCAATTATATCACATGCTTAAGCAATGGTTGGTGCAGTCAAGGTGAGTCGTTCTTGGAAAGTATTATAGTCTTAGAGAACATATATAATTTCTTTTGTGGTGGTCACGAGTTTTGATAATCATAGGAATTTTTCTTTGATTGTTTGTTGAGCAAATTTTTGGAATAGTATTCCAAAGTTGTCGTGCTGAATTTGGGAATATCACATGCAATGCTATATTCTAGAAGTTAGTCAGATGACTTCTTCTTCATCTCTTTTGTCCTTGTTTACCCACTAGTGCTCTTTATTTTTGAGGTATGCTTGATTTGTCTGTTCCATCGCAATTTGTTCTTGCATGATCGGAACTATGCCAGGGGAAATTGAACATTGTGTTTTGTATAATCCTACTAGGAGTGTTTGATTTCACTAGATCTCTAAGCATATTTTTCCATAGTATGTGTACCAATTTTTCATAACTACGGATTCTTCACTTGCATTTACTTTTGTTTCTTGTAGTACTTTGTCTAGTTTTTTTTCAAAATTTTGAAACTGTTTAGCAATGATAAGACACTTGTCTCATCTTAGTGTACTTTGATGACTTGTTCCTATTGTTTGTGAAATCTTCTATCAATTAGATGTTGTAAATTCTATAGGGGATTATGAGACTGGAAATCTGATAAGTGTATGATGATTTGATCTTCTTTTTTTAGCATACTTTTCATGTATGCTCTTGCTCATCCTTCATTTCTCTCATTCGTTTAATTTCTTTTGTTGATATATTTGGTTTTTATTTTAGTGCAAGCTTGAGGATATCCTCAAATTTTTGGTCAAATTCCTTTATTGAATTAAATAATACCTTTGATGATGGTGAGCCTGATGTAGATCTACCGATAGCTTGAATTTACTCAAGAACTTTGACTTCTTCTTGGAATTTTTCTTCCCATTGATCTTTTTCTTCTTTGATTTATGTTCTAAAGTCTATGTAACTGTTACTGTTGACTCTAGAGCTTTTGATCATAGTGATGTTATATTCATAGGTGTAATAGACATAGTTAGCATGGTACTAGTTGATGCGATGGTGGTTCAGGCGAAAAGAGATCGGTATCGGTGACGAAGGGGAAACTTGAGTTATAGTGGGAGGAATTGGTATAGAATAAGTTACTAGGGGTGACATAGGGGGTGTCCATATTGTAATGGTTTGGACGAAATTTTCTTATAGATTTCCAGAAGGTGTTTCTTCCAAGGTTTCTTGAAGTTTCTTTGTAGGGTATAGTTGCAATAGGGGTAGTATAAGTGATAAGGTAAGGTAAAGTGGTAACGATATTCAAAATAGGAACTGAGAGTAGGGGTAGTGAAACAATTAGGGGAATTGTACTCTTTAAGGGATCGATAGAGGGTATTGCACATGGATATTTAAGTGTAGTTGAGTCATCTTTAAATTGACAGGTGGTATCTTCTATAGGTGAACATACTAAGTTGGGATTCGAAATATTAATGACAGGTGTTGGAAATATTAATTACTCACAGATCCATATCTGATCTCAGTCGACTCTATCAGTGTCTGTATCAGTCTAGATCTTGTCAGTCAGTCTGACAAGAGTGAAGAGTTCATGATTCGACAATCTAAACTAGTCGAATTAATTTCTGAAGCTAAGTTTGTAGGTAGATAGTTATTACAACCATTAATGGCAAGTCTTTAGATTCACGTAGAAACAATTTTCAGGTTTGCTTTAAATAGAAGAATATTGTAAATAAATTTAGACACAAGAGACAACAGAACTCTAGGTGAGAAAAAGAGAGAAAGAGAGAACTCTGAGAAGAGAGTGAAGTTGAAGCTTAAGCTTCTGTGTGTGATTTTGTCGAAGAGCCGAAGCTCTGTAAAAGGATCAGTCAGTGAGCTGACAAGTTTGGATTGACAAGTTTGTATTACCTTTCGTTATTTTCGGACAAGTTATTTATATGAAATAGTTTATGGTTGAATGCATGTTTATTTAGTCGCACATTCTTTCCAGAGTTACTTGTGTAAATGTTGTTTACAATTACGGTTGAGTGAAAGAACAAGAATCCATAAATTTCTCACCCATTGAAACTTCCAGGTTTTATGACAGGGTGGTCGACACAAGTCTTCCTAAATATTTGGTTATATGTTTTTATAAGTTATGTTGAATTGTTTATTGTGTCGGTTTTTATTCTTACTCACAAGTGAAAAACATTTGTAATTTATTAAATATTTTAGACTAATAAATATCATTTGTAAATTCCGACTAAAACCAAACCAGTGCAAGTGAGTCCAAGTGAAATGGTCGAGTAAAATCGACAAGTTGTTGAGTGAAACTGACAAGTTGTTGAAGAGTTCAAATCGACAAGTGATCGAAGTAATTGTCGGTAGAACTGATAAGTAAAAATATTGAAGAGGAAAATAGTTGGGTATAAAAGGATGACCATAATGGTATACTTGTCTAGTCAGAGTTAGACGCGTTTCACCCGACAAGTAAAAAGAAAAAGAGGTCGGTGTGAAATTTTTAATAACTGAGCGGTAAACTCAAATTTAGTTGGCTCGGTTTTGGCTAACTGGTATCAGAGCAAGGTTTAGGAAATAAATCTTGTATTAAAAGTGGAAAAGTAATTTTCTAAGGAAGTTAAAAATTAAAAATGGCTTCCACTTCTGGTTCATTGCAAATTCCAATTTTTACAGGAAAGAATTATGAATATTGGTCTCTAACAATGAAGGCTTTGTTTAGAGGTCAAGATGTCTAGGAGATAGTCCAGCATGGTTATGCAGAACCAGGAGATATGACAGCATATAAAATCTCACACAAGTCGAGAAAGATGTCTTGAGGGAATAGAGGAAGAAAGATGGAAAGGATTTTTTCCACATACACCAAGCCATGCATGAAAGCATACTCCCAAGGGGAGTAGTAATAGTTAACGCTAAACAAGGTTTGGGAAAGGTAAAGACTTCCAAGTTGCAGATTTTGAGAAGATATTTTGAATCTCTATCCATGAAATATTCAGAGTCGGTAGACTCATTCTACACCAGAGTTGTTGGTTTGATAAACCAACTGAAATCTCATGGAGAAGCCATAGAAGACCAAATGGTTGTTGAAAAAATTCTTAGAAGTCTTACCCCAAGATTTGAAAACTTGGTTGTGACCTTGGAAGAACAATAGACATGTCGATGTTTACAATTGATGAGTTTCAAGCTTCACTCATCAATCATGAACACAGGATCAGTAGAAAAAAAACATCATTGGAAGGTGCATTCACAGCACAATCATCCATAAGCAGTGGTAGAGGCAGGGGGAGAAACAACTCCAGAGGAAGAGGAATAAGTTCTTCTGGAGGAGAACGAGGCAGAAGTCATACAAATGTTGCTGGTAGAGGAGAGAATCAGAATCCAAGTCAGGAAAGTGGTCATAGGTTTGATAAATAAAAAATCCAATGTCATTATTGTAAGAAATTTGGTCATTATGCATATGAATGCAAGAAGAAACAATATGACCAAGGAAGGCAAAGCCCAAATCAGTCGACCAACACCGACACTCCGACAAGTGCAATGTTAATGGCATCTACATCTCCAATTGAATGTAATGATGTTCAAGAAAATCCACATGACATATGGTACTTATATTCAGGCTGCAACAATCATATGACTGGTAATTTAAATTTGTTTTCTAGTCTAGATAATTCAATTCAAACTGATGTTACACTTGGAAACAATGTCTAAGTTACTATTTTGGGAAAGGATACGGTTGGTATTCTAACCAAACAGGGGGAGAGTAAGTATATACCTGATGTCTATCATGTCGAAGGTCTGGAACATAATTTGTTGAGCATTGGACAGGTGATACAGAAAGGCTACAGAGTCTACATAGAAGATAATCACTGTGTGATTAAAGACAAACGTCCAAGTGACCGACTGATAGAAAAAGTGCCAATGACAAGCAACGGCTTGTTTCCATTGAGGATAGTTCTCGACATGAAAGGGAAGACAAATATAGAAGCTGCATTCAAGGCAGAAAGTAAAGAAGCAGCCGAGTACCTCAATAAGAAAGAAAATGGCAGCGCTGATTTTCAAGATGCATTTCAAACAAAAGTTCAAGATGAATCCTGGTCATGGCATTTCAGATTTGGACATCTGAATTTTGGTGGGCTGAAGCTACTGGACACAAAGAATATGGTGATTAAAGGATTTCTATTGATAGATAGACCAGAAAGGGTTTGTGAAGGATGCATTTTTGGCAAGAAGCATAGAGATACTTTTCCAGTTGAAAATTCATATAGAGCACGCACACCACTTGAAATTGTGCACTCTGATATTTGTGGTCCAATGCAGACATCATCCATTGGTGGTTGCAATTTTTTTCTAAATTTTATTGATGACTACTCAAGAAAAACATGGGTATATTTTCTGAAACATAAATATGATGCATTTGGTTGTTTTCAGCAATTCAAGGCACTCATGGAGAACCAGAGTGGACACCACATAAAGATCTTAAGGACTAATAGAGGACATGAATATGTTTCGAATGCATTTCTAAATTTTTGCAAGACCCATGGCATACAAAATAAATTCACTACACGGTATACACCTCAACAGAACGGTGTTGCCGAAAGAAAGAATAGAACCATCATGGAGATGGTGCTCAACATGTTGGCAGCCAAGCATTTGCCAAATGAATATTGGGTTGAAGCAGTCACAACTGCTATTTACATTATGAATCAATGTCCTACAAATAGTGTGAAGAACAAAGTTCCTCAAGAAGCATGGACAGGTATGAATCATAGTGTTTCTCATTTAATTTTTTTTGGTTGTGTAGCATATGCTCATGTTCCAGATGAGTTGAGAAAGAAATTAGACAAGAAGGGACATAAATGTATTTTTGTCAGCTATTTTGCAGACACAAAAGCATACAAGTTGTATGATCATATCGTAAGGAAAGTGATAATCAGTCGAAATCTTCAATTTGTCGAGAATGAATCATGGGATGGAACTGTCGACATAAATGTCATGTTTGTGTCGAATGTCAACAATGATGACATGGCGGAAGAAGTGGTTTAAATACCACATGTAATTTAATCAGTTGTAGCACCATCGAATCCCATGAGACCACGAGATGGTTCAGTACAAGGACCATCGACACAAGTGGCATCTCAAGCTACACTGACAAGCACACTAAGAGGACAACAGACTCCATCAAGTATTTCGTCGAGGTCGACATCGACAAAACCGGTGAAGACAAGAAGTCTGTGTGAGATATATGAAACTGGTACACCAAATTCATTCTCTCTCTTTTCATTATTTTCTCCTATATAAGATCCACTAACGTTTGAAGAAGTTGTCGAAGAAAAATTATGGGCACAAGCAATGGATGAAGAAGTAGAATGCATTGAGAAGAATCAAACATCGGAAATGGTTGATGTACCAAAAGACAAATATGTAATCAATGTAAAATGTATTTACAAGAAAAAGCAAGATGTTTATGGGAATGCCCAGAAGAACAAAGAAAGAATGGTAGCAAGAGGGTTCACATAGCATCTCGGCATAGATTTCAATGAAACATTTTCACCTATTGCATGCATGGATACAGTCAGAATAGTCTTGGCCATTGCTGCACAAAACAAATGGCATGTTTATCAATGGATGTTAAGTCAGCATTTTTGAATCCCTATCTAGAAGAGGAAGTATATGTGGAACAACCACAAGGCTATGAGGTTCGAGTTCAAGAGAATAAAGTGTACAAGCTAAAAAATGCACTCTATGGTTTGAAGCTAACTCCTAGAGCTTGGTACAGTCGGATTGATTCCTATATCACTAAAAATGGATTTCACAGAAGTGAAAGTGAACTGAATTGTACACCAAAGTGAATGAGCAAGGTAAGATGTTAATTGTCCAATTGTATGTAGATGATTTAATATTTACTGGTGACTTTGGCATAGAAGAATTTAAAGCAGTCATGGAAAGTGAATTTGAAATGACTGATCTGGGGCTTGTGAATTTTTTTCTAGGCATTGAAGTTCAGCAGTCTGAAAGTGGTATTTTTGTATCACAGTCAAAGTATGCAAGTGAAGTTTTAAAAATATTTAACATGTCTAATTTCAATACAACCCCAACACCAGTAATAATAGGTTTAAAATTGAGCAAGGATGATGAAGGATCAACTGTAGATCCTACGTTGTTCAAAAGGATTGTTGGAAGCCTTATGTATTTGATAGCGACAAGACCAGAAATCATGTATGGAGTAAGTCTAATCTGATGATTCATGGAGTCACCAAAAGACTCACATTGGCAAGAAGGTAAAAGAATTATGAGGTATGTATGTGGCACAAAAGACTTCTGTATTATGTATTCAACCTCAGAAATTTTTTAACTCATTGGATACATTGACAGTGACAATGGAGGCAACATAGATGATAGGAAGAGAACATCTGGGTACAAATTTCATTTTGGTACATGTGTTGTTTCATGGGATTCAAAGAAACGTCCCATAGTAACTCTGTCTTCAACAGAAGTAGAGTATGTTGCAGCTACAAGTGTTGCATGTCAAGCTGTCTAGATGCAGAGAGTGTTAAAAGACTTGTCACAGAATCATCAATAATCGACAACCATCTTCTGCGACAACAATTCATCCATTTCATTATCCAAGAATCATGTGTTCCAAAAGAGAACCAAGCACATCGACATAAGGTTTCATTTCATAAGAGAGTTGGTGAACAACAAGGAAATTTGTTTGGAATTTTGCAGGTCTGAAGATGAACTTGCAGACATCTTTACAATGTTGATGTAATTGTAACTTCATAATGTATTCATCCGTATATCTTATGTATTGTTCCCCGATTCTTATTCTAGGATGTGTCTGTAATTTATTTGAGTCATGTCATACCCCGATGTTTATTCCGAGAAGTTTCTATAATGTAAACAAGTCATGTCAAGTCATTGTGGGTAACCCTCCTATTTGTCAAGGGTTAAAGTCCCCGCAGTTGTGGGGCCCTAGGGTTGTTATACTATCCTAGAGAATTCGACCCTAGGTGAGTCATTGTAAATCGGGGCAATAGTCCCCACCATTATATTAAGGGTAACCCTCCTTGTTGGTTGGAGGAGGCAAAGTCCCCACAAGTTGTGGGGCACTAGGGTTATTAGACACTTCTAGAGATGTCGGCTCTAGTAAGTAATTATTAAGTGAGGCTGACATGTTGGAGTGGGTTTTAAGTGAATGAAAGAATATAAATAGAGAGTGAGCCTCTCTATTTATCACACACACACTCACTCATTGGGGCGCATGATGGAGAGAGGAGAAGCTATCTCAGAGAGAGAGAGAGAGAGAGAAGCTGTGGAGATCATCTTTATGTTTTTGGGTTTTACTGTTGCTAATGGTGCTCATTCTATCTCTGAGAAAGTTGTGCGGTTTTCTCCTTTACGGTTTCCCCGAGGAAAATTCTTTGTGTCTCTTCTCTCTTGTGTTTTATTGCTGTGCATTTTATTCTCTTAGTTAAAGATCCTAAGATCATAATGCTAAGCTTGAATGATAAAAATCTAACATGGTATCAGAGCTAACCTGAGAAGAAGACATTATGCAGCTATAGAAGCTAGGGATTCTTAATTTTTGGGTCTCTCTCCACAATCCATCAGCAAAAGTATGCTAGGCTGACTCTCCATTGAAGGGCACATCTTTTTATCGAAGTGGAATTCAATTCCGAGCATTTTTAGTTTTTGGTGTGGGAAATTAGGACTTTCTACAGAAGAGGAAATTTTGAGTGAGCCCGACATAGGATTGCTCTCCTCATAAAAATCAAAGTTTAGAGACCTGGATAAATATTTTTGGTTGGGTATAACTACGGGAAATTCAAACCCTAGTTTGATCCTGAGCTGAAAAAAAACCCTAAATACTAAAACTGATAAGTTTTGGTACATTCACTAAATATAGGGATTGGCAAAGGATCAGGAGCTGAAAATTGCAAATGTCGAAGCTAAAATCCTGAGGTACATTGTATCCAAAATTCAGCCTCAGATTTGCTATATTATGGGAGATATGATCCCTCAAAGTTAGGGTTCCATCCTCTTCCAGGATTCATCCCTAAACAGGACACCTTGGGAGAATCGCTATATCTTGGGCTACAAAGATTCAAATGAAATTTCAAAAGATGTTATAGAAAGGAAACAGACTTTAAATTATTTGGTCTGAATTTTAGACTTAGAAATTGAACCAGTAACACGTGGAATTCCATACAACTTTGATGCTCTGAACAGTCTTGTAACAGGTCACCTTGGAAAATGATCATAAGTCCCAATTGGTGAAACCAATTCTGATGAAACCCATGGTGTTGGAATAGGTACATGCGATGCTACCTCTAGGTGAAGTTTAAGACTCAGAGGAGCAATAATTTTAGATATACCATAGAAACAGTAACAGGCATTTCTACAGAAGAAATTGGAAAACTAGGGCTTCCTGTTCCAGTAGCTTCCCTCCACTGTTTTCAGAAAAGGAGTATATTGGACAACTCAAATTGAAGAGATCTATATTTCTATCCAATCAGATCTGAAATATTCCGTTTTGAAAATTAGGGTTTCTCTGACAAACCTTAGATCAACCGGCTCCAGAACTAGGATGGACACCTCAAATTGGTAAGATCTAATCTTTTGCTATTTTCATTTGAGGTTCTCATTTCAAAGTGATCTATCACATCAGCTTGATGACAATATTGGTGAAGTTGACAGCTTCCAAGCATGGAAGTATATGATCTCTTTGAAGGAAATGGATTGGACACCTACATGAGTAGAGAGGTTCTAGTTTTAGAGGGAGATGAGGCTCAAAGCCTTACACAAGAAGAACTTGTTCAAGGCCAAGAAGATCATTGTTGATTCAATCATGGATCACCTTATATCACAGGTGTCTTCCCTAAAGACACTGAAAGATATGTTTGATTCCTTGATCAAGCTATTTGAAGGGAAGAACCTAAATCAAAAGATGGCTTTGAGAAAATAGTTGAAGAATGTGAAGATTCAGAATGCAGAACAACTTGAAATGGTAGAAGCAGAAGTGGAGAATGCAGAAGTAGTGATAGCCATCTTGAATGGCCTCCCAAGATCATGGAATTCATTCATGCGAGGAATAATTGATTACTTTCAGTAGACTATGGGAAGAAAAAGAAGCTCAAGAGAAGATGGGAGCAACTGAAGATCAAGCTCTTACCATCCAAAGAAGATCCCTCAAGTGATGAGGAATATGAAGGACTCAATTCTTCAAGAACCTCTTATCCATCCTAGTATTTGGATAAGAAATGATGCTATTATGAATGAAGAAGATGATGAAGCCGAAGGCTCAAGAAGGAGTCTACCCACGAAACAAATAAAGATAAGTATTCAATTGTCATTTCATGATATTGTTTTGTTATGCATTTGTTTATATTCAGTTAATGTATTATGCATGATAGAATGTTTGCATTAATGACAGTATACTGCTAATATGCATGTGATGGGTAAGTAGCTCATGGTGCTATACAACTCTCCATTGCTACTTATTTAGAATGAAACCTCTTTGCTGACATATTGGATTAGTGCACAATCTCAATGTTGTCATGGTAGAGATGGAAGGCATCTAGAAAGTTTTCGTGAGATATGGATGGATGTTGTCTTGGCTAAAGTAGTTGCATGATCATATAGTTATGCATAATAATTTTTCATTATGAATATATCTTATGAAATGTTTCTAACCATACAACTGTATTTGACTTGTAGGAAAGATCGCATACATAATATCCTACAAGAAAAGAAGAATGAGACTTGTTCCGAAGAACAAGTAACGACAGTTCAAGATGAAAAATAATATGACAAATGTAGTGACATCATTAAAGCAGAACCTTCCAACCATGAAGAAGTAACCAAGAATAAAGGGAAGACTAGTTCAAGAAGAATGATGTCTAAGTTGCAGTTCATAGTTTCATCATGCAGTAGATGGAAACATCATGGGATACAAGGCAATATTCGTAGCACGAGGCATAGACTACGAAGAGACATTTGCAGCCACTAGATATACACAGGAGAAGAAGAATTATGTGTGCAAATGAAAGAAGGCCTTGTACGAGCTCAGAAGACACCCATGGGATAACACATACATGAGGAACTTGATGGAGACCTGAACCTTTGCTGCAAGGTTGAAGATGAAATTCTATAGAGGATGACAAGCTCTTAGATGGGTACGAGAAGAAATTTTGAAAAATTTCAAGATAGAGGATCTTGGTATCCAATGATCCTAGATGGATACATAGAATATTAGTAGCAGAGGAAGCTACTTGTCACTCCGGTACATAATGTTTCAGTGCATAGAGTACGGAAGACAGAGGGAGTATGATGCTTCACTTCAGAGGGAGCGACTGCAGAAGATCCTGAGGTTCAACATGGTACAATAGGATGGATATATTATTGATGAATCTAGGATTTACAGAGAGTAAAATGGATTCCAACCTTTGCTTCAAGGTTGAAGGCGGAAGACCAGTGATGCTCCTTTTATGTGTCGATGCACTACATTTTAGGCATGGAGGTGTGGACAAGAGAAGTACATAGTAGAGATATTGAAGAGGTCCAGGATGATGGACTTGATCCAAATGGATATCGGTGGCCACCCACCTATTACACTGGCTCAAAACAATTGTCCATTGTGGCAATTTCCTAGTTATTTTTGTACAGTTTTTCGGGTCCTAAACTTTCGGGGCCGTTTTGATGCCCTAAATGATGTTTTTTGGAGATTTGGGGCCAAATGGATGCCATCAACATGGATTTAATTAACCAAAAGTTGTAAATATTAGACAAACCTTTCCAACAAGCTATCGAACGCCCAAATCGGAGATCATATGCAAAAGTTATGACCCTGGGAAGTTGATTGTTCAACTTACCACCTTGGGGCCGCAAACTTTATGACGGTTCATATTCTAGGGTTACGTTTTGGGACTTTTGGGGTTCTCACCTCATTCTTATTATAAATAGGCCCCTTTGGCCTCATTTTGTATTCATCTTGGAACGAATGAGTGTAGCAGCCACATCTCTTCTCAGAGATAGCTACCACCATTCTAGCAATTGTATTATAGTCTGTTCTATTTCCACCATTTAATAGAATATGTGTTTACTGTATCTTTGTTATCTTTGCAAAATGTCTGTTATTATGATTCTGTATATGTTCTTTAATTTCATTCACGCATAAATCCGGATTAGTGGTATCAAAGCAATCTGCTCTTTGATTGTTTCTCGGCGCATGTCCCCGATGAGGTCCGAGTATAGAGAGTTTGGTCTCGAACTAGTTTCACTTGATCATTCTCGCCGTCCCAAATGACCTCCCATGGTGGAAGAAAAGAGAGATGACGGAGTAGGAGATCCTATGAAGTCGCTGCTCGAGGAATCCCTCGAGCGACAGAGGAACGAGATGATGGATAGTTTCTCCCAAATCCTTCGGCAAATGCTGACAATGGCAAGTGCATCTTCAATGAGCAGTCAGTTCGGGGATGCAACTCCCTTTAAGGTACAAGTTAACTTTGATATTCCTTTATTTGAAGGTAATATCGATGGAGATGCCCTGGATAATTGGTTGAATGTTCTAGAAGGGTATTTCTCTATCCACAATTTTTCTAACAGAGGAAAGATCACCTTTGCGCTCCTTAAGGCATTCCCCCATGTCCAAAATTGGTGGGGTGCTTATTGTGAGCAAAAATCTAGACAAGTTTGGAATATTTGAAACAAATCCCACTTGGGCCTCTTTCATAGATGCTGTCAGGGAACAATATTACCCTCTTGGAAACTATGATGACCAGTACACAAAATGTACCATTCTACGTCAAGAAAGGGACCAGACGGTGTCGGAGTACACTAAAAAATTTCATACCTTGTGTACAAAGCTGAGTATAAAGCACTCCGAGCGACACCTGATTCTGAAATATCGCAGTGGTCTACATCGGTACATTCGAACTGAGATGGACTTCCTCAACATCTCTTCACTTGGATCTGCCTATCAGTATGCTGTCAAAATCGAGGAGAAATTTCGACAAAAGAACAAGCGAGACTTTGGACCTGCACACCCACCACAGAAGCAAGGCAAGGGAAACCCTGGCCCATAAAACACAAGACAAGGAAAGGACAACCAGTCCCCGCCACAAGCAAAGAAGGGAGATGGAGAGACAAAGAAGGACACTGGTAAGTGGTGCGAGTTTCATAAAAGCCCTTGGCACAACACTGATGAATGTCACTCAAATTAGTCATTAGTATCCGAGATCAGATCTTCAAAATCAGATCCTAATTTTGATTCTGAACCGAATGCCACAGCTGCTTACAATGGGAGGAAGATCATTGATGCATACCCCACTGCCACTATTGCTACCGCATAGATTCAACTAGGGGATCTTGAAGAGTCAGAGGTAGAGGAGCACCTATTCCACTTGCAGATGTGGGTGAAGGGGATGCCTCTACATTTTGTTGTTGACAATGGCATCCAAAAGAACCTGATCTCAGCAGAAGTCGTCAAGATATTGGGGCTTCTGACAACACCATACCCGCAAACTTACAGCATCGGTTGGCTAAGCCAAGGACGAGGTATCCGCATTACTCAACAATGCCTCCTACCATATGGCATCAAGCCTTTCCAAGATGAGGTACTGTGTGATGTGGCCCCTCTTGAAGTCTGTGATGTTCTTTTAGGACAACCATATATGTGGAAGCATCATGATGTATATGAGTCACGGCCTCGCAGTGTCATTGTTACTTTGGGAGGAAAACTCTATCGAATACCAGAGACCGTTTCACCAAAAAAATTATCGCAAGGTAGGAAGATAAGCTCCCACATCAGAAAATTATTCCTCTTCACAATTGCGTCTGAAGGAGAACATAAGATCACAGAGACCTCCACACCCTCTACACAGGGTGTCCCTGCTCATCAGACACAAGAAGAAGACAGAACCATTTTTTCCTCATCTATATGAGTACCTATACGATGCAAGGACACACATTCAAGGTTCCATCTAGAAACAAATCATCCATACAACAATTACAGCCTTCTCGGGATGTCAAGGAAAGGAAGCCTCTTCACTTCAACAAATGTCGCACCAGGAGATCAACTCAACACACAGTTCGAGATATGATATGGGATTTGACGCAATGGAGATCATTACTTCCTAAGAATGGAGGATTGATCCAGATGGAGATCGGTGGCCACCCACCTATTCCACTAGCTCAAAACAATTGTCCATTGTGGCAGTTTCCTAGTTATTTTTGTACAGTTTTTCGGGTCCTAAACTTTCGGGGCCGTTTTGATGCCCTAAACGAAATTTTTTGGAGATTTGGGGCCAAATGATTTCTTTTGAAATGTATCTAGTGGACCAAAAGTTGTAAATATTAGACATACCTTTCCAACGAGCTATTGAACGCCCAAATCGGAGATCGTATGAAAAAGTTATGACCCCGGGAAGTTGACTATTCAACTTACCACCTTGGGGCCGCAAACTTTATGACGGTTCATCTTCTAGGGTTACGTTTTGGGACTTTTGGAGTTCTCACCTCATTCTTATTATAAATAGGCCCCTTTGGCGTCATTTTTTATTTATCTTGGCACAAATGAGTGTAGCAGCCACATCTCTTCTCATAGATAGCTACCACCATTCTGGCAATTGTATTACAGTCTGTTCTATTTCCGCCATTTAATAGAATACGTGTTTACTGTATCTTTGTTATTTTTGCAAAATGTCTGTTATTATGATTCTGTATATTTTCTTTCATTTCATTCATGCATAAATCCGGATCAGGACTGCAAGGCCATGACCACACCTATGGCATCGAAGCTGAAGCTATTTAGTGTTGCTTCATCAGAGACGGTTGATGCCACGATGTATCGTCAGATGATTTGTTCCTTGATGTACCTGATGAATACGAGACTAGATATTTTCTTTGTTGTGAACACATTGAGACATGTTCACCTGATGGTTGCAAAGCATGCAGTGAGGTACCTGAAGGTTACATTTGATTATGGGCTCAAGTATGAGGCAAATCAAAAGATTATGTGGATTCGTATTGGGCAAGTAGTTCCATTGATAGGAAGAGCACTTTGAGGTGATACTTTAGTATGGGATCAACTGTGATCTCTTGGTTTGGCAGGATGGAGTCCTGCATGGCGCTGAGTACAGCTGAGGCAAAAGAAGTTGCCACTTGCTATTTGGGAGGTAGTATGTTTCTTTTGAAAACTACTATTTGATTTGGTTGATCTGACTTGCATTTTTTTGTATGATGCAGAGAGGAGCAGTGATCCAGATCAATATCTCTTGAAAGAAGGATTTCTAGCATAGCTGATGAGATAGGTTGTCTAAGCATAAGTCCTGGCGAACATCGCAGGTTATCCTTGGATGTAATCAGCCCTGATGTGATTCTATGCTAGAAATGGCCAAAGTGAAGTTTGAGTACTTCAGGGAGAAGCTTGGTGTTCTTGAGATCGAGGTTCCCTCCAAAGGGAAGTGATGAGTCTATGAGCCATTCTGACATGGGAGAGGATTAAGTTCCTTCCATGGTCAGATGTAAGGGCTGAGCCATTCTTTCATGGTGAGAGGATTTAGGTTCCTTCCATGTCAGATATGAGTGCTGAGCCATTCTAATATGACTATAGGATTGGTTCCTACATGATTAGATATAAGGGCTATTTCCATTCTTGGAATGGAGGTTCCTGGTCAGTTACCAGGAAAACTCAATCCAGGACTGAGAGTCATTCTAATGTGATAGAGGGATGTGTTCCCACTTGATCAGATGTAAGGGCTGAGCCATTCTATCATGGTTAAAGGATTGGGTTCCTCCCATGTTAGATGTGAGTGTTGGCCATTCTGATGAGTAGGTCAAATGTATGGGAAACTGCCATTCTCTGAGAGAATGGAGGCACCTGGTCATTTACTAGGAATCCTTAGTCTAGGATTGAGAGCCCTTTTGATGCGATGTGTTTACACATGGTCAAATGTAAGTGCAGAGCCTTTCTGATAGGATAAGGTCAGATATAAGTGTTGAGCCATTCTAGCATGATGTGTTTACACATGATCAGATGTGAGTGTTGTTCCTTTCTGACAAGATGGGGTCAGATGTAAGTGCAAAGCCATTTCGATGTGATGTGCTTGCACATGATCGGATATAAGTGCTGAGCCATTCTGGCGCGATGTGTTTACACATGGTCAGATGTGAGTGCTGGGCCTTTCTGACAAGATGAGGTTAGATGCGAGGGCTGGGCATTCCTTTCTAACAAAATGAGGCCTGATGTAAGAGCTGGGCTGGCCATTCTGACTTAAGTGTGATATATAAGCGACGATGAAGACCTACATGAAGGGTAGGCCTACAAAGATGAATCTGTAGAACTTCCTGTGACAAGAAGAATGAAGAGATAACACCATTTGATTGAGATAGCAGAAGCAGTAATGATGATGATGATTAAGTGATGATCTAGCTTTGATGATGATCTAGATCAAGTGATGATCCAGACTTGATGATGATCCAGTAGTGATGATCTAGATCAAGTGATGATCTAGACTTGGTAATGATCTAGTAGTGACGATCCAGATCAAGTGATGATCCAGACTTGATGATGATCCAGCAGTGACGATCCAGATCAAGTGATGATCCAGACTTGATGATGATCTAGTAGTGATGATCCAGATCAAGTGATGATCCATACTTGATGATGATCCAGATCGAGTGATGATCTAGATTTAGTGATGATGATCCATATCCAAATGAAGATGACTTGAAGATGAAGATGAAGAGAACTCAATGATGATCTAGATGATACAGAGAAGAAGACTTGTGCCGATAAATTGTGCCGAGAGAATACCTTCCTAGTTAAGAGGGAGTGCTGATGTAATTGTAACTTCAGAATGTATTCATCCGTATATCTTATGTATTGTACCTTGATGTTTATTCTGGGATGTGTCTGTAATGTATTTGATTCATGTCACACCCCGATGTTTATTCCGGGAAGTTTCTATAATGTAAACAAGTCATGTCAAGTCATTGTGGGTAACCCTCCTATTTGTCAAGGGTTAAAGTCCCCACAGTTGTGGGGCCCTAGGGTTGTTAGACTATCCTAGAGAATTCGACGCTAGGTGAGTCATTGTAAGTTAGGGCAATAGTCTCCACCATTGTATTAAGGGTAACCCTCCTTGTTGGTTGGAGGAGGAAAAGTCCCCACATGTTGTGGAGCACTAGGGTTATTAGACAATCCTAGAGATGTCGGCTCTAGTAAGTAATTGTTAAGTGAGGCTGACATGTTGGAGTGGGTTTCAAGAGAATGAAAGAATATAAATAGAGAGTGGGCCTCTCTATTTATCACACACACACTCACTCATTTGGGTGCATGAGTGAGAGAGGAGAATCTCTCTTAGAGAGAGAGAGAGAGAGAGAGAAGCTGTGGAGATCATCTTTATGTTTTTGGGTTTTACTGTTGCCATTGGTACTCGTTCTATCTCTGATGAAGTTGCACATTTTTCTCCTTTATGTTTTCCCCAAGGAAAATTCTTTGTGTCTCTTGTCTCTTGTGTTTTATTGTTGTGCATGTTATTCTCTCAGTTAAAGATCCTAAGATCATAATGCTAAGCTTGAATGATAAAAATCTAACATAGAAAACCATTGGCAAAGGACATATTCCAGTATCTGCGTAGTTATCTTGGAATGAAAAGTTCTATATAGTGAACTCTATCATGCACAGAGCATGTTTAAGCTATGAAACATTTTGTAAATTTTGTTTTAAGAAAATCCCCACCTTCTCCTAATTAAGGGGGAGTGTTGGAAATATTATTTACTTGCAGATCTGTATCTGATCTCAGCTGACTCTGCCAAAGTCTGTATCAGTCTAGATCTTGTCGGTCAGTTTGACAAGAGTGAAAGTCCACGATTCGGCAATCTAAACTAGATGAATTAATTTCTGAAGCTAAGTTTGTAGGTAGATAATTATTACAACCATTAATGGCAAGTCTGTAGATTCACGTGCAAACAATTTTCAGGTTTCCTATAAATAGAAGAAGAAGATTGTAAATCACATTAGACACAAGAGACAACAGAACTCTAGATGAGAAAAAGAGAGAAAGAGAGAACTCCGAGTAGAGAGTGAAGTTGAAGCTCAATCTTCTATGTGTGTGATTCTATTGAAGATCCGAAGCTCAAAGGATCAGTCGGTGAGTCGACAAGCTTGGATCAAAGAGTTTGTATTACCTTTTGTTATTTCTGGACAAGTTATTTATATGAAATAGTTTATGGTTGAATGCATGTTTATTTAGTCAGACATTATTTCCAGAGTTACTTGTGTAAATGTTGTTTACAATTACGGTTTAGTGAAAGAAAAAGAATCCATAAATTTCTCACCCAGTGAAAGTTACAAGTTTTACGGCAGAGTGGTCAACACAAGTCTTCCTAAATATTTGGTTATATGTTTTTATAAGTTATGTTGAATTGTTGATTGTGTCGGTTTTTACTTCATCTTACTCATAGGTGAAAAACATTTGTAATTTCTTAAGTCTTTTAGACTAAGAAATATCATTTGTAAATTTCGACTAAAACCAAACCAGAGCAAGTGAGTCCAAGTAAAACGACCGAGTAAAACCGACAAGTTGTCAGTTACCGAAACCAATAAGTAGTTGAAGTAACTATCGGTAGAAATGACAAGTAAAAATATTGAAGAGGAAAAATAGTAGGGTCTAAAAGGCCGACCATATTGGTATATGTGTCTAGTCAGAGTTAGACAAGTTTCACCCGACAAGTAAAATGAAAAAGAGGTCGGCGTGAAATTTTTAATAACTTAGCGGTAAAATCAAGTTTAGTCGACTCGGTTTTGGCTGATTGGTATAAGAGCAAGGTTCAGGAAAGAAATCGTGTCTTAAAAATGGAAAAGTAATTTTGTAAGGAAAGTTAAAAATTAAAAATGGCTTCCACTTTTGGTTCATTGCAAACTCCAATTTTTACAGGAAATAATTATGAATATTGGTCTCTAACAATGAAGGATTTGTTTAGAGGTCAAGATGTCTGGGAGATAGTCCAACATGGTTATGGAGAAGTATCAGATATGACAGCATATAACAATCCCACACAAGCTGAGAAAGATGTCTTGAGGGAACAGAGGAAGAAAGATGGAAATTCTTTGTTCAACATACACCAAGCCATGCATGAAAGCATACTCCCAAGAGTAGCAATAGCAGTTAACGCTAAGAAAGCATGGGATACATTGGAAACCACCTATCAAGGTCTGGGCAAGGTAAAGACTTCCAAGTTGCATATTCTAAGAAGATATTTTGAATCTCTGTACATGAGAAATTCAGAGTCGGTAGACTCATTCTACACCAAAGTTGTTGGTTTGATAAAACAACTAAAATATCATGGAGAAGAAATAGAAGACCAAAGGGTTGTTGAAAAAATTCTCAAAAGTCTTCCCCTAAGAATTGAAAACTTGGTTGTGACCTTGGAAGAACACACAAACATGTCAGTGTTTACCATTGATGAGTTGCAAGCTTCACTCATCAATCATGAACACAGGTTCAGCATAACACAAACATCATTAGAAACTGCATTCATAGCACAATCATCCATAATCTGTTGTAGAGGTAGGGGGAGAAACAACTCTAGAGGCAGAGGAAGAAGTTCTTCTAGAGGAGGACGAGGCAGAAGTCTTGCAAATTTTGTTGGTAAAGGAGAGAATTAGAATCCAAGTCAGGAAAGTGGTTAGAGGTTTGATAAATAAAAAATCCAATGTCGTTATTGTAACAAATTTGGTCATTATGCATATGAATGCAGGAAGAAACAACATGACCAAGAAAGGAAAAGACCAAATCAGCCGACCAACACCAGCACTCCGACAAGTGCAATGTTAATGGAATCTACATCTGCAATTGAATGCAATGATGTTCAAGAAAGTCCACATGACATATGGTACTTAGATTCAGGCTACAACAACATATGAGTGGTAATTTAAATTTGTTTTCCAGTCTAGATAATTTAGTTCAAACTGATGTTACACTTGCAAACAATCTCCAAGTTACTATTTTGGGAAAGGGTACTGTTGGTATTCTAACCAAACAGGGGGATAGTAATTATATCCATGATGTCTATCATGTTGAAGGTCTAAAACATAATTTGTGGAGCATTGGACAATTGATATAGAAAGGATACAAAGTCTACATAGAAGATAATCATTGGGTGATTAAAGGCAAGAATCCAAGCAATCGACTGATAGCAAAAATGCCAATGACAAGCAATGGCTTGTTTCCATTGAGGATAGTTCCCGATATGAAAGAGAAGACAAATACAGGAGCTGCATTCAAGGTAGAAAGTAAAGAAGCAGTTGAGTATCTCGATAAGGAAGAAAATGGCAGCTTTGATTTTCAAGCTACATTTCAAACGGAATTTTCAGGATGAAAGCTAGTTGTGGCATTTCAGATTCGGACATTTGAATTTTGGTGGGTTGAAGCTACTGTACACAAAGAATATGGTGAAAGGATTTCCATTGATCGACAGACCGTAAACGGTTTGTGAAGGATGCATTTTTTTCAAGTAGCATAGAGATACTTTTCCAGTCAGAAAGTCATAAGAGCACGCACACCACTTGAAATTGTGCACTCTCATATTTGTGGTCCAATGCAGACATCATCCATTGGTGGCTGCAATTATTTTCTAACTTCTATTGATGACTACTCAACAAAAACATGGGTATATTTTTTGAAACATAAATCTGATGCATCTGGTTATTTTCAGTAGTTCAAGGCACTCATGGAGAACCAGAGTGGACACCACATCGAGATATTAAGGACCAACAGAGGAGGTGAATATGATTCGAATGAATTTCTAAATTTTTTCAAAACCCATGGCATACAAAAGCAATTCATTGCACGGTATACACGGCAGCAAAATGGTGTTGCCGAAAGAAAGAATAGAACCATCATGGAGATGGCATGCAACATGTTGGCATCCAAGTATTTTCCAAATGAATATTGGGCTGAAGCAGTCACAACTGCTGTATACATTATGAACCAGTGTCCGATAAAGGGTGTGAAGAACAAAGTTCCTCAAGAATCATGGACAGGTATGAATAAAATTTTTTCTCATTTAAAATTCTTTGGTTGTGTAGCATATGCCCCAGTTCCAGATGAGTTGAGAAAGAAATTAGACAAAAAGGGATAGAAATGTAGTTTTGTCGGCTATTCTGAAGACATAAAATCATACAAGTTGTATGATCCTATCGCAAGGAAAGTGATAATCAGTCGATATCGGAGATGATTTTAAGGAACCATACTTATTTAAAAGTGTATAAATGTTGGCGAATATTACCAATTCTTAAAACGGCAACTATAAAATGATTGGCAATATTTTCAAAAAATATTTTAATTTCCAAGGATTTTATATCGTTTATATAATAATTTGGCGATTTTTAGGTTGAGAAAATTTTACCCCATCAAAATTGGGCAAAACAGGGCTTCAAAAAATGCAAAATGGCGAATATTTTTTGGGAGAAAAACATGGAAAAATAGCCCACTGGGATAAAATTCTTCCCTAAAATTATCCTCGGTCAAGATGTTCAATTTGTCGAGAATGAATCATGGGATGGAACTGTCGACATAAATGTCAATATTGTGTCGAATGTCGACAATGATGACATGGTAGAGGAAGTGGTTCAAATACCACATGTAAGTCAACTGATTGCAGCACCATTGACTCCCATGACACCATGACATCGTTCATCATAAGGACCATCGACACAAGTGGCAGCTCAAGCTACACCGACAATCACACCAAGAGGACAACAGTCTCCATCAAGTATTTCGTTGAGGTCAACATCGAAAAAACCGGTGAAGACAAGAAGTCTACGTGAGATATGTGAAGATGGTACACCAAATTCATTCTCTCTCTTTGCATTATTTTCTCCTATATATGATCCACTAACATTTGAAGAATTTGTCAAAGAAGAAGTATGGGCACAAGCCATGGATGAAGAAGTAGAATGCATTGAGAAGAATCAAACATGGGAGCTGTTTGATGTACCAAAAGACAAAAATGTAATTAACATCAAATATATTTACAAGACAAAGCAAGATTTTGATGGGAATGTGCAAAATCACAAAGAAATAATGGTAGCAAGAGGGTTCACACAACATCTCGGCATAGATTTCAATGAAACGTTTGCACCTGTTGCACGCATGGATACAATCATAATAGTCTTGGCCATTGCTGCACAAAACAAATGTCCTGTTTATCAAATGGATGTTAAGTTAGCATTTTTGAATGGCTATCTGGAAGAGGAAGTATATGTGGAACAATGACAAGGATATGAAGTTCCAGGTCAAGAGAATAAAGTGTACAGGCTGAAAAATGCACTCTATGGTTTGAAGCAAGCTCCTAGATCTTGGTACAGTCGGATTGATTCCTATCTCAATGAAAATGGATTTCATAGAAGTGAAAGTGAACCGACATTGTACACCAAAGTGAATGAGCAAGGTAAGATGTTAATTTTATGCTTGTATGTAGATGATTTACTATTTACTGGTGACTTGGCATAGAAGAATTTAAAGCAATCATGGAAAGTGAATTTGAAATGACTGATCTGGGGCTTATGAATTTTTTTCTGGGCATTCAAGTTCAACAGTCTGAAAGTGGTATTTTTATATCACAGTCAAAGTATGCAAGTGAAATTTTAAAAAGATTTCACATGTCTAATTGCAAGACAGCCCCAACATCAGTAATAACAAGTTTAAAATTGAGCAAGGATGATGAAGGATCAACTATAGATCCTACGTTGTTCAAAAGGCTTGTTGGCAGCCTTATGTATTTGACAATGACAATACCATACATCATGTATGGAGTAAGTCTGATCTCAAGATTCATGGAGTCACCAAAAGACTCACATTGGCCTAGAGTGAGATTCTTCTATGATGATTTTTATTTCATGGTCGAGGATGATAAAAAGGAGTGTGCCATTAGGTCACAACTTATTTAGATATCCATTAATTAATATATAGGGTGCAACCTTCATTGCTAATATTTTCCTCTTTTTCTCTATCATTTTATCTAAATCCTATCCTTCTTGTAGAAGTTTTGTGATGTATACCAATTCCATTAGGATGGATTTGACTCCAAATAAGTGTGCATTAGGAATTTCTTCATATATCTCGACTAGATCTTCATCGTCTCTATTCTTGATAGATGGTCAGGTCCAACATTTTTATTTCTACGTCATACTAATATCTCAAATTCAAATTATGGGAATAGCAGGAGCCATTTACATATCAGACCATGATGTAGTGGCTTATTGATAAAGTACTTCAATGCTTGATGATTCGTGAAGAATATAAATGGGTTATCCAGCAGATAATTTCTGTATTTTTGCAGGGAAAATATCATTCCTAACCCCTCACACTTTGTCATGGAGAACTTTCTTTTTTCTTTGTTCAACTTCTGACTAACATACACATTTGGATGGTCCATTTCGTCATCACCAAGTTGTGTGAGTATTGCTCTGACTACAATAGCTGATACATCAATGTGCACATGAAATTTCTCTGACTAGTCTAGAAATATCAAAACTGGAGCTTGAACTAGCTTTATTTTTAGTAGTTTGATTGATTCTTCAAATTTTGGATTCCAATGGAACTCAATATTTAGCTTTAGCAATTCTTCCATTGGAAAAGTCATGTCAGGATAATATTTGATGAATTTTCTATAGTAGCTTGTATTCCCCAACAGTATTTTGACTTGCTTGGGGTTGAATGAAGGTTTCAAGTCAATAATTACTTTAATATTTTCTACATCAAATTTTATACCATCTTTGCATACAACATATCCTAACAATACTCCAATTAGTGTGGCAAATATGCATTTCTTGATATTGAGTGATAACTGATTTTTTTTGCACCTTTTTAGTAGTATATGAATCCACTACACATTGTCTCTCAGCATTCAATATACTATCCAGTCATCAAATAAAATAGTCATTTTTTTGTATAGATATTCTTGAAATGCTTTGATGGAAATTATTTAAAATACAGCACGAGCATTCTTAGTGCAAATGGCATAACCTTGTAGGAGAATGATCCATATTCATAGACAAACATAGTCTTGTGTTGATATTATTTGGCTATGGAAACTTGGTTTTACCCAGAGAATCCGTCGGTGAACTAATAACACTCATTCCCAATGACTTCATTGATAATTTCATCGGAAAATGATATTGGGAACATGTCAATCATAATTACTTTATTCAGTCCTTGAAAGTCAACATAGATTCTGAAACATTTTTTGTCATGTTTCTTTGGCTACATGACCATCGAAATGATCCATTTTGATTGATTGATAGGTTATATAATTCTTGCATCTAGCATAGTTTCGATTTCATTTTTAACAGTATCCTTATATTTATGTGCTAGATTATAAGGAATTTTCTTCATAGGTTTGGCATCAGGAATGATGTCAATTTTCATTTCTCCCATTTCCTCGACAAGACTTTTAATTATTTATAGTCATAAGTGAATACATCTTGATATTCTTTCAGTAAATTAACAATTTCAGCAGTTAGTGTCTCTAACCAATAGTCATTGATTTTATCCATCTTAGGTTTTCCATCATTTGAGATGTCAAATTCTTATATTTTGATTTGTGCATCCATCTATTCTGGTGCTTTCTTGACTGGTTGATGCATACAAGGATGGTCTCTTTTCCAATGAAAGATTTTCCTAACAGTGTTTTCATTTCCCATTTGTAGTTGTATTGGTGAAAGGGGTGACAAATTTTTGGTTGTCATGATTATTTTGTACTTTTCATTGAGTTGGTTGATTTTATGACTTGTATGAACTGATTTATCCAATTCTTTGATGAAATGCTCTATCTATTGGACAAATTCTTTTAGGCACTCTTTAGCAGGTGAGAATGATAAATATTTAATAAAGTTTTCTTTAAGTGTTTTCCAACTAAAGGTCTCTCTTTGTGCTTCTTCCATTTTGTACCATTTGTTAGGGAGATCCTCCAATGTTCTATGGAATAAGTGGGGCCACATTATTTCGTCTCTATATCCTAGTATTTTCCTTTGGCATCTTTCTATGTGCTCCTCAGGGTCTAGTTCTTGCATAAATTTTGGAATCTGAGCTTTAGGTATTACTTTCTACCCTCCAAATATTTGAATAAAGTATGTTGATGCAGTTGTCCATGTATACATGCAAAAATTGTGTGTATCCCACCATCTAGTCACTTGGCTTGTGAAGGTTCTATTAATTGTTGTAGTCACCTTTTGTATCTTCATATTTGGATAGTTCTTCAAAAATTCTTGAATCATTATTGAAACTTTATTTCTATTGATAGGATTGGAGGTAATGCTTATCTTTATATATTCAAGGATTATCGTGACCAATTTTTGTTCCTCGTCTCGTAACAATTTGTAGGTTCTTATGATTCAATACTTCATGCTTTTGCACTCCATAAAAGAGGTTAACATTCTTTTTATTGATAATTTTGTCAATTATGATGAGGCAGTCTTCCAGAGAATTCTTCCCCACCCAACATTTTTATAGAATTTGAGATATGTTCTGTATTTATAGGGGAAAACAGGACTCAAGCATTCTTCACTAAAACAAATAAAACATCTTGTATTATCATGACTATGAGGAATGTTACAATCATTGTTGTAGCTACCACATCCCTAGTATCCTCCTTGTTGATTATATCCATTGTTGCGCTAGTTGTTGTTCCTATTATTTTCCCAACCTCTTTGATTATTTTGTTTGGTGGTCTACATATGATATATTGTGTGATAATTATTTTTATTCTTCAAGTTCTTTATGCACTCGTCCATATTGTGTTGGGTCATTTGACATATTCCAAACCATTTTGTCTCAAAACAATCAGCATTATACATACATTGAGTTGTTTTGTGCGGCTCATATCTTTCACATATGTCATAGAAGTACACCATTTGAGCTATTTTGAAATTCTCAAGTCATATTTCTTCCTAAAAGAGTCTTGGTTCCTCTTGTAAATATATTCATTCTTCCAGGAATGGCGTCTTGTCATCATGATGTTGTCTGTTGTCATCAAACTAGCATGAAGCTTTTGTGTGTCCTTCATATGAGCATGTTGTGCAGCATAGGTTGTTGTGTCATATTTTGAGTTCTTGTAGTGACTTTTGCATCATTCCAAGTGTTTCTTCAACTATGCAGTTAGCCCGACCATCAAAGAAATCTACATTTGACTTGAATTTCTAAGCATTTTTTAGAGCGCCGTCGTAAGAGGTGAACTCATATAATCTCAGGGGTGTTTTGATTCTTGGTAATAATCCTACAATAAACCATTGAATGAGAACATTGTCATCCATCTTTGATGGGATTTCAATTAGAAGATCGTTAAATATTTTATCATATTCTTGTATAGATTTTCCCAAAATTGGCACAATTTCTTTAAGTTTTTGAGAATCCAACTCAAGTGCTTGAGGTTTTGAGTGTGGAAGAACTCTAAACCATTATTCTTAATTTCTTGTTTTTTTATTTTTATTTTGGCTTGTTTTCTATAAAACTCATGTACCAGGTGAGAGATCTTTTATGGAGACCACCTGCAACATTTCTATTTTCCTATTCTCATCAAGGATAACATTAGATTCCAATACATTTTCACAAACAAACCAATGTTTAATGGTGTCTCCCCCCCCTTCATAAATAGGACACTACACTTGAGTGGTATCCATAAGAATACAATTATTATTAGTATTACTTGAATTGTTTTTTTTTATAATACTTACGGATGGAAATGACTTGTTGACTGAATACTGACTTTACACCAGCTGGTAACTCATTTCCCATAACAGCTTAACCTCTTCTTCAAAATATTCAATGAGAGGTCAAGGTTCAAACTGATCTATGGCTTCAATAGATGAGATTGCTATCATGGGGGTACCTCCACACAAGTAGAAAAAATGAAAACAGTTCCTTCCATATTTAGGCATGGACATGATCCAATTTTCGTGTACGGTCTTGAAATCATCATCTGACCAAGAATATGTCCATTTGAATATATCCTCCTGTAAATAATAGTACCACTAGGTCCAAGGCCCAAGTCATGCTAAAAAATATGTATAACACAAAGGCCAATAATCATAATCATTAGTACAACATCAATGAGAGTCGAAACATCGGGATTCACTATATGCAAAGGCTACAAGGTCAACTCCATTATTTGTGCTCCATTGATAGACATTGGCTCCTCACCCTCTCTAACTTCTGGTTGACTTTCCCTCAACCTAGGTAGGTGTTTTGGCATATCGACTCTTACTTCTAGTTTCTTCATGCTTCTTTTTGCACGTAGTGGACTAGTAATGTTTCTCATCTCCTCCTACTTATTGAATCTCTTACATCTTCCACGTTTTTGGATGTATGTCGATTGTTTAAATCTAGCCACAATTTTGTTTTATTGAGGTGGACTTGTATTCTTGGCGGTCTTCATTCTTGATTTCTTTTTCGACTAGAATCATCGTTTATCTACTCATCTTCATATGGTTGGAGACCCCCCCCATCGCCAACCCGACTACTCTGGGGATACTATTGTGAATTAAGAAATTTTTTTCATTTGCTAAGGAAATATTCCCACCCCCACTGTTGGAAAAAAATGCTCCCAATCTTTCTGATTTTCTTCCCAGTCTAAGCTTCTTCCAGGTTGCAAGGGTGGTCATGCTTCCATAATTTGACTGACTCCTTTCTTTGGTAAAAAAATTGAATAAAAACTTTGGTATGGTGAGGAGAAGTGACTCATGGAAGTTGTTATAGCATATTTTTTTGATTATTTCAAGTGATATCCTTTCTTTGATAACTTGTTCCTCATAGTAGTTGTTTTATATTTGTTTAATCCACTCGTATAGGTTTGTTAGGACGCATTTACAAAGTTTATGCATAAACAATTTTTCATTAGCAGGGTCAATTCTTCTCATTAATCCGATAGACCAATTTCTTTAGATCATTGGGAACAAATTCAATGATTTTTTCATGTGTCTTGATGAATAACTTCTCTTTGGATTTTGCTAATGTACTTAACTTGTTACTTCTAGCAAAATTTTGGATGTAATTCACCAATTATTGTTCCATTACTCTCTAATTTCTTCCTCACTCACCATTTGTACAAATGAAATAATCTTTTATCTTGAGTAGTACTACTAACAGTGGAACCAATGTCATAATCTAAGGGATTACACTAAGTTACCAGTAGTGGCTTAACGCATAAGAACAAATAAGAAAAATAATTCACATATCATCGTAAAGGAAGAATAATAAAGTAATGGAGAGAGAAGCAACAAGTAATCTATTATCATATAACTATAATGTACAAAATGTAGTATGTATTCATCATGGCTCATCAACCTTGTATATACAAATTACAATTAGTTATTTAGCTATATGTTTTCAAACTTCTTGGTTAGTTTCCTAACTGACTCGACCAATTGATTTGACTAGTTGGTCAGGACGTCTTAGTTTGTTGGCTGAGTAGGCTCTTCCAACACCATCTTATCAACCCAAGAGAAGACTCATGATGGGGACCTACCCATTAATTATAACACCATCATCACCAGACCGTCGTTGTAGGATCACTGTACATGTTGGTAATTACTCATTTTCGTTCCTATATTCTTAATTGTAACATTTCCCCTTACTCTTTCATTATTTTGTCAAAAAGGGGTTCCTCAGCACACCAAAAATCTGGGAACTATGTTAGTTACATTATCCGTACCAGCACCACTAGTGTCCCTTAATTGATGCATTTTCACCATGCTAAACCTAACAACACCTTCAATACTATCATTTACACCCTGCTACATGAGCCTTATACTCATCCCAATTTGACATTACCATTTGATGTCTAGGTTACAATACATTTTTTCCATCAAGCCCTTCCAACCCTAATTAATTGTGTACCATTGGTTGATTGTTTCTTGGAGTTAGTCATCTATTTACTCTAATAAAGGGAATTTATGAGCCGCATGCTTACCACCCATCCTCATCTTCATTTGTCACCATCATATTTAGTTAAAATATTTTCTTAGTCCTCATCAGCAGGATCATTATATCAACAATAGATTTAACTTTCATCAACTTCAACAAAATACATTCTAAGAGTTACATTATTAGTGATTGTAACTTGGTTACCCTTATCCTTCATAAAAGGTTAACCTAGGACTAAGTAGGGAAATTCATCAACACTCTTTGCCTTAATAGTCTCCCCTATGCTCGACACCAACTCTTGTATCACAATAGGGGGTGTTGGAGGGACCCTTTGGGGGTCTTAAATTTCATTACTAATCTATGTTAATGAAATTAACAAATGAAAAGTTGGAGCAGATGCAACCGCTCCAAAACTTTCCATGATGTATAAATACCATCTCAACAATGAATAAAACAGACTGAACATTCCTTCCAAGTTGTGTCTTCTTGATGGTTATCATTTGTGTGTGCTCTTTGATGTGTTCTTGAATGTTGTGTTGAAACTTCCAGATCAATAATTTGGAACCATTGCATCTCCCATCTTGTATAGGTGCCAACAGTAGCGAAGGGAAATGGTTCAAACAAAAAATGATAGTGAGGATCACAAGAAATCTTGCAAGATGGGAAAATCTAGGGATTCAAGAACTCTATTGCATTGTGCTCCTAGAAAATGTCTACGTGCATGCAACAAAAAATAGATAATACATTGTTATTATTCTTATTTGGTTTTTAAACTATTTGTCCCAAGTTCGTTGAAAAAAAATTGTTTAGTGCACCATAGTGTTGTTTTTATTTAACTTTGGTTGTTCTAAATAAAATTAACTATCGACTAGTAGTGTCCTTATGAAAGAATGTAGGGGAGAATGCCAAATAAAGTCTAATTCCAACACAACCCAATATTGAAGAATGTGCACAAACCACTGACCTATACTGCTACCAGTATGATATTTGTAAAAGAATTGTTTCTATTCGGCATTTCTACTTTTCCTATAGAAGAACATAGCTACCGAGGGTCATGTGTGTTAAAATTCTAACGAGAAATGTCCTTTTCCCATGTTTTTGTGTTTGTCATGGGGGGGACACAAGTTGTGTTTCCTAACATGTTATATTTTTTAAGTGACTTTATATACTTTATAAACTTAAAGTGAGTTTAAGTTGTGGGACCCAAAAAGTGCATTTAATGTATTTAATATTAAAGTGAATATGTGCATTAACTGAGAGCCATTAGATCAAGCTAATCTCATCCTTTGATTAAGTTGGTTGAGTTAGTTAGGGTCAGTTTGGGTTAGATAAAGTATAAATACATGTTAGGGAAAGAACATAAAACACAAGGAGGAAGAGAGAAATAATTTGCATATTGAGTATTTTTTGTCATATTATCTAGGGCACGATTTTCCAAGTACTGTTGCTGTTAATTACCTATCCGTACAACATTTAATGCCGCAGTCAACGGTCTATATAGTGCTGAATTAAAGACACAGAATTTCAGAGATTTTATGCAGGCTCAATTTCACAAGTAGTGCTACTTAGAAATCCGTACAACCATACATACATTGCTGGCATAGAACCCAAGGCAATCAGAGCACGAAAATTGAAATTTGTACAGTCTTTCTGTTGGCATGTGTGGGATGAATTTAACAGAAACGTTGAACAACAGATTCAGTAAAGATGAGTTACTGTTTTTGGAATTTCATTGTTGATCATTTGACAAAGGATATAAGGTTTTTGAGTGACTGTAAATTTCTAAATAAGACTCAATAACAGATTAATTTCTCTGGGTTTTCCCCTGTGGTGTTTTTCCATGGGCTTGGACCTAAATATTTGTGTTCACATTTTATAGAGATATTGTATTTGTATCATTGTGTGTTTATTGTTCAATTTATTTATTTGTTGTGATAAAACTCATAATAACATTAACTCATTTATGAGACAAGTGTTTTTCGAAATGTCAAAATGAAGCCATAAAACATTTCATCAAAATTCTTCATGGTATCAGAGCCTGGCTCTATAAGTTTGTGACCCTTGTGATTTCTTGAAGAGTTAAGACAGTTGAGAATAGTATTTGTCATTCTCAGTTAATATCCATGGCCACTAGTCTTAGATTTGAGGATACATTGGATGGGGAGTCCAATTTTATCCCCTGGAAAGAAAGAATTGTTTTACTACTTGAGGAATACGAACTATGGGATATAGTTGAGAAATCCATAACAGTTCATGACAAGACTACCGATGCTCTTGGCTATGCAGCATATCAGAAAAAGAATGTTAAGGCCAAAATATTGATTCTTGATGCTATCAAGGATAATGTTATTCCTCATAAAGCTGGTAAATCTAATGCTTTTGATATGTGGGCATCTTTGACTAAGTTATACATGAGTACAAATGAGAATAGAAAGATGGTCCTAAGAGAGAAACTAAGGGATATTAGAATGACTGAAAATGAAAAATTTTCCTCATACCTTACGAGAATTACCAAAGTCAGGGATGAGTTGAGTGTTGTTGGGGAAGTAGTCACAGATGGGGAGTTAGTGAGGACTGCTCTAAATGGGTTCTCTGAGAAGTGGAGCACTTTTGTAAAGAGTGTGGTCTCCCGAGAGAACCGAACAAGTTGGGAGAGATTTTGGGATGACTTTGTTCAGGAAGAAATTCGAGAAGAGTCTCTTCAAAACAAGCAGCAGAAGGGTACCGAATGTGAGGAGAATGCAGTTCTTACAGCAAAAGGACAGAAGAAGAAGAAGGGTTCAAAATTTGACATCAGAAAAGTGAGGAGTTATTCATGTAACACTTATGGACACTATGTAGCCCAATGTCTCAATAAATAGAAGGTAAAACAGCAAGTGGCTGCAACTACGGAGATTGAATAATTCTCAAGTAAATTTGAATAGGATTTTTCACTTGTGTCCATGGTATCCAGCACTGACAGTAACAACTACATGTATGATAATACATGGCTCATTAACAGTGGGTCAACAAGTCACATGACTAGGAAGTTGGATACTTTCAATGTCATTCATGAAATTGGTAGAGGACATTATGTCAATGGAACTCATGAGGTTAGAGGAATTGGGAAAGTGATTTTTCAATTAGAGTTTAATGAGACACTTTAGTTGAATGGTGTCTTATTTGTTCCAAGGTTGAGAGACAACCTCATCTCAACTTCAACCTTGGAAGATGATGGTTTAGCACTTTTTCTTAGATATGTTCATGTAGTCATTTATGATGTGTGTGTTCATCCAATCCGTCTGGTCTTTCTTGGTGAAAGACGTGGCATATTATATGTATTGAGGGGAAAATCCTTAGTACGAGAATCTGGCTGGCTATCATATTTCGAGACAGTTGAGCAGGAATCCTAGAAGGCTGATGAGGTACCAGAAGGTCATACCACAATGCAGGGTAGTGAGCAGGAAGCTCACTCAGGTACCAGAAGAAAACTCAGTTGGTACGAAGAAGTAGAGTTGGAACAAGCTTAGTAATGGAGAGTGGAGTCTATGAAGAGCTCAGAGTTCGAAGTTGTATGGCACCGAGCTTCAGATCAAAGTCCAAAGCAAGAGGGAGTTGCTGAGAACATTGATCCAGGAGGATCTATTCATGGTGATACCAGAAGGACCTCCCTCGTTAAGAGGGAGTGTTAAAATTCTAACGAGAAATGTCCTTTTCCCCATGTTTTTGTGTTTTTCATGGGGGGACACAAGTTGTGTTTCCTAACATGTTATATTTTTAAAGTGACTTTATATACTTTATAAACTTAAAGTGAGTTTAAGTTGTGGGACACAAAAAGTGCATTTAATGTATTTAATATTAAAGTGAATATGTGCATTAAATGAGAGCCCTCAGATAAAGCTAATCTCATCCTTTGATTAAATTGGTTGAGTTATCTAGGGTCAATTGGGTTAGATAAAGTATAAATACATGTTAGAGAAACAACAAAAAACACAAGGAGGAAGAGAAAAATAATTTGCAGATTGAGTATTTTTTGTCCTATTATCTAGGGCACGATTTTCCAAGTATTGTTGCTACTAATTGCCTGTCTGTACAACATTTAATGTTGTAGTAAATGGTCTGTATAGTGCTGAATTGAAGACATAGAAATTCAGAGATTTTATGTAGGTTCAGATTCAGAAATATTGCTGCACAGACATTGCTGGCACAGAACACAAGGCAATCAGAGCATGGAAATAGAAATCCGTACAGTCTTTCTATTGGCACGAGCAGACTGAATTTAACAAAAAAGTTGAACAACAGATTCAGTAAAGATAAGTTATTGTTTTTGGAATTTCATTGTTGATCATTTGACAAAGGATAGAAGTTTTCTGAGTGATTGTAAATTTCTAAATAAGGCTCGATAACAAATTTATTTCTCTGGGTTTTCCCCTATGGGGTTTTTCCTTGGGCTTGGCCCTAAATATTTGTGTTCACATTTTACAGAGATATTGTATTTTTCTCATTGTGTGTTTATTGTTCAAGTTATTTATTAGTTGTGATAAAACTCAGAATAACATTAAATCATTTATGAGGCAAGTGTTTGTTGAAATGTCAAAATGAAGCCATAAAACATTTCATCAAATTTATTCAATGTGCAGTTGACTAGCAATAATTTAAGGAATCGTTGATTGATTAGCATTATTTTTTTACTACAACATTTAACACGAACCAGAGACTAAAACTTCCATCGACCTGACTGCCAAAGTTGCTAGTTGTCACACAATCAACCAAGTGAATGACTATGTGTTTGTGTTGCTTCTTTTGATCGAGTGCATGCTTCAAGAAGTCATTCTTTGATTGCTAATGGAATTCGATTATTGGTCATCCTTTTGGTTACATTAGAGTATGCATTTGAAAGTACAATGTTGCTATTTCTTTTCTTTGAACTTTTATGCACAATCTTTCCATCCAACCAATCAACTATATCACCCCACAACTAGTCTTCAACAATTCAACATATGATTAGACCCCAACTGGTGTATGGGAGAAGAATCCATATTGTTTAAAGTGGTAGTTGACTATAGAATTTAACCAAGAAAATCGATCAAATTTTGACCATAACAGTCAACCAACATGATGTTGATACAATCGACCATCAACATTATTCGTCATTAAGTGGTCATTAACAATGGACCAGGAAAAGTACCGACCAGTCGTTGATCGATCCTTTAGCGATAATACTTTGTCAACTAGTAGTTTGACCACTATTGAAGTCACAGAGAACCCACCAAACATATTCCCATCATGTTCATTGACCTCCAATTGAACAAGAAAGCCAGTCAACCACATATTGATAAAAAGTAGAAGAAGGATCAATTTGACCATCAAAAGATCATCCCAACCATAAGACTTTTGTTGTGTGCTTATATATGGTAAATATATTGATTATTGATGTTAGTTGATTTATATTTATTAATATTAACAAGTCACTTTATTTTTAATCCACTTAACAATATGATGGAAAATTCTACTTCGATTGATTCCTTATGGTTGCGTTCTTATGCATCATCGATAAGTTGTGATAATTCTTCATGGCTAAAAGTTGGAAGAGAAGTTAATGCTTAAATTTTTGTATTTTAGTCGTGCCCACTTTGAAAATACTATCAATGGTAGTTGGAGTTGTTGTCAATATTATATGAGCACACAATATGGTCGATCAAAATTTTAAAACGAAATAATGCTTGGTCGATGCCTATGTATGATTGACGCCAAATCGGTCGATACTTAAAAATGTGGTTGATGAGTCATTTTTAAATTAAGAAAAAGATATCTCGAAATATAGTTGATGTCAAGTAGTATATATTTTTTCGAGTCGGTTTAGGGCTATTATAAAATGTGGCCAATGTTATATGAAGTTCCCCCGCTTCAAAATAAAAGTCATTGTAATTGTAAGTTGAGAAATAGTTTGTAGTTTGTTCTTATTCCCAGTCTTTATATAATGACAATGGAGTCCATATTGAGTCAATTTGAGTCACTAGTATATAAGTGAGTCTATATATTGTTAGACGATAGGATGTTAAACATGTGTTTTTTTAAGGAAGGCAATCTCCTTACCTTTGTAAATGATTTTGGTCTTTAGTTGACTTTGTTAGTTGAGTCGAATCAAACTAGTCGAACATCATGTGCATAAGAGAAGGCGGCCTAAAAAACTTTCATGTATTTTAAATCCTTTCGATAAAAGATGTCAAAAGATGTCAAAGAACATTCAAGCAAAACATATCATACAGACACACAAACAAAGAGCTTCATGTTAAAGTTGATGACATGAGAACACCTGAATAGATTGTGCCCCCCAATGTGAAATTGTAGAGTAGTTCCTTGGTTGTGACTTTGGAAGATGAAGGAAAAGAAATGGTAGAGAAAGAAGAGCTGAAATACCTTAGTTCTAAAAAAATGGAGATGAAAGGCAACTAGATGATTAAAGGGTGAGGATTTGACCGACTACTTGGTTGTCACAAGTGTTTTTGCATACTTGTTCTCTTCAGGACGAAAAAGAGTTTTGGGGTGGGGGAGATATTGGTGGGACCCTTTAGGGCCCTTAACTTTAATTACTAATCTATGTTAATGAAATTAACAAATGATTAGTTGGAGCAAGTGTAACCACTCCAACTATCTCTTTGATGCATAAATACCATCTCAAGAATGAATAAAAACGACTGAACATTCCATCCAAGTTGTGTATTCTTGATGGTTATCATCTGCGTGTGCTCTTTAATCCATGCATGAATGTTGTGTTGAACCTGACCACTCAACAAGGAGTCATACATTTCAATAGTTGCAGTTTTCGTAGTTATGATTGAAGGCATCCAAATCTAGTATTTCAAGTTTCCCTCTTGACACCTTCACCAATACTCATGTCCACCCACCTTCGTGGTTGTTTCAACATCTTCAATAGTTCACCCCCCTTAGGGATCACTACCATCATATCGGTGCACCAAGTGGATATACTTATGTAGGGACTAAAGCCAACTTCAACCATACTTGACAGTTTAGAGGTTTGACTTAGATATTCTCTTATTCTAATTTACTTTGACATAATTTCACGAGCATAGGGATTCCTATCTCATTTGTATAAAACCATTCCTTATGTGTCATCAATAAGTTTATCGCTTCAATGATTACCTTTAACACTCCCCTATGGGATACTTTTTACTATACACAATTGCTTGCTTACTATCATAGTGATAGAATGTTAACACAAGGGAAAGAAATGATGATGTATTTTAGTTATACAAGTCCCTCGTGTTCTCACACATCAGGGGGTCGAATTTTTTATGAACACCTAAATTTCACACACCTATGACATTTTCGTGTTCAATAAAAAAAGAGAGCATCAAAATACAACATATAACTCGCAAAGATTCTTATTCAACAAAATCAACATGTGAAATTAAAAATGAATAAAAAAGTCAAACATTGATCCACTCACATGGATTTATAAAAGGAATCCCTCATGACATCATGTGAAAACCTTTGAAAGTCACGTGGATGTACCAATGCGCATACCATTAACTTCTATGCTACATTTAAATCTTTGCAACCACACTTTGGCTCCAAGGAATTTCAAATAGTGTCCATCACATGCTTTGGAATTCAATAGCCCCCATACTTGTATCTTGAGGCCAGTTCATGAGAGGGCGCATTCACATGATGAATCAGTTGTTTGAAGGCTTCTATTTATACTATAAAAGGAAACCATGAGCATGCATTCGATAAGGAGAAATTAAGAGAAATGTTGTGCTGCAAGAATTAGTTTGAGAGACAGATATTTTATCCTCATCCTCTCCATTCATTGGCATTCCAATATCACTTGGATTATTCCTCAATATGAAAGTCTTTTGGCTTCATCATTCCAAGTTAGTTAGCAAGCAATTTCAGAGAGATCAAAGGACCCTACCAAAGGGAGTGTTGGCTATCATTCGCAAGCAACATTTTCCTAGGTGACACCATTGTATTTAAGTTTTTCCATTTGACATAAACATTTGGTTGAAGCTCATTCCTTATTGTGTTTTTTTCATCCATGCAATTTTAATCTTCAAAGTATTTTTTATATGTGTTGTTATTCATTTCATAGCTACAACATTTTCTATTGGACTTGTTAACCCTCGCTTAATTTGTTTCCTTGGTTACAACCTACAAGGAAAGGATGCATTTCTCACCATCCAACCATTTTTCTCACAATAACGAGGATGCTTTTTACCTTGAATATAACCATGAGGCTAAATAAAGGATAATAAAGTCAAAACCAAATTTATACCTACAACCTATTTTGTGAATAGAAGCAAAGTAGATTTAGAAACAAAGTTAGATTTATAATTGTAGTGGAAAGCCATTTGTTGGACATGTATTTTCCAATGGAATAGAATTCCATATTAAAACACGCATTTAGATAAGGGATATTTATAAGGTATTAACGGAATTGCAACTTGCCAAAATCTAAAAGAAGTTCCATAGTTTTTGTGAATATTTTGAGAAAAATCAAATATGGTTGAACTTTAAATTTTTTATTAACCAATCATTGCATATATGAATATCATAAATAAATCAGCCACATAAATCATTCAACCGTAAGAGACAAGATATACCCTGTGAAAACCCTCCAAACACAGAGGATGAAAAACCCAACAATTCTTTGAGTATGATAAATAGATTTGCAGAGAATGGTTTGCAACACATAAGCATATTTCCCGATAGGAGATATCACCTCAGTAGTAGAGAAGAGAGATTCAATACATCATAATGATCAACTATGTTGAACTTGCCATATCCTAGCATATTAATAACAATCCAAAACACCTAGCATGCACAAAGATATGTGCCCTTCCTTTCATTATTAGTTTTTAACTGAATGGTGACTGACTTACACCAAGTCTTTTAGTTTTTAAGTGAATGTATGCCCATAAAGTTAGGAGGCTAATTGAATGTCTTTGGTGCTTCACAATTAGTATCATCCATGCTCAATTTCTATTATTATCTTTTGCATGGATATTCTTAGTTAACTGAATGTTAATCACTTAGTTTAATAGGCTAACTTAAGTGCCATCAATGCTTTATTACTTCAATTACATTATTACTATTTTTTTAATTCTTTGCATGGATCTCAGAGAGATTCCTTATGTAACTAATACACTCTTTATCTACAACTAAGGCTTTATTGAAGCCTTTACAATTCGAGTTCCCTTGGGTGTAAATATAGACAATTTGAATCCTTTCTCTTTCTCTATGATTCATCTTATTATCATTAATTAATTATTGCATGGTCCACATGTGCATTTATTTATCCATCTTATCATATCATACTCAAAAGAATTATTCCATACATATTGATGATCATATATATCACCCAAGGTCATATAGTCATATGCTAAAGTAATTCACTCTAGGGGTAGCTAATACCTCAAGGAGACTTATAGCACTCAATGACCATAACTAGCAATATATCACTTAGTATAGACACCTCAACAAATGTTCCACAATCTTGATACAACACAAGATCATATCCATGATTGGAGATCCATTCTCATAGGGTGCCATCTATAAGAATCAAAATGACTTGATACAAACTGCAAGTCTACAGTCTTGATACAAACCACAAGACTTCAACACTAGCATCCCATCTCAATACATGAGAATATAGATAAAACTTGATACAAACCACAAGTTGTGACTTATAAAAAACACAAGTCCGGAGAATGACTATTGATGTTGTACAAACAACACTCTTTTTAAGCAAGGGAGACATTCTCTGCTTTACGAGGAATTTCCTGCCATACCAAGATTATCTCAGAAGTATCTCAACTTAGTTAATGAAAGCGACTTGTTCACAAATTTGAAATCTGCTCATGAGTAGCTATGTACTGAAATTTTAGTTACATAACCATGACTTTGATGAAGGACGCCCGCACGAAGCTGCTACCCAATTATGATGCAATGGGAGCACGCAAGCGGGCTAAATCAACAACACGCACACACCTAGCAGATGCGTGCATGCGCTTTCTCTTCGGAGTCACGAACCTCCACGCCAGATTACCAGCATGGGAAATAAGAGCGTGCACGTGCGCGTGTGTCCGTATGTATTAAAAAAAAAGAAAATAGTTTGTATTGTTTTGCAACCCACGAGCGCACAAGGAGGATCTGAATTCGACCCCAAGGAGCCCAACCAACTTGTTCAAATCGCCTAAAACGACGCTGCAGTAAGGTAAATAGAGTAGGAATGCATTTTTTTTGTTTATTTCATTGTTTTTAAAATAAAATACAAAATTAAAAAGAAATTGAAAATCAATTGAAATGGGCAAAATTTGATACTGCAGGTACAAATTACCTAACCACAATGACCAATACCAATGAACCATATGAAGAAATGAATGAAACAAACCAAATAGAGGACCCAAACCCCGAATTAAATGAAGAAGAAAACCTTGAAGATGAATTACATGAGGATTTAAACCAATTAAGAATTTTGAGTGATGAATTGAAGAACAAGAAGGAACCCTCTCATGTTTCCCTCGCCATATCAATACAAAACATTATAGAATCTATCATTATTGCGCATAGTGAGATAACCAATTTGAGAGAATATAGGGCTCGAATGAGAGAGCATTATAGCATTGGTATGTCCAAAGAGGAGATTAAAAACCTGAATATCACAAAAGCCCAACTGTGGAGAAAATTTATAGATCTTAGAACAGGACAACCTCTAGATGTGAGGAAGAGGCGAGTTTGCATGGACTGGTGTAATGACCAGCCATGGAGAGAAAACTTGAGGAAGAGATGGTTCATGGTATTCGACAAGAATCCATGCAACAATGTTGAGGTCCCACAGTATTTTCTCTAGAAACTATGGGATGAGTTTGTGATAGGGTTCCATGTGAACTACTTCAACATCACTGAGTTCCAGGGCGTCGGTTTTGGCTCAGCCCAAGATCGACCTCACGCCCACTGGAACCCACTCAGAGGACATGCTGCACCTAGGAAAGAGCCAAACCCATTGGGTTAGGTAGCAGGCTAGATGAGATCCATTAGTCCGTTAGACGTTCCACACGGCACCTTCTCAGGCATACCGAATTTGTGGCTATGTCCTCACAGAGTGAGCAGGACCCCCCTGAGAGACACACTTCTGCATGGTCTACTGGTGGTGGGCGAGGGAGAGCAGATACAGGTGGTAGCCAGGTGGATCCATCTAGCTCGATGAGACCAATGCCACATCGTTGTTCTCATTGTGGGCATCCATGCCAGGTTCCCATGCAGGAGCATGGCACACAGAGTTACCTACACCAGGTTAGTCATTGTTTTATTTAATGTCATAATTTCTAATAAATTTAACTTAGAATCAGATTTTGATGACTTGATTTTTTTTAATGTACATTTATTCAGCACCGAGTCTCCAACACACGGGTGGGATGATGCTGGTTCCTTCAACCTAGATGGATCCATGGCAGCTGCTAAGGACATCGCGACAGCATACACACATGTTGTTTTGTTTCAGTAATTAAATTTAATGTTAGTAGTAATTGGATGTCAATCGTCGCATATTTACTTAAATTGTTGGTTCGTATTTAGTTAATATTTACTAATTGAATCTAAATATTTTTGTGCAAATGAATAGGTGTCTGCAGGATTGAGTGACCAACCATCCCCACCAGGGATCAGCAAATCCCCTCGTGAGCAGGTATCTTGTAATAAAGTATAAATTTAATTTCTATTTTGATGGCTTAGATTTGTATAGTTATATTTTTTATGTACTAGTACACGATGCCATGAATATGTATGTAGGTCCCACCACATACGCATGTCAGTGTCATTATATTTCCACCGACTGCCTTTTTCCCACCATATATTCTAGGTGTATCCCCTGGCATACATGTCCCTTTCCCTGCATCCCTCCCCACCCTGTTCCATCCATCCCTTGCATCCCATCCACCACCACACTTCTATCCAACTCCCCCTTCTTCATCACAGCCTTCATTCACTCCCCCCACCCCACCCATCCACCCCTTCCCTTGTAATTTCCCATGTTTCCACCCTCCCCCCTCCGACCATGATACACCATCCATCCACATTCACCCATCCCTCCACCCCATCCTAGACCTCATCCCCCTCCTCCATATTCCCCCACCACCCTCATTTTCTCTTCCAGGGTGGTCCATTCCATTCTACAACCAGCTGGACTTTATCGTCGTACATCACCACTTCTCCCACTCCAGTCCACGCCCTCTCCCACCGTTCCCCCTAGCATTGTAGCCAACATCGATGTGGCTACATCCTCCACTATGCAATCCATCCTAGCATCAAAGTAGGTTGTACAGCCCACTGCTCCACCTGCCAGCCCCCAGGACTAGCCTGGTGTGTTCACGGTGAGATTGATTAGTTTATGTAAATATCGTTCAATATTAACGAAAATTAACATAGCAGTAAATTGTATGAGTTATATTACTGTTTAAATGTTGCAGGGTGGCATTGCTGAGAGACTTGGATCACAGAGGAGGGTAGCCCGCTCACCACTTACGGTCTCGTCTCAGGTCATCTATTTAAAATTTGAAAACGTAATTTTGATATTTAAATTGTGTTTTATACTTGTATAATTTCCTACAGGAGTTGACATTTGATTGTTGTCATTTCAGATCCCAAGGGGACATGGTCGAAGCAGCCGGGTGAACCGAGCTTCCTCTAGCTCTAAGAAGAGGAAGATTGATTTTGGAGTTGGACCTGGGAACTCCAAGGGTGGGAAAGAGGATTGAGTGAGCCTCCTATGTACACTAGCCATGATGTGGCATTTTGGCATGAGTTTCCATATTTTGTATAGGGCACGAGTTGCCATAGTTTGTATAGGGCACAAGTTGCCATATTTTGTTTAGGGCACAAGTTGCCATATTTTGTATATGATTGGATATTTGTTTATATTAATATATCATTTTGTACTTATTTACAGTAGTAGTTTACAATTGATGCGCTTGCAATACTTATTGTTGATGAAGCAATAAAGTTTGTAAATTCATAATAAAATGCATAAATAAATTAACACTGTAGGTTAGTTAACAAAAAAATACACAAATGCATAAAAATACAGTCTTATTCATTGTCCAAATTGCAATAGAAAGAACTTGTTTGCATTTGGTATTTACATAGTAATTCTAACCTTTCGCCTTCTACTCCATTTTCTATCCTTGAATAACCTTAGGACTGTCTATCAAACTAGATTATAATACTACCTATTAGGCAGCCATAAGACACACCTAAACCATTCTATTCTAGCCTAACCCTTTCTAAAACCCTTGCCCTAGACTCCTACCTTTCCCTCTCTCTAAATCAAGGCTTATTCCTTTCATTTCCACACTAATTAGACCCCCACAACTCTCCCTATATCTTTGACTATAATATCCATTTTGGATAGCCCTAGAACACCACTAACTCATCCTGACCCATCAGTGCGAGAGTTGCATTGAAGGAAACTGAGCAAAACCCTAGTTAACGAAACTGATGCATAGTGGAGTCACTAGGCCATGCAAATGCGGTGGAGAGGCCCCCCTAGAGGTAATGGCATGCGGGGAGACCAATTGAATCGATGGCTCATCGATTTGACCTTGGGTTACCGAGCTATGTCGAGTTGCAAGTTGCATGAAAATGTCGTTCAGGGACACTTGGTCACTCTCGATCCGGGAGTGAAAAACCAAATGGAGCAGCAAGATTGAATGCCATTGGATTTGATAGGTGTGTATGGTGAATTCCGACATGGGAACACCACCAAGACTATCATGGAGGAGGGTTTTTCAGAATTCACCCACCAGTGCGAGAGTTGCATTGAAGGAAACTGAGCAAAACCCTAGTTTACAAAACCGATGCATAGTGGAGTCACTGGCTCATCAAAACCTGGTGGAGAGGGCCCACTAGAGGTAATGTCATGATAGGAGACCAACGAAGTCAACGAATCATCGATCCGACCTACGGTTGCCGAGTTATGTCGAGTTGCAAGTCACATGAAAATGTCGTTCAGGGACACTTGATCACTCTCGGTCCGGGAGCAAAAACCAAACGAAGCAGCAAGATTGCATGTCGTTGGCTCGAAGAGGTGTGTATGGCCAATGCAAACATGGGAATGCCACCAATACTGGTACGGAGGAGGGTTTTTCAGAGTTGACCAACCAGTGAGAGATTTGCATTGAAGGAAACTGAGGAAAGCCCTAGTTTACGAAACCGATGCACAGTGGAGTCACTGGCCCATGAAAATGCAATGGAGAGGGCCCACTAGAGGTAATGGCATGATATGAGATCAATGGAGTCAATGGCTCATCGATCTGACCTACGGTTGCCAAGTTATGTCGAGTTTCAAGTCGCATGAAAATGTCGTTCAGGGACACTTGGACACTCTCTGTCTGGGAGCGAAAAACCAAACGGAGCAGCAATATTGCATGTCGTTGGATCTAACAGGTGTGTATGTCCAATTCCAACATGGGAACACCACCAATACTGGCATGAAGGAGGGTTTTTCAGAGTTGATCCACCATTGCAAGAGTTGCATTGAAGGAAACTGAGCAAAACCCTAGTTTACGAAATCGATGCACAGTGGAGTCATTCGCCCATGAAAACGTGGTGGAGAGGGCCCACTAGAGGTAATGGCATGCCAGGAGACCAACGAAGTTGACGACTTGTCGATCCAACCTACGTTTGCCGAGTTATGTCGAGTTCCATGTTGCATGAAAATGTCGTTCAGGGACACTTGGACACTCTCACTCCGGAAGCGAAAAACCAAACAAAGCAGCAAGATTGCATACCATTGTCTCTGACAGGTGTGTATGGCCAATACCGACATGGGAACACCACCAAGACTAGCACGGACGAGTTTTTTTCAGAGTTGACCCAACAGTGCGAGAGTCACATTCAAGAAAACTGAGCAAAACCCTAGTTTACGAAACCGATGCAATGTGGAGTCACTGGGCCATGCAAACGCGGTGGGGAGGGCCCTCTAGAGGTAATGGCATGCCAGGAGACCAACGGATTCGATGAATCGTCGATTCGAACTCCGGTTGCTGAGTTATGTCGAGATGCAAGTCGCATGAAAATGTCGTTCAGGGACACTTGGTCACTCTTGGTTCGGGATGACATGCTAATTGTTGACCTTGCTCTGTGTTGTACCTTCTGCTTTCTCATTAAATTCTAATTATTGACTCAAATAGAAGAAGGATAAAAAATTACTAGAATAGCAATTAAAATTTAAAGATGAAAGAATAATGCACAAGTCAAATACCATTTCACAATATTAGAGCAATTATTTTTTGAATAGTAGCCCGATGCAACACAAATAGGAGAGAAAGTTGCAAAGATAGTGGTTTACCAAGCAGGACATGTAGAGAACAATATAAAGTGTGGAGTTAGAGGAAAGGTAAGATAAACATGGGTGAAAGATTAAACCAGTGAAGGGTGTCTATTGAAGATACATGCATCAAACATTTTCACTTGAAAGTTACATTCAAATAATTCAATCTCTAATTACAAAGAACAGAAGGAATTGAGAATGCAAATGACAAAAATTTGTATTCTTGCATAACTTTAGTGGCATATTTGTATTCTTGCATATATTTTGAATTCAGGCATAGTCAAATGTAGAGAATCGTGTGCTTGTGCTAGCTAACACATCAAAATCTATTAAAATACAAGATGACCATGAGTGGTTGAAATTGACAGCTACTATTACCCAAGTGGAGTGTAAGCGCAATTACCCAATCTCATTCAATATAGCCAGTTGGATCCTCTCTATTGCTAATTGCCTCCATCAATCTCTCATGCTCTGAATGTGGCAAGAAGTAACGTACCTTGGTTGACTTCTTCCTTGACATTTCCTGCAGATGGATGTTCATGCCAACAATCAATTTTGTGAAGTGATTGACCACAGAACCTTGTCTGTAATCCATGAATACATGCCCACTAGTTCTTCTTTATTTCCCATCTAGTGTAAGATATTCACCCTCAACCACCATCGAGCCAATAGGAAATTCATTTCCTTCATCATCAATCAATGATCCGTTCAGGATTTGCTTACCTTGAATGCATCATGCCAGCCAATAATCTATGCCCCATTCATTGTTTATCGAGGCAACAACTGCATATATGTGTCCTGGTTGTACAAGATCTGAGATATGGTCGTAGTCTGTTGAAATTGCTGAATGACCCTCCTCTAAGTGGGTTGTTTCACCAACTACATGTGGGTCTACTACAAGTGACACACGATCCCAATCATCAACCCAATCCATGCATTCACATTCATCCCATTCACCACTGCTACAAGGGCTGCAAAAGCAAGCAAGTTTTCATGTCCATATTTCAAATAGGGGGTTGTTTGAGCTTCGAACTGAATGAAATACACGTGTTCCTTGTACTGTGCCGCAACTATAGGAACGTGATCAATCTATGTCAACCACATGCCAAAAATTTCTGATTGGCCTTCTTACCATTGAAGTTCGGTTTGACATTGTTGCTAAGCACCATTGAACTATGGATTCTGCATCTTTGATATGGGGGTTTCTGGCAAACCTCATCTCCTCCCTTCGTAGTGCGGTCTTGATGCATGCACTAGCTCCATAATGCTCACCTTTTCCATGCCTGATCTCAAATTAGTTCCATATATGCAGCACATTATAAGTCTTATGTAACATACTCATCCATTGGAAGACTCAGGAATTTTTGAACTGGCCTACACAACCATCTGACCATATCCAATGCTAATCCATCTGTATATCTCCCTCCTTTAGCTGATCATAGAAAATTCAAAAACAATGTTGCACATAATGCAGATCATGGCATCTATCCTCACTTATGTAAAAGTTTGTCTCCTTCTGTATTATCCTATTGTTAACGCTGCTCTCAGAGCCATGCCTATACGTAATATGTACCATGATGCTGACTTGGTCGAAATGGTAGTATTGACTATGGATTTCATTTTGTGGCTGAAGGGTGTAGTTTTCTGCAAAATCCACAATTGACAATATGGTCCCAATGGGAAATTTGTCCCTACATTTTTTGTACAGCTCATCCTGCCATTGCACTACATGCACATGTTGAACATACTACTCGGTTTTCTTGTATAACTCCATCAAAAAATCACATACATGTACCTGTTGCCATGAAAACTAGGGTCGTATTAGAATGTGACCTTTAAAGAATGTATATGTAGAAATTGAACATGTAATAGGAAAAACATGCAATAATCATTTGCACCTGTGACTTCACTAATGCAATATTTTTACTTTCCTTCACACTATCTGATTGATAGGTTACATACTTGAATCTTTGCATCTCCACGCTCATATTGCCAAATTGATGCTCATCACTTCCATGAATGCAAAGGATCAAAAGAGAAAACCCACTACACCTGGAACAATTCCCATATAGACATGACTTTTCATAGTATTTTTGTCCTTCATGCCTTGGACACATGATGCTGGCGATAGAATATCTCAATGCATTTGGTGGTATTACGGATTCATTGTAGCCCTACTCAAGGGTAGTATACAAATCACAAAATATATGTTTATATGTGCCAAAAAAATATTCATATTCTCCATGGTATCTACAACAACATGTGTTTCGATCAATGCATATATGAATGTACCATGGTTTACATTTCTCAAATGACCTTTGGCCCAGGTTCAATTGTGTGTGCTCATTCTTGAATCTCTCATAGATTTCAGTCTGTGTTGTGTCAAGGAAGTGTTTGACGTGGGGTTCACATTCAGTATAACCTTTTCTCATCTTTAGCACATCTCTTTGATTAGATGAAGGTATGGTATGATCATGCCATAATATTTGTACTAATTCCTTGGCAGCATCAATTAGCTTCATATCTCGACGAGGAAACCTGCTGACAAAATCCCAACAATCGTTTCCACCTGGAGTCTATAGATTTTCTCTTATAACATATTACTTTTGAATAGTTTTTCTATTTAATTTAAGTATCTGAGAAGTGTGTGAAAGGAGGCGATGTTGCCGTGTGGACTTGCTTACAACTGATTCTGATAACACATGATGAGCTGCACAAAGCTATTTAGTATGGGATGTCTTCCCAATCGCATTAAAAGTAGATTGGAGATTTCAAACAATATGATTGTTAGCATCTGAACTTCTAACCATCTTTATGCCCAAAATTCTCCTAACAACAACTAAACAATTTGACTTTAACAAACATAGTAATAATTGGCATTTACCTGCATCGCCTTTCGATTCAAATATCCTTTCATTAATTTGTTACATTGCCAATCGATAGTGCATTTGGGAAACTCACCTTCAAGGCCTGATAGACAACTTTCATCCACATGGATACGTCTAGGAGTCCTTTTTCTTGCAGTAGATAGTCGAGGTAGGGAAGGTGGACATGAGCTATGGATCCCAAGGCTTCTTTTTTGTCGTGAATCATTCACATGTCGGTCCATATTGGGAGTGTGCTCGACATGGTTGTGGTCTTCTGGAAGAGATTGCAAATTAATCATTGCTCCTAGGTCCAATGCTTCATACTCAGCATCTCTCAATACACCTATGTCTTCAAGAGCTTGAACATGGCTCGTTGATGAATTGTTGGTTGGAGACTATGTTCATTGTGGAACTTGAGTTGGGTCCTTTGGACACAACCGTTTCATCGGTGGTTCTGAAGTAGAGGTTGTTATGTCATCAAATCTGTTAGGATTAGACCCAGTATCAGTGGAAATGTCTGGACCATGTCTCACTCTCTCCATTTCCAACCTGGCCTTTTCTCTTACCTCATTTTCCTTTTCAATGGGAATATTCCTTCTAGTTTTTCTTTCTCTGTTATGTGAGTTTCCCATATCCAAAAGTTTCTTTATCAAAACTATGAGGTCTACCCCTGCATAAGAAGCAACAAATAAGGTATTAGTTCCATTATACATGATACATGACGCGTTCCAACACAAATAACTAAATTACATATATGTTAGTATGTTAATTATTGGCATTGATACATAATTGTTGATTAAAGGTTTCTCTTTATGTTTGGACAACATTTTGATTTCTATACTCTATTTGAGTCAAGTAAAGATAGTCAAGTTTGCAGGTATTATAGCTATAGGATTTTGACTTCCTTTGTGTTCAAAAAGTATTGGAAGTCAAAAGAAGATGAGTGAAATGAGAAGGTTGAAAATCCCTCGAAAAAAGGAGAAATCATTGAGGTATAGGCATCCTTGTCAAGCTCAGAGGCATGCTATGATAAATCTAGCATGAAGAGGAGAGCATGGACAAGTTGGTGAACTGTTCAATATGGACCCTCTCCCATGATTGCTTCCAATGTTTTTATACAAATTTAAGAGTCTCAATAAAGAACCTCATCTATGCCATCCTTGTGGGAAATTGAAATATATTCATGTGCAAACACTAGTACAAAATGAGGAATTAGCTACTACGTGACTAAAAATTCTAGTCACCATAGGTTTTTCAAGTGATTTACTACTAAATATGAGCAATTTTGATTGACCCAACTATAAATGACTAAAATTAATGACTAATTTAGTCACTAGTTAACAAATATGACTAGATAATAAGTGACAGAGTTAAAAATGACTAACATAAATGACTAATTTAGTCACGGCATAAAAAATGACTAGCTAGAAGAATATGAATTAGTCATTTTTAATTCTATCATGGAAAATTGTAATTGTGACAATGAAGTGTTACAATTTAGTAAAATTTGTAAATTGTCTACCTTCTATTAGTAATATTGGTTCCATGCACCTTGATCTTCAGAGATCCAACAAAGCAATTGCACAAATTTTCTCTTGACCATATTTATCCCTGCTGCACCATTGAAGCAAGCCGTTGTTACCAAAGAAAAATATACAAATTTTCTCTTATTAAAATATACAAATTACAGTTTAATAATTAAACATAAGTATAGTAAGTAGGCTAACATCTAAAAAAAAGAAACATGTAAAAAGAATTTGTAAAACATTTTTTATAACATTGAAATTCCAGACACTGTGTGTCTCTGTCTAAGACCGAAGGATTCTACTATAATCCTTTTAAAACTAGAGAAGTTACTGAAAGATAAATATATTTTATTTTTAAGTATGCAGCATTAAAACCCTAATTCTTCTTAACTGAGGATTAAAACAAAGTGTAAAAATCATTAAGGAAATTATTAAATAAACAGAGCTAGTATCGAATGAATATATGTAAGTAATGCTATTATCTATTATCTATTATCGAACATAGTTAAAAATTTACTAAGTATAATAAATCTATTATCAAACTGTAGGGTTTATATAATAATTAACCCTTTAAAATCCAAAACCAGAATAAAATATTACCCTTAAAAAAAAAAAGTAATCTTCCCATAAACTGTGCATGGAAAATCATTATAATTATAGGGTAATAATGAAATATATTACATATACAAATTATTGATTAAAATAATCCAATAATAATTACAACTTTTGCAAATACAGAATCCTTTATTAAGGAATGGCTTATGGCCTTTAGAGTCAAAGGGTCGAATTTCAGGCCTGCTAATAAAACCAAAATGCACAAAATCTTTTTATATTAAACATTATCAAAATATTTTGCTGACAGGAGAACAAAATCCTGTTCACATTACAATCCCGACTCTTTCACTATCTTCCTTTACTAAAATTTATTGTAAAAACAGAAGTAAACTAGACAGAGGTCGACAAGCCTCTCTGAGTTTAGAGCTGGGATCTTTTTAAAATAAAAATTAAAGAATTTGAATTGCTCAAGCCATAAGGCTAAAACATCTTTTAAAAACCATTTTACATCATGACTTCAAGAACCTTCTTCACTCTGCACGAAGTACCCATAAGGGTTTCTAAACACATTGACATATAATAAACGAGCTTTAAATCATAACTAACAGAGAACCGAGGCCATGCATTCAACCATAGGAACCACTTCCAACAACTATAACCTCATGTAGGAAGAACCCTCGATTCGATGGAACCGAGGCTTACCAATTGGAAGCCCATGAAAAGACTGAAGTATGAGCTCGTTCCCTCCCACAGTATTAGAGCCGGTAGCATGAACCTATAAGTCCAAACCAAAACATTTTAAATATTGGTTTGTATAATATGGTAAAAATCCTCGTAAGGATAATCGAATGAAAAAGAAAAACCGAGATAGGGTAAGTTTTACCTATTAACTAGAGTCGAAACTAAGAAGATATGGCCACACCAGATCACGTTGGCACCGAACCGAAAGGAAAGAACCCTTGAAGTCACCTATGTGAAGGAGAAGGCAAGAAAACCGACTCAAGTTTGCAATGCAGGAGCTATGTGTGAGCAGTTGCAGGAGTGAGACAAGTATAGACTTCGGGCCACATTGAGAAACCAACAACCACACTCGCGATGTATTATTCAACACACAGGAGAACTCAAATCATAAACGACGTTACCCAACAGTCACAATATATCATTTGCAGGAGAAATGCCCATTGATAAAGGTGGTTACAGGCCTCTCATGGCTGTGAGCTCACAGCTCGTCCAGCAAGAAGGAGAACCCTTGGTCTGAAAATGAAAAGGAGTAGGGTTTGCATGGTTTTAAGTCAACCAATGAATGGATGAAATCCTATCCACGTGCCCTTCCAAAAATTTCAACAAGTGTGGGTCGAAACCTTAAGTCAGCGCTGCAAAAAACATTTTAAAATCTATCATTTCAAATAACCATATGACCTATGATTGCTAATGATAAGCAACATGCCATCGATATATAATATTCCATGGAAATTAACAAAGTATAGGTTTAAACCATATAAGATTTGCTTGCCATCATTTCGATTCATCATAGTAGTTGTTTGGTAGGTAATACTACCTTAGGTTATAACTTAACACAATTGTTATAACTTGAAATATTATTGTACTATAGTTATAAGTTGAATACTATGGTTACAACTTGGATACTAATTTATCCCAGAAGTTCTTCATGCTTGCAAACAAGTTGAATAAGTATGGTGTAGTTTTAGAACTAGTAAAAGGAAGCATGGAATGGTTATAACATAGCTTATGACTATAGTGAAAAGGAAAATCCTTAAACTTCTCAAAACAAAATCTTTATACTGTTAATTGAGGGAGTCTTCAAGAAACTGAAGACTAACATTAATGGAGAATTTCTCATAAAGAGTCTAATAACTCATTGTTAATTTTATAATTGAAAAACATAGGAACATGTTCATGCTTTAAGAGAAGGACACCTTGAGTATTGAAGTGAGAATAGCTGCGAGATCACTAAGCAGTTGAAGTAAACTTAAACCAAAACCTTGAGCTCTATGCTCTCTATGGGAATTTATAAATAACCAGTACTGTAAACATAAGAAAATTAACCATGTACTATAGACTTTTGGAAGATAATAATCATGCGACTGAAGGAACTTTGGTAAGTACTTGATATTGTATTTTAAACCATTGTTTATGTTTTTTATGGAAAGTAAATATGGCGTTAGTTATAAATACATTTATAGACTTATATCAACGAAGAAGAATTTACATTACCTCCTCGAAGACAAGCAGCTTAATTAACCTTTTCTTAAACTAGCATTAAATAAACACCTATAGGATCTTACGCTTACCTGCTAAACCTATAAGAACTAGTAGTCCAATTGAGTTAGCAGAATGCTAAGTAAGCCCCGATATCAAACAAGATTTCTTACCTACTTGACAAAAGTAAATCATCAGTATATCTAGCAGCAACTAAATGCAAGTCCTTATTCTAACTCTGGTTCAATTAAAGCTGTTAAGTCATTAATAGTACTAACAAAGGTGTTTAAGTTTACATCCTTTATTTTATAGACTCTTTTAATGAAACAAACCCTTGATCTCTTATAAACTATTTAATTTTCTGCTAACCGTTAGCAGTTACTTAGCTGTGACTTTAGACATTTTATGTCACTTTTAAATTTTTTAAATTTTATGAAATTTTGGGTTGTTACAATTGCATACAAATTTATCCCATTAGGAAGTGTCTTAGAAGAGACCTCATGATAAATTTGAGTGCATGGTGTAATATGGGTGTGAACATCTCCATATTCTCTAAGAGGGTTTTCTTGATTGGCACCTTTCTCATGTGAGCTAGAAGGGGATAGAATTTTTCCTCAAACATTACTTACTACTTTGAATCTTGATATGAAATGTTCAACAACTCATTAGTTTGAAGGTCAACAATCAACTAAAGTCCATAATTTGTTGAGCTCTGAGCAATTTGTGTAGTTGGTTGAGTACCATGAATTTCCAAAGGAAAAGGTGTAATTGAAGTCATGTTTATTAGCATAGAGTGGAACAAAGACAATGTTGTATGATTGCAAACATTCAGACATAGTGGGAATTTGACAATTTTTTTCTATTCAATCATTTTCTTAATTTCTCATTGTTGGATGCACCTTATGGACCTATTGACCCACTTTTGTAGGTTTTTGTTGGACATTGATAAAATTATCTTATCTTATTTGATTACATTGTGTTGTAATATTTTTATCTCTTTTATAATGTTTTGTTTCTTTGCTAGAATCTCTAAAGGACCACACCCAACTGATTAGATTTTATGTATCTCCTCTCAACTAGCTCACCCCTAAAGGGAATTGAACCCGAGTAACCTTATTTACGAGCCCCACACCTTAACTAAATAAGATAAAAAGAACTGACCCATCTTTTATAATATTTATCCCTTTATACATTTTATTGTTTCCATTATTTTCCTCTTTTCGCATATGTTCATAACAAACTACACTCTTAAATTTTATTAATAAAAACTATAGTTAAATCCCTACCTCACTCCTAACACAATTCTTTAATTCGATCACTTGATTTTTATCACCTTTAATTTGATCACTTACTTTTTATCTCCAATGTAACTATTGGTTTTCTTGGTTAAAATAACTACCCCTTCCTTTTTATCACGAATGTAACTATTGGTTTTCTGGTTTAAAATAACTATCACTTCCTTTTTATCACCCATGTAACTATTAATATTCTTGTAACTATTAGTATTCTTGGTTAAAATAACTCATAATGCGAGAGAATTGATATTTCCTTTAATGTCTTAGAGTTTTCTCGAAGGTGTTTTGACTAGAAAAAACAATGTTGCAAATTAGGACATATTAAACAACCTTTCATAGATTCATGGTCATGGAATATCAACTAAAACCCATCCATCGAGCCCTGGCTTTGAATAGGACCTGGAGTGAAGAAAGGAGTGAGAATTTCGCTTCGAATGATGAAGAAAGGGCAGGCTCTATAGACTAAGTTTTAAAATGTTATAGCTACCATCATTATAGCAAAAAGCACAACAAATGATAAGATATTATCGGGGAGATATTAGCATCCATATTTGTGGTAGTGCAATTATAAAAATGATGAGTTTGGGATCAAATGGACGGGAAGAACCTCAAATATATGGACAATATGCAACTTCCTTCTCATGAATTACCTCTAGTTGTACCAGATTTAGAATGGGATGATTAATTTGTCTATGGATGAGTTACCAAACAAGAATCAAACAAGAATCTTAGCGGGCTGAGCAAGGGCTCCAGCAAGCAGATGACGACTTCACCAAAAAGAATGGTATACCAAATAAGAATCTTAGCGGACCGAGTAAGGGCTCCAGCAAGAAGATGACGGCTTCACCAAAAAGAATGGTATCCATGTGGACAAGAACCGAGGATTCCATGGTAATATTAGAATTCTTTCTTTTCTGATATGTAGAATTTATGTGAACAAAACCCCAACCCATCCAAGCCAAGTCAATTGACATGCATCATAGAGCTTGGAACCGTCATGAGTACTATCAATCTAGGGTTTAGATAGGTCTGCACTAGTATCTATACTCTGCACATCATGTCATGTTAGGTTACACACACGAAGAGATCAGTCATTCCCAATAGCAGTCGGGTTGTAGAAAGTAGCCATAGACTTATAAGGACGAAATATGAATTGGGCATTTTATCACATAAAAGGAGAAATATAGAGAAGTTTCTACAATATTGGCTTATAATGTATTATTTGGAAATCTGTGACCTGTAATCTTTGTATTGTTCTCTCTCTCTATATCCTTGTTATCCCTTTATGTGTAATTCATTTTGATGTAATAAGAGATGGTTGCCAATGGGGAAAATATGGGCAAAAAATAACAAGAAACAATCCAAATATGAGATCTTATTAAAAATTCGTTATGGCACCCAATTTCCAAGTCAAAAGATTAGTTAGACCTTGTTCTTCTCTGGAATGAAGTCGATTACATACAAACCGACCTGCTACTATAAATATGTTAAAATTATGGTGGATTTCATCTAGGTTCAAAGATGAACCGAAGACTCAATGACCATAGTGACAACCTGCGAAGGAAAACACATTCATTCTCTGAATAGTCTAGCTATAGAAGTCATGCAGGCCAGTTCATCCAACTAGCTCATTGATGAGGGATTGGATAGAAGAAACTGTGTAGTAGACAACCTATTAATACCCTTTTCAAGTAACATTACCAGAATATCAACATTGAGTTTGTTTCCAACGATTGAACTTGACCTCTCAGACAACCGGCCTAATGGTGCAGGAATACAAGTCAACCCACCTAATATAGGATTACATATGCAAACACATTTAAATGCAGGCAGCTTCCAACACTTGACTCCATTACCTAAAAATATGAGAAATGTATTGGATCTGAATCAATTGGATCACTCATCGATCATGGATTCCATGGATTCTATGAAGCTAGAAGATCCCAAATTCACTGCATCTCTCATTGTAGCCATAAATGGCTCTATGTTGAAGTTGGGTGCTCCAATCGAGAGGACTGCTAAACATTTTCTTGCAATGCAATACATCGATGGATCAACTCTGGAAGGAAAGTTTTTTTAGTTTTCAACTCCTACTACAAATTTTCCAAATTTGATTGCAATTGGGGAAACAACAATGTAGAGTGTCATAGATTCCATTATTACAATGAATAGAAACTAAGAAATCACAACCTTTATCTTCCTCTATCAATTGAAGAACAAATAGAAAAAAATTGTTGAATGCCTTTGTAAACCATAAACTTCAGCCACAAAGACTAGTACTAGTAGGGTTGAATATTTCTGCAAACTCATTGCATACATTGTCACTTATCCCTGATGTCACTTATACTCAGATCTAAAATTCAATGCAATTGGTCATTTTTCTTAGTTTATCAAAGGTTTGATATATGAGTTTGCTGATCATATTAGCTAGCTCCTTCGACCACTCAATCTTCAACTTCATGCCTTCCTTGGATGCTTGATCTTGATATTTCCTGCTCCCCCTATCATTATGCTATTGATCAAGCTGGTCATCAAAATCTGCTGGTCCATCTTTGCTCAAGATGCCACATGTCATCTCATCATATGCCTTTTGATGAGAGTTCATTCCATACTGCTGTAGATGCATCACTGTCATATCATCATCGAAAATGTGTATGCATCATCCTTGTACATGATTCAAAACCTGATTTTGGACCGCTTTGAGTTCATCCTTTCGCTGTGTATGTATACAATCACGATCGTAGGACCTGTAACATGAATTCTACTACTTATCATGCTTATCAACAATAACCAATAGATTCAAGCAGCTAGAACAAACCATAAGTGGACTTAATCACATGTTACCCAAGATAGATTGCATCATACTAAGTGACAACTGAAAGGTTTCAATAGATTTCCTTGCCAGTGGTGGTGGTAGTGGTGTAGGGATTGAAGGATGAGAGAGTGATGAGTGGTTTGCTGCTACAAAGTGCCAAGAGATGAATACTATCCTACCATTCTCCTTATCTCAACTCTACATATATAGTAACCCACTGCATGAACACTGATTCTCCCTAACTGCTGGGGAAAGAGGAAAGGAAGCATAACAAGGTAAAATAGCTTAGGCATGCTGGCCAAGTTTTCCTTGCTTTGTTGTTTCGGTAAGCTTTTATGGCCAAAGAAAGATGCTTTTGGATAATTTCTTGTGGCATAAAAGCTGTTGTTCTATGATAATCTTCAATGGTAACTACTAAAACTATACTCTCTTCAGCGCTGGCAGTCACTTTCTTCTGTCTCTGTCAGTTAGTTCTTTTCAATAAGTTTGTATGTTCATATTATGTTTAAATTTTTTTGTCACACATTTATTTTTCTTAGAGATTCTAATGAAAGAGAACCTTTGTTTAATTATAAAATATTTTAGCATCTCCTTTCAGTTAGATTCTATCATACTGATAAGGTTATAGAGTTGGTTATAATTATAGATTGATGCAAGGGCCCTGCCGGAGATCTCTATGTATACCTCAACATGAAGGAGATTCTAGGAATTGAAAGAGATGGCATCAATCTCTATTCGATTATTTCAGTTAGTTATGTTGATGCAATACTGGGAATTGTTAGTAAGGTAAGTAAGGATCTCCACCTTTTATGCATTAACTATGTTGTTATTAAGATTGAGGATTATGTTTGTTGTGAAAAAATAAATAACATGGTCTTAGTGTAATAAACACGTCATTTGTTTCATTGTATTTTTCCTTCCAATTGGAAAATGTATTCCCTTATCATGAGATTGAAAAAATTACATACAGCCAAGTTCACTCAAGGTTAGGGTTGGAAAAGTTCACTTGTTGAGAGGTCTATCCCAGCTTGAACTAACATAATATTTTGGACGTTGGGGGGTGGGTGGGGAATTATTGAAAATAGGTTTATTGGTTCCAACTTCCAATGGCCTTATATATTTTATTGTGTGCTCCAAAGGTATTTGATACTGAGGTTTCCCAATTTGTAGATGCTTTTGATCTAATTCTTTATGATATCATGATATCATCTACCTGGACAAACCAGTCAAATCAAAGTGGAAGCATGAAAAATAATATCAATGTGATGTGTAGGCTCTAAATGGTGTTCTCAACTTGTAAAACTACAGATTATTCCCTATGTTAAAAAACCTATTGTTTGGGGGGTTAATGGAAGTTTTAACTTAAAAACTATAACATCACACACTAGTTGAATAACTCTACTATCTTAGCTCACTTTTTAGCAGAATCCCTCTACTAAGATTGAATGAATGACAACAACTAATTTAACACACAATGTTCCCACATAAAAACAAAACTTCACTCTCTAACTCATCCAAAACACCAAAAATAACAACTATAACACAACAATCTTTACTACTAATACTCGTTGCAAGTTACGCTGGAGGCTAACATCTCTTCTTTATATAATTAATGTACCTTGTATCCTTTATGTATTCATAAGTAATTCACCATCATTGCATGAATATCTCCATCACACAAATGCAAACTTCCTCTAGCAGAAGCCAAGCAAACAACTCAAATTCTAGAAGGAAAAAAGAAATGGAGAACAGAATTGGAGGAACCAGGTAAACAAACAATTAGGTCTATCTTGTGGAGGCAATGTGAATCTTAATTTGATCATGGGTTGATGTCTATAGAACCATTGAGGGTATTGAAATCTCTAAAAGAAATGATATCCCATAGAGAGAGGATCACTAGATATAGGTCAAGGAAAGGTTTACCATCATAGTGAAGTTTGAATCTTGAGGATTGGGTAGCATACAACAATGAATACATTTCAAAGAGGGGAATTTGGGACTTATAATTAAAATCCACATAAATTTGGAATGCACATCGAAATCCAAAATTGATACCCTATTTTGGAACCTTGAATGAAGCAAATGACATCTCTTGACCCACAAGCTTTGCTAGATATCTATGTGTCACATCCAAAAATTGAGACCTTGTGATGCCTCTTGATAGGTTGGAGTGTTGTATTAAGGTTATCATGCATCTTGGTGAGGAATATGAGGTCCTGTGTGGAGAGCACATCCTAAAATGATGTTATAATTCATAGAATGATATCCATTGGTTTTGTGTGACCATATGCTCTTTCCATTCCAGTATGGCGTAAAAGTCCTTCATGTGGTTTTAGATATTTCTAGATATTAATTAGACCTTTCTAGAAATGTTAGATTCCTTGAATATGGGTGGAGTGTCCACTTGAAATGCCAGATCTAAAACTGCAACAGAATGAAAATCCAAAAGCCTTGATACCAATGGAAACATGTTGCAAAGAAATTGGTTTATCCAACCGTGTGAAAATTGTGATTCTATACATCATCATCTATATTTTTATGCTCTTACAATAACAATTCACTTCTACATTTGACTTATAAACAAACATCATGCCACTTCGTGAGATCCCACTAGATGAGATGCAAATTCAAGAATGTTTGTAACCGACTTAGGTCTTAAAAATTATCTTGTGGCTTCTAGTCCCTTTTGATTTTGATTCCAACCTCATATTTCATCCTTCATATAGTCAACATACTTATAATTTATGCTTTTACAATAACAATATCTTATTCTACCTTTTGAGCTATAAACAAACTTTATGCCACTATGCAAGAACCCAATTGTAGGGAATGTAAATTTGAGCATGTTTGTTGGAACCCACTTAAATCTAAAAAATGATCATGTGGCTTCTAGTCCCTATTGTTTTCAATGACAAACTTGTCATATTACATCTTAATTAAAATGTTACTATTAAAAGTGGAAGGTGCAGCTTCAATTTATGATCTAGCTCTTGATGGGATTTTTTTTTGGAGTAAAACAAATATTTCTTGCAGGGCTCCTAATTACCCTATGGTCTTCTTCAAAGTTTTCTCCTAGTTAGAAGGATTTTATTCATTTCCAGTGTGTGTTTGGAGTTAGCTTAGATCCTTTGTCAATTTTGGACACTTGATTTGAGTGTATTTTGCTAGCCTGGGAGCTTCAACATGGGTTTCTAGACGGTTAATGTGGCATGGAAGTTTGGAACAATTCTCTCTTCCTTTGTTTGCAAGATTTCTCTTCCTCTTTCCAAAACTTGTCACATACTTAATGTATTTATATTGGTCGATATATTTTAAATATAAACCTAGCTCCAAAACCCTCCATTTGGTGTGAAATAAAATGCTTTTCCAAAGATCCATTTCAATTGAAATCTTAGGGAAATTCCAATACCAACCTTTTCAAATACAAGAATAATATTCATTGATGTAGCTATTGTAGCTCACACATTTTAATATTTTTAACTCAATAAATGCACCCTTTAACACCAAAATTATTTTCATATAGGTAATAACACTATCAAGAAACACATTCAAGCAAAATTGTACAAAACTTCAAATGCATAAGAAATAGGGAATCAAGGTAGGAACAACTACCAAGGTATACGAAGTCAACTTGAATGCCACCCCTGTGTTAAGTATAGGATAACAACCATGTTAATATACATAGATGAGTTCATGCAGAAATATGGTCTGACTCCTGTCCTCCAATCTGGATCATTCAGACACTCTGAATTGTCTCACAACACTGTTTGGTGCAAGTTACCAATCGAGTTTGAGCCTCTGCATTTTCTACAAGTATGTCTCTCTTGAAACTCTCTTACCTAAATTGAGCATCCTTTCATTTTTTATGAGTTTGAAATTTCCCTAAACATCCATTTGTGGACAAGTCCTTGCATATACAATGGGTAACCAATATCAGTCCATCATATGTATCCTTGCATTTGTTATAAATCTGATTCCTAAATTTTCCTCCAATGCCCGTTGTATATTGTTCCTTGCAATTGCAAATCTCTAGCCCTTCCTGGTTGTGCATTCACTATTATAGTTCTTCTCAAATCTCCTCAGCATTGGAATACTTGACAAAAAATTTCAACACACAGTTGCTTGAATCAACAACCAGAAGCTCTAGTAGATTAAAAATCTTATAATGCGTTCAATGTCTATCTAATGTGAGTCCAAGCAATATCTATGTTTGATCCCTTTTTTAGCAATGCATTCAACATGTTGCTTGGCTTCTTCCACTGTTGTAATTCTTCTCAAATCTCCTATAACCAAAATCTCAACAAGCAATTCCTCAAATTGCCAACAAGAAGCTCTAGTATATGAGACTTACAAAACCTGCAACAATATCCAACAATATTCATTCATCAAGCACCAAGAATAAATAGAATACAACATTACATCAAGCATCACAATCAATGACATGAATAACACCTTGAACCTAGCAATTTGATCTGCTAAGAATTGATTTATTTACATGTATTTTTCCTATGGTAAAATGCTACTGCGTGCAACTCATATGCTATATTTAACATCAGGGCCCTAGTATGGAAGGCATCCATGTAATCAGGGCACCATAATTAGCAATCTAATCTACTAAAAATTGATTTATTTACATATATTTCACCAACACCTATTATAAAAGGTTGCCGCGTGCAACTCATATGCTATATTTAGCATCGTGGCCCTTGTATGGAAGGTATTTGTGAATCCTATATTTCACCATAATTGCATTTCTTTTTGGATAAAGAATGTTTTATCCTTTACAATTCTGATTTAATTATCATATATTCTACCTGAAATTGAGAAATATGAAGATCTCTACAATCTGTTTTTTGAAAGAATTAAACTTCAAATGTACTTATAATTTTGGTATTGGTGGAAGTTGCTCATGCTTTGCATGTTAAATTGGAATTTTAGATATGGAGGTTCATACTCTTAGTGCACAAGTTATACCTAAGGCGGTTTAAAATACTGTCAATAAAGCTGCTCATCTCCTAAGCAAGCCTTCCGTAGCAAATTTTGCAGGCAACAAGTTGTACAAACAAGCAAATTCAAGACGAAATTGCACAACATAAGTTAAAAATACTAAACAGGCCATAAACAGGCAAGTTTTGTCAAGAAAATGTAGTAATCCCATTGTATGTGGTAAATACCAAGTAAGATATATATTGTCTATTAACTTCCATGTGTAATAATGTAATTTTTAGATATTGTGCTAAAAAGAGTGCTACACAAGAAAACCAAGCAGTGAAAAGGCAAAAGCTTGAAGTGGGACGATTAAGGTAGCTGACATGATTGTTTAATTGAATGTTCATTTTGTTGATATTGTTTTTGTTGAATGCTTTTAACATGAATTGTACGGATGGGTTATGTTTAGGATAGGGAGAGCGATGCATGTTTGGTATCGAGAGAGGGTTAAATGTCTGTTAGTTTTATACTTTTCTTTTAATTTTTCTTTTAGATTCTTAAGGTAAAATAACACATTTTTCCACACAAAACAAATCCAAACAAAGGTTCAACTGCTTCTATTGATAAAAATAATGAAATAAAATGGAACTCAGCCTTGAAGGTAGAGTGTGCTTCTGTCAATCCTACATGTTGGATATTTTATGCATATTTATTTCCTACCTAGTGTAAATTGTGATAATGACTATGCCTTTTTGTAGTTCGTGAAATTCGCTTTCTATTTGCTTTTGTTGTTGAAAAAGTTTTTTTTTCTTTTCAGTGTAGAACATCTGAGCAACTCCACAAGAAATCCCTAGCTCATCTAAGAACAATATCATTCATCTTTCCTTAGTGTTTTAAGTGGTTAGTGTCCCCAGTGTCTCATTGCAGAAGAAATCTATTTCAGGATGGTACTGGTGTGCCTTTTCAAAAGTACAAAACATTAATACTCACAATACCAAATGATCCTAGACTTGAAATAGCTAAGAGAAGTTGGCCTACAAGGTATATTATGGAATCAATTGTTTGCAAACTCCCAAGTTTGTGTGAATGTTAACTTGCACTAGTGCATTTGATTATTTACAAGCAAACCATAAGTGCTTGAAAAGAAACATACATTTCTGACATATTCTTATTTTATTGATTCAGGTTTAAGAGTGTGGATGGGCTTGAAGAAGAGATGCTTGCCAAAATTCCAAAGTTCAAAGCACACCCACTCAACAAAAAATTAAGTATGCAACACAAACTATTACAAGCTAGTTTTCATTTGTTTTCATTCCACGTGAATTTTCAGACATGTTCTCATCCTTTTTTTAATTTGTAGATATTGGAGGCTCTGTTGTTGCCACCATTGCATAAGTCTGTTCCTCAATTACCAGAGTTTCAGGTTCAGTTTGGGCACCAAACACATTCAATACATTTTATCTCTTTATATGCATCTTAACACATGGTCAAGCCTCTTATAAATTCTTTTTGGATCAAGTTAAATATTGTTTTGGCTGCAACTTGATAGGAATTCCATTTGAAGACAATGGAGAGGTCTTTGCAACACTCTTCTGCTTCATCATCTGCAGATTCAGCTGTGGTAAGGAATTGATCTTCATCCCTCTCATGGTATTTGGGGGTTTTCATGCAAAACACATTAACAACCAGATTCAACTCTGATTTTTACCATGTTTATGATGGAGAGAAGGAATTTCACGCCTTAACTGGTAGATTCAATGGTTTTCCCCATGTAATTTGTGATGGATAAGAGGAAATGTCAAAGAACAGAGAAATATGAAAATAAATGTTTTGGTGTCTACAATTGGTTTCCCTAGCTTCTGAATAAATCATATTTCTAAATGCAGATTCTAGATAAGTGGTGGTGTGAATCAGTTGCTGGAGGTGTTCTGATTGAGCCTAGGCCACCACACTTGGAAACTGCTTTGTGTGCACATCCACCAAAGTAAGTGATGATTTTTTGAAAGCCACTAATCTTTTATGTAGAAGTTAGAGGAATGAAAATCAGAAATATATCATAAGATTTTCTTCAAGAGCAATTTGAATTTATGTGTGACACTTTCATATCTTTTTCATTCGTGCCCTTTGAAAATAGGCTATAGAGACAACACCAACAACATTTTTTCACTCACATCTCTTTTATTCAGGCCCTTTTTTTACCATCAGCGGTTTTCTGAGTTCTAACTGAGCCCAGACCAACAAACTTGGAAACTCCTTTGCATGCATGTCCAAATAAGAAATGTTCATAATGATTTGAGAATACTATAATATGTCTTCGAGAGCAATTTGAATCTTACTTATAGGGTCTTTTTTATTTAGGCACCATCATCAGTTTTTCACCTACATGTGTGAAAATTTGTGGTTTGATTGTTTCATGTCTCTTTTATTTAGGCCACCCTTCGATCTGGGGATATAGGGAATACACCATCTGCAATTTTTCTATGGAAGTTTGTAGCTAGATTGCTTTATTGCAGATCATTTGTAAACTATTGCATGTTTATTTTTGTAATTGCATTTCATTTATGTTTCTGTTCTCGGATTCATGTTGTAATGTTTAGTTACTGTGTGGCATGCTGTTACTTGTTGGATCTCTCTTAGTAAAGCCCTTTGGACAAGGGCTATAGAGAAAACATGCTTTGTTGTTCATATGCTTTGCTACAGATCATTTGTGATAGATCTGAAGGAAAAATTTTAGATGGGTAAACTATTTCATATTGAAGAATTTGTGATTGGATTTCATTAATTTTATTCTCTTGGGAAGGTAGCCATCAGAATATAAGTCTTATGAATTTTATGTTAGTATGGCTGTGAGAAATTAATCTAGTTTATGTTCTTTGTATTATGTAAAATATAATACTCTATTTTGATGGATTATTCATATAAATTTTAGAGTTAAGAGCTCAGAAGAGTTAGAGCAAGAGGAATTGCAAAAGATCCCAAAATTCAAGGCTAGGCCACTTAATAAAAAGGTACCAATTAACAAGTTTGTTTTCTGTCCATACTCTGCAATTTTCTCTATCGAGTTTATGAATGATCTTATGTTTACAGATATTCTGCACTAAAGGGGATCTTGGTCTATTTTGCAATCTCAAACGTCATGTCACAACACCTGTGGTAGGATGGATGTAATAAGGTTGATGCAATTAAAAGTATTTTCAGGATCATTTCTTATAGGAAGATATTAAATTTCTTTTTATCTGAATCAAGAAATTCACTTTGCAACCGATGAGTGCCTTCTTCTTCCTCCACTAGTTGAACTTTTTAAAAAGGTTAGGAACTTAATCCAGAGAGATTATTGATCAAGAATAAAGTCTCAGCAGTTAGGTGTCATCTTTTGGTTATTATTATCCATTTTATATTTTAATACTTTGGACATGCTGTGTTGTTTTATCAGCTCTCTCAAACACATAAGTTTGAGAATTAGGACAAGCAGATAAAAATCTGCAGCACCTCACTGAAAGAAATTACAAATCATCTAGCTCAAAACTTCATTTGTCTAACCACACAGTGAAGTGCTCGACATCTCTTTTATATAACAAGAGATGACAGGTCTACAATGAATGTAGACACCTTGAGTGGTGCACCTCTCTAGAAGAGATAAAACCCTAAACCTGATGCAAGAGCCTACTAGCGAAGAGTGCGACCTCATGCATGAGTTCACCCTAACTAGAAGAGAACGTCACTAAAGAAAACTAAAATCTTACAAGAGAATATCTCTCTCATGTAGTACGCCTATAAACTGAAGATGTTCCTCATGCATGCACCCTATCTATCTTAGGAACTGCACCCTTTGTAGATAGAGCATGCATGCATCCTACTCACCCATTCAATGTCTACAAGACTGTTGCACCCTCATCAAACTCTCTAATGCACCTCCCTCATAAATTGCAAAATATCTCCACAAGGATCAAGGCTGGAATGTCTGCTAAAATTGTTGCTTCTAAAGAAAAACACCTCAAAGCAACATGGTAAAAAAACTAACAGGGTTTGCTTATATGGAAGGTCTGTAATGGTGTTTCTCATATTTTTATGGACATGATTTGAACACTGTCATAGTGTCCAGAATTTGTTTTTATTTAAACAAATAGATTTGAAAATACTTACCTTTAGTTCTTGGTTTTGACCATAGACCCTTGCTAATATGGAGTAAATATATATATTGATTTGATATTATTGCTCTTGAGTATCTGTAAATACAGAAACTGCTTGTTTAGATGGATTAGTTACACTCTCTAGGTTTCTAGAGGCTTCTCGACAATATCTTGAGAATATTCTACGAACATCTAATCCATTGCAACTTTAACCTTGGGTTCAAGAACATTTCTACTGCTAATGTTGCCAACCACTGTAGTACAGTCATGGCTCTGGTGTGGATAATTCCTTAAAATTCCTTTGATAATTAAAACCAGAGTTTTTGTGGTGATATAATCCTTTTCCATCTCAAGGAATTGAAGAATTCGATCAACAATACCGTTGACATCACACTACTATAATGCAATTTTTCCAACTGCTTGGATAGACTCTGTTGTAATGGCCAAATAAACATTTGCAACATATTCTCTTACCACAATATCATATGTATTGATCTCATTTTCCATGACTCTAAGCATCTTATGTTTCAATTTCTACACAAATAAGGGTCACTACAGTGATAATAAAAATGCTTATAATTTAATAAAAATAGGATTGGAACAAGTGCTCCCTTTGCTCCTCTATGGTTTCTCCAAAATCCTATATTCCATTGTCTTCTTAGGGAAAACCCCAACCCTAACTCCTTTCTTGCATCAACACAATATCCCTAGCTAAGATACCATTTGACTAGGAACGTCAGCAGAGGTTTCCACAACATTTTTATTTTGATAAGCAGGTTCCGTGGGAGTTAACTGCATGCTATGAGAGATATTGAAGCTAACCTCTTGAGTGAATGGATGACCACCAGTTCCTTCCATGCATTCTTTAGCATCCATCAAGTCACTCCCAACTGTTCACTCAACACCTAACTTAGAATTGTGAAGACCATCTTCAATATATGCAACCTTAACTATTTTATTCAAACCCTGTTTCCCAATCTCTTGAAATTGCATGCATGATTTTCCCAAGCAAAAATATTCACTTTCTACTGACATGGCTTGGGAAATATCCTTTTGTTCAAAACCTTCAACTGAACTACGTTTTTGATGCACCTGAGATGCATCTCCAAAAAAAGACTGACCCCCTACTGGACTAACATCCTCCAACTTACGTTTCTTACTTCCTTCCCATTTTAAGGAATTATAGTTATTTATATGATCAAAATCCTCAGAAATTACATGCTTTGAAGGGTTGTATGGTATTAATATTTCTGCAGGCATACTCATGCTGAATTCAACAGGTCTCCTATTATTTTCCACCCTTGTACAATGTTCCTGAATCGGAGTAGGAAGTGAAGGAGTAGCTCTTATGTGTTCTTCATTGATACTCACAACAGATTTTAGATGTTTCTTCCCTGAAGGGTTAAATTTTGCAACTGATCTTTTGGGACATGCAGCATGCGATTCCCTTGTAAAAACCCCATTTCCAGAACCATCCTTTGTACAACTATGATCAATATCAACACTTGGAATATTCCACCTTTGCCGTTGAAGACTACTCGTACTAACCTTAAAACTGGGTTCAAGTTCTTGCAATATAACATTTGGGATTTTCTGTTTTTCTTCATTAATTTTTTTAACAGGTGCACCTTCTGTTAACTTAGAAAATGTTGGACTGGCAGAATTTCCCCCCCTGCTACTCATAGTTGTTGAATCTGTAATACTAGATGTATGGAATGTTCCACTTGGAATTGATCTTGTATCCTGTCCCTTTCCTGATCAAATATGCCTCTAGAGCTTCAATTCATTCTCTTTTGTTTCAATTTGGTTTCTTAAGTTCTCCAAGTCAGTGCCACTGGGTTTAGTTACAAATGAGCCAGGCTTGAAAGCATGTATCTGTCCAATTGAACTGTTGTGGCCAACAACAGGCTTTTTATTACAGGATGACTACTGAGGTGGACCCTCTCTAGACCCCATAGAAGTCACCCCATAGACTTGCACTGCACTTGACATGGTTGTATGAAATGCAGCTAACTGCTTCTGCACCATAGCCATTTGCTTCCGCATCCTTGGGGTTTGTTGCAATGTTGTTGTAGCCATATGTGAAGAAGCTGCAAGTGATTGGCTTGCAGAAGTCCCACTTGTATTTTCCCTTGATGATCCATCTTTCTCACTTCGATCCACTCTTGAGCTCTGTTCTTCACCCTCACTGTCACTATCTCCATCAGAGAATCTAATCACAAGGTTATCATATTTCTCTTATGATGCTGGAGATCTAATAGAAGGATTTATATCTTGTAAACTAGATAAGAAGACATCAATTTCCTTACGGCCACATAATGGAACTAATAATGCACTAGAAACTTGTAGTTGTGTCCCATTTCTGTCTAACAAATTATTTGTGGAAATAAATTTCCCAGATGAGAGTGGGTGCGACGACGGCTGCTTTCTCTTCCTCTTCTTGTTAGGCATGGAAGCCATATCCCTTGCTCTGAGTTCTTCAATGTCCATAGTGCCTAAATTGACTTTTGCACTGAACTTCTTCGACTTGGCAAGTAAAAAACATAATTGGGGAGGTCAGACCCTCTCTTACTCTTACCACCTGCTCTGCCCTGCCTCTATCCTCCTACAGAAACATACCCTATGTTATAATGTTGTACTAATGGAGAAAAGGGTTCCACTTCCATTCATTATTTCCTCTCATTTGGGTTTTGAGAAGAGCTCTCATCCCCGGTGAAGCATTCATGGGAGGTAGGACTCTGTTGTAATGGCCAAATCAACATTTGCAACATATTCTCTTTCAACAATATCATATGTATTGCTCTCATTTTCATGACTCTAAGCATCTTATGTTTCAATATCTTCACAAATAAGGGTCACTACAGTGATAATAAAAATGCTTATAATTTGATAAAAATAGGATTGGAGCAGATGTCGATGGTTGAAGACTGTAGATGACTTTTTGAGCCTCTTGAACTCACCAAAGTGAGTAATCATTTTGGTAATGTCACATATTTTATCTTGAAAATCGGATGCTGATACCATACAAACTCAACATGCCGAATAAGGATGGGTAGATCTTACATGGAAGGTGTTGAATAACATTTCATGGCCTTAAAATTTGTATGTGTAAATGGAATTCCACAAATAATTTTCTAACAAAATGAAGAAAGGAAACTATTGGTGCTGAATCTTGAGAGTGTTTGTAACTCCCCCCATATCCATCAAAACCAAATTTAAAAATAAAATAAAAAAACTGTTGTGCCAAATTTTGTGTCGTATTTGCTCTTTTTTTTGTGAAACTGCTTGGTAGGTTTTGAACAATTCTTCATGAAACTTGAACTTTGTACTTGTAAATATAACTCCACACCAAAATACGAGACCCAGGTCTTAGTGAGGCTCTTATATTCCATTGAAGAAGCAACGCATCCCACGTGGGGAGTCAGAGTGGAAGGCATAAACATGCCATAGGGCCTGAAGGGAATTGGCACTTAAAACTAATTTATAATCAGATAATCAGGGTAGGGCACTTTCAAATTCCACTCAAGTAGGATGGAGACATGTTTTATTACCCTTATGAATAAATAGTTTCTTGTAGGAAGTTCAAATGGGGAATGTGAATTTCATCATGATTTTCTCTATCCTTTGATTCATCATAAATGTGCTTTTCATGGTCAAGTAAATTCCTTCATTTTGAAAGTCATAAATCTTGATAAGAATATGCCTTTATGTAACTATGCATTATAAGAACACTGTAGAATACTAGTCTCTCCAACCTTTTCTACAGGTTTAGTCAATCTCAAAATCTTACTAGAATCTAAATTTTAGTGTAGTCTTATTTTAGGTGACCATACATTCTAAGGAAAGTTCAGTTCTTATCAATGGTTATTTGTCTCTGTGAACTGTTGTCCAATCATCATGGAAGATGTTTCAAATCCTGTACATCTCAACACAGAGCTAATATATATTTTGTTATAGGTCTAATAGTTTGCAAGTTTTTCCAGTTTAATTCATGCTTAACCAGTTGTCTCGCCTTTCAAATAACTGGTATCATCACCTAGAAGCCAAATATACAACCCTTTAAAGGTTTCTCTAAATATACAATGTTGGAGGAGCAGGGTATTTCTCTTTATATTTGCAACATGACTCTTTAATTATTGAATCCACTATTAGGTTCCCTTATAGCCAAGGAATAATGATTCACAAAGCATAACTTCTCCATACAAAATGGTACCTTTGACAAAGTAAATGATTCAATGCTAAATACTTGCAATACTTGCAATTCCCCAAGTCAAACTACTTGCAATTCTTTGAATTCTAGGTCTAGAGATCATTCTTGAAAGACATTACGGTGCATAGGGAGTCAAGTCTCTAATTTTGCAAATGATAATCGTTGAGTCTCCATTAGCAATAAGTTTTTGAATCTACCTGGCTCTTAGAATTTTTATCACTTGATTTAAAGTTAATGCTTCTGTGTTATCATAGGTGGTCACTGTTGACCACCAAGCATAAGTCAATTCCCACTATCGCTTAGGATTGTAAAGAAACAGCCCCCTCCCTCCTCACTACAGGTTGAAACCTGAGGACATATATTTGATTTTTCATGTCCTATTGGTATTTTTTTGAAAGCAGTCACACTTGATGTCTCATCTATCATTTTCCCTTTTGATAGTGTTCAAGTTAATGAAATGAATGTAAGTACACAATTTAATTATATTTTGGCTCTCATTAATTGTATTGGAAATTTGTTTAAATTAGGTGGCAAGTTTCTATTCATATGGGATAGTGGTAAATTGATCTCTGTATCACCTTATTTGTTTATCATATTTTACAGTAGAATTCAAAGACTATTCTTCTTATAATAAGGGAATTTTTTTGTAACTACAACCTTTTTTTCTTTCTGTTATAGTGTCTTGAATGTCATTCTATTATTGGATTCTTAGCTTATGAGTTGAGTAACTGGAAATTTGGCAAAGTGAAGGGCACCCATGACATGTGACTATTGTAAAATCTAGTTTGATGGATAAGGATGAAGCCAAATTGCATCCCTGGTGGGTAGGATTGGTCCTGGAAGGAGTCAGATATTGACAAAGTTCATGACCAGAGGAGTTGAGCCAAAGAAAGGCTCCCCTTAAGAAATTGTCATAGTATGGGTGCACAATTTTGGTTGTTGTACGAGAGTTGCAAATTCAAAATAATCATGAGTGTAGGATGCACATTGTAGGGATTAACTTTAGAGCCAATCAAAGTGGCGACTTAGATATGTATTGCGGATGTTTTAATATTTTACTTGCATAGATGTAGTGTAGTGACACGGGTGCATTGTTCCAATATTCAGTTGTGGTAAGTTTCTAACATACTGTCATGCTTCCTTGGCATGTGCACAGTCCATCAACCTCTTAGACAAGCAAGCCAGTTGCTTTTTGTAATACTCTGTGTCAATTATGAAATATAAGTCACCACCGAGGCACCTGATATAAGGTTTTCCATCTGTCTATTTTGCTCATTTTGTATTGCTAAGTATTTTTTAGGATAGATAGCATAGGATATTGTCAATATTCCTGCACATATACTATATGTCATTTTGAAAATGAACGTTTTAGGAAGACATCTTATAAATCTTTTTAGACTCATTGTGGTGCATCATCTCCACTATTTCTGTTTTGCAACATATAGGATCTGAGTGGTTTATTATATCAGCCAATTGCCCCATTCAATTTTGATCAGTGTTCTCTTATCTTGAAAGGAAAAAAAATGTAAAATTATGTGATTCTTGATGGTGAAAACTAGCATTTGATCAAGTTCTAACTTTTCTGTAAACATATGGAAAGGAATTGGGTAATTGTTTCTAAGGCATAATTTAGAGCAAAAAAATTAGGTCTTACATACACTATTGAAAAGCTAACTATATATATAGCTTTTTTCATGTTTACAAACAACAATGCTATCAACATTGTCATCACTAGAATAAGAAGGAAGTGGGAAAATAGATGTAGCCAAAGCTGAGGAATTGCTTGCTAATGCTGCTGAAGAGATGAGTATTCGTGATACAGTTGTAGACTTTCTTCATAAAAATAATGCACACATGTAAGATTCTCAATCACATATTTATGCATTGGATAAATTTGCAAGTCAATTCAATCGGATGTTGTCAGATTTATCCTTTTGGATATGTACTGTTTGTAGAAGATATTCAATGCTGCCAACATCTCTTATTTTGATGTAGAATGGTCAAGCAATCCAATCTGAAGGAAAAAAAATAAATGAACAGAAGAGTGAGATGGAACAAAAACAGTTGGAGTGGGAGCTAAAAAGGGAGAAGGTTCAACAGGTTAGTTGGAATGTTATGGAAGAATGCAACTTTTAAAAGGCAGGTTTTGGAGTTTTTACTAACATTTTTTATTACCTTTGTAGGAAAAGGAACAAGCTTGTGTTTATAAGGAATCCAACATTCAAGTAATATTCCAAAGCTACATCACTTTCTTTCATTGCTCATTGAAAGACATTTGCATGATTTATTAATCCGGTTGTTGATGCAATTGTGAAAGTGAGAAGTTGACAATATCAACTTTCTTTGTTAGATTATTACAAATATGAGGACATGTTATCTTATATTGAGTTTATCATGTTTTCTATTTATTCCATTTCATCAAGTTATTTATCAAAATTTTCCATCTTCTACTTTTGTAGTATATGTGGAATATACTTGTCTTAACATTACAGTTAAACTTTCAAATTCAAGTAGGAAACCTCTTTTTCCAATTTAAGATTGATATCATTTCAATAGGGAAACACTTATACTCTGTGTTCCATAATGGCACCATATACAGTTGCTAACATCTTTAGTTGCCTTGAACCAGGAGAAGGAAAAGAAACGGTAGCAAGAGGAGGCAGAAAAAGAACAAGAGCGGCGCGAAAAGGAAGAAGCTGAGATGAAAAAGCAACTTGCAATACAAAAACAAGCCACACTAATGGACCGACTTCTTAAAAAATATGCACCTAACACTCAAATAGTGCCCACTATATTGAATGAAACAATTTATAATTCTTTGCAGGAAAATGCATAGATTTGCATTGGTGTTATGTTGTTAATGGATAAAATATTACTGAAAGCAGCAAAGACATAGATAGGGGATCTTCTAAGGTTGATTTTCTATATTTTCATAAATGTCTAAATGTGGCATGAATATGTCGTGTTCTTTCTAGATTGTTTGAGTTGAATCAATTTAATTATGTGATGTACTTAGGTCACACCTGGTATCTTGGCGCCATCTTAATTGGTGCACTTCTGCACAAAGACATCTAAGTTGGGGTATTTGGCATAAACCCAAAGTTACATTGTTCAATGAAATTCGGTTGCATGGGGCATCTATTGAAGCTATAGCTCTGTCAAAATTGCAATCCTCTACAAACAAAAAACCGAACATATAGTGAGGTTGAAGATCATGAGTTCATGTCAAAGAGCCTTGTAAATGACTAGGAAGAAGTTTTGAGTGATGGTTTTCCTTTAAATAATGGGAATGCCACTGTACATAGAGAAAATAGGCTTCACAATAAGAGAAGAAACATTTTGCAGTTTGATCACAACCATAGACCTTCTTATTATGGAACCTTCTCAAAGAAAAGGTGAATATACTTTGCATAATTTTAAGTTTATTAATTATCAAAGAAACAGGTTTTGTTTTAATTTTGATAGCCCATGATGAGGAACATCTGAAACACCTTGAAGCTCATGGATTCTTAATATTGCAATAGACAAGAGGGAAAGTTTTGTTTTCGACACTTTGTTTTTGATGCAGTGATGGCATTAGGCTTCAAAATTCTTTCAGGAAGGACTCTTCTTTGGACTATGAGAATGATAGCGATGAAGAATGGGAAGAGGTACTCATCACTAAATCTCTTTGGTAAGAGTATTTGTAGTATTTTTATTAACTTTCTTACTTTGTTAAAAATTTCAGGAAGATCCTGGGGGAAGCCTTTTTGACTATGACAAGGATGATGAGGAAGAAAATAATGAGGTTGACAAAGATAAGTTTAAATCTGAGGAAGATGATGACAGTGATGGGTTTTTTGTACCTAATGGATATCTTTTTGAAGACGAGGTAAATTCTATAGAAAAAAGTTGTTTGATGGGGTTCTTTATGGAGTACATAAAAAGCGTTTGTTGTTATTTTAGTGTTTCCTATTGCAATGTCCAAGTTTTATTTGGGGTAATTGAAGGTTCATCCCCTTGTTTTAGTGTTTCTTGTTGCAATGTCCTAGTTTTATTGGGTGTAATTGAAGGTTAATTCCCTTATATTGTTGCTGGAATTTACCTCAAAATCAGGTTTATTATCGAAGTATATAAGTTGAAAGCAATCATTTAATTACTTAGGGGATGTATATAGTTGAAGATATTTATTGGCCTTGATGACTATTATTAATCTGTCGAACTGCGCATCTAATGGAGTTACAAGAAGGGATCCTGACAGAGCAGTTGCTATAAATGGTTGTTATATTAACCTTTTTTTCTTATATTCTACAACCTCCCTATGGGCTATAACCTCTTTCTCTTTTACCACACTTACATCATTGCCCTCTCCTTCAAAACTTTCTTTAAAATCTATAGCAATCTTAATGTTGTTCTCCTTTTACTTATAGCCTCAATGGGGTTGCTTCTTCCTTCCCCTAATCCACACATTCATAAACAAGAAAATTGTTCATTAAACTCTTGTCCTCATGGGTATGTCCTCAAGGGACTCTACATACTTGGATGCACAATAGATGATTGTTGCATTATCATCATTTTCCAACTCTAGTAGAACATCAAATACCTACTACTCATCATTTTCTCTCAGCTCCCTTGCATGGATATTTAGATTCACCTCCTATTTGTAGAAGGTTTCCTCAATATATTCTCTTTTGACACATCAATGTTGTCATATGTAGAACATTCAATGCACATAGATCCAATTTTAGGATATTCATCAAACACTTTAAAATGCATTTAAGATGTATTTTGATGATGATGATCCACTTGATGGACAACCTATATTTTGTTTCTATTTTGTATATTCAATTGTAATTCCTATGCATGATCTTATTTAGGTAAAATATTTTAATGACATTGAATGATAAAACTACATTTCATGGTATTATATGTATAATTTATATTCATTTTTTTTGTATTTTTAATATAGTACTATGTTATAGTTCTAAAAAAAACTATCTCTTTTTATCCGTATTTTATTTATGTGATTGTTATATTTTTAATTATATATAAGTTTACAAGAGTTCCTTAAAATGTTTAAAGCACATGCTTCTCTTTATTTCATTATTTCAATAAGCTAAAATACATGTTTCTCTTTCTTTCATTGTTTCAATAATTTACACAATACAATGAAAAAGCATTACAATTTTTCTTCTGTTAATTTTATTTATTTCATTGTTTCAATAATTTACACAATACAATGAAAATAATTACATTTTTCCTTATGTTAATTTTAGTTACAGGGAAAATTGTACATAGCTCTCAGGAATTAGTTTATCATAAATACTAGTTACTGGTAAGTTGTAATAGTAATAATTATGTAGTTTGTAGATTGATATCTATCATAAATTTGTTTGAATATCATCATTTTCAAGCAATAACAACTTGTTAAAGGGTGCTATCTCAATGGTAGAGCGCCTGCCTAATTATAGGCAAGAGGATGGTGGTTCGATTCCTCCGTGCCCTATCATAAATTTGTGACTACACAAATGACTAAATTCACATATATATGTTAACATCTAGTAGTTTAGTTAGTCGTATATTTGGTCATTAATTGTTGCAATCAGTGACTAAATCAGTGACTAAATCAATGACTTAATCATTAAATATCAATGACTAAATCAATGACTATCAATGACTAAAGCACTGTTTATCAATGACTAAATCATTGTCTATCAATGACTACTAATTCAAGCAATTAATGACTAGTGAAATATGACTAGCTATAAGATAGTGGAAATTAGCTACTATTAGTCACCGACTCAAAAATAGTCGTTTATAGCCTGATTTTAGTCATTTTTTTAGTCGTTAATTTCTCATTTTGTACTAGTGAAATGGTTATTGGTCTACATTGCATACTTCATCTTGTATAGAGAATATGGACAACTTGGTGAACTATTCAATATGGACCCTCTCCCATGATTACTTCAATTTTTTTTTTAAATTGAAGAGTCTCAAGATATAACTTCATCTATGCCATCATTATGTAAAATCAAAATATATTCATGTGAAAATGTAAATTAGTTAACATGTTATACTTCATCTTGTATGGAGAATATGAGACTTGTTTAGATGTGAAGTTGGGATTTATTCTTGTGAAATTAAATGTTTTCTATGAGGGGGATATTGCTGTAGGCATATCATAAAACATAAATCAATGAAATGATTTGAAAACTTGTGAATTAAAATAATTATTTACAATTCACCATACCTATTCAAAATGATCTCTTCTTCCAATGAAAACTTGTAGTGTGAATCTTTCCACTAACTTCCAGGACCAATGAATATATTTGATAGATTCCAAGAGTGAGCTTCCATCCAATATATCAAAGAGTGGTGATGGATTGTGAGCCAAATTGCACAGGTGAGGAGCACAAAACGCGTGAACAACAAAAGAAAACCCGTGAAAAGAGGTAGCAATCCTGGGAATTCAGAACTCTATTTTTTTACCTACTAACAGGTACGCACATGCGCCTTTAAGCACGTGCGTGCATGTATAAGACTGCACGTGTGCATTGACGCGCACACAAACTTAAACACACACATGCCCTTGTCTAACATTTAGAGCATTTACTCACTAACGTTTATTTCATTTAATGAATAATGTTCTTCAACAATGACTTCGTATTCATGATTATTTCAAGTATTTTTACAATACAGTCTAAAACCTATCATCATCATCACCACTACAATATAGTATAAACCTATCATCATCATCGTCATCCTCATCCTCATCATCATCATCATCATCACCATCATTGTTCATCATCATTGTCATCGTCATCATCATCATCATCCTCATCATCATCATCATAGTCATCATCCTCATCACCATCATTGCCATCATCCTCATCATCATCACCAACATTTTTCATCGTCACCATCCTCCTCCTCATCCTCCTCCTCCTCCTCATCCTCCTCCTCCTCATCATCATCACCAACATAGTTCGTCATCGTCATCATCCTCCTCCTCCTCCTCCTCCTCCTCATCCTCATCCTCATCATCATCATCACCATAATTTCTCACCATCATCATCATAATTGTCACCATCATCATCATCATCATCATCCTCATCATCATAGTCATCATCCTCATCATCATCATTGTCATCCTCCTCCTCCTCGTCATCAGCCTCATTCCATTGCAAATGATTGGAAATAAAATCAAAGCAAAGTTTCAACTAAACCTATCACCATCATCATTATTGTTCCTTATCGTCGTCGTCATCATCATCATCCTCATCCTCTTCCTCCTCCTCCTCCTCATCATCACCATCATTGTTCATCATCATTGTAATCGTTATCATCATCGTCATCATAATCCTCATCATTGTCATTGAAATCATCCTTATCATCATCATCACAATCATCATCATCATCATCATCATCATCATCATCATTGTTACTCATTGTCATCATCATTGTTCATCATCACCATCATCATCGCCATTATTGTTCATCTTCATAGTCATCTTCATAGTCATCATCATCATCATCATCATAGTCATTATAATCCTCCTCCTCATAATCATCATCATCATCAACATCATCATCCTCATCATCGCAATCATCATCATCATCATCATAATCACTGTCATCATAGTAATAGTCATTGTGATCATCATCATCATCATCATTGTTCAACATCATAGTCATTATAATCCTCCTCCTCCTCCTCCTCATCGTCATCAACATCATCATCCTCATCATCGTCATCATCCTCATCCTCTTCACCATCATAGTCATCATCCTCATCATCATCATCAACATTGTTCGTTATCATCCTCCTCCTCCTCCTCCTCCTCCTCCTCCTCATCATCATCATAATAATCATCCTCATCCTCATCATCATCGTCACCATCACCATAATTGTTCACCACCATCATCATCGTCGTCATCATAATCATAGTCATCATCATCATCATCCTCATCATCATCATCCTCCTCCTCCTCATCATCATTCCATTGCAAATGCTTGGAAATAAAATCAAAGCAAAGTTTCAACTAAACCTATCATCATCATCATCATTGTTCCTCATCGTCTTCGTCATCATCATCATCCTCGTCCTCATCCTCCTCCTCCTCCTCATCATCACCATCATTGTTCATCATCATTGTAATCGTCATCATCATCCTCATCCTAGTCCTCATCATCATAGTCATCATCCTCATCATCGTCATTGAAATCATCCTTATCATCATCATCACAATCATCATCATCATCATCATCATTGTTACGCATCGTCATCATCATTGTTCATCATCACCATCATCATCGCCATTATTGTTCATCTTCATAGTCATCTTCATAGTCATCATCATCCTCATCATCATCATCGTCTTCGTCATCAATATCATCATCCTCATCATCGCAATCATCATCATCATCATCATCATAGTCATTATAATCCTCCTCCTCATAATCATCATCGTCATCAACATCATCATCCTCATCATCGCAATCATCATCATCATCATCATAATCACTGTCATCATAGTAATAGTCATCGTGATCATCATCATCATCATCATTGTTCAACATCATAGTCATTATAATCCTCCTCCTCCTCCTCATCATCATCAACATCATCATCCTCATCATCGTCATCATCCTCATCCTCTTCACCATCATACTCATCATCCTCGTCATCATCATCAACATTGTTCGTCATCATCCTCCTCCTCCTCCTTCTCCTCCTCCTCATCATCATAATCATCCTCATCCTCATCCTCATCATCATCGTCATCATCACCATCATTTTTCACCATCATCATCATCATCGTCACCATTATCTTCATCCTCATCATAATCATAGTCATCATCCTCATCATCATCATCGTCCTCCTCATCATCATCATTCCATTGCAAATGCTTGGAAATAAAACCAAAGCAAAGTTTCAACTAAACCTATCATCATCATCATCATTGTTCCTCATCGTCGTTGTCGTCATCATCGTCCTCGTCCTCATCCTCCTCCTCCTCCTTCTCATCACCATCATTGTTCATCATCATTGTCATCGTCATCATCATCCTCATCCTAATCCTCATCATCATAGTCATCATCCTCATCATCATCATTGAAATCATCCTTATCATCGTCAGCATCGTCGTCATCATCATTGTTCATCATCACCATCATCATCACCATAATTATTCATCGTCATAGTCATCTTCATAGTCATCCTCCTCCTCCTCCTCCTCATCATCTTCGTTATCAACATTATCATCGTCATCATTGCAATCATCATCATCATCATCATCATCATCATAATCACTGTCATCATAGTAATAGTCATTGTGATCATCATCATCATCATCACCATCATTGTTCATCATCATAGTCATTATAATCCTCCTCATCATCATCGTCGTCGTCATCAACATCATCATCCTCATCATCGTCATCATCCTCATCCTCTTCATCCTCCTCCTCCTTCTCCTCCTCATCATCATTGTCATCATCATCATCACCAACATTGTTTGTCATCATCATCATCATCCTCATCCTCATCCTCATCCTCATCCTCATCATCACCATCATTGTTCACCATTATCATCGTCGTTGTCATCCTCCTCCTCCTCCTCCTCCTCCTCCTCATCATCATCATAGTCATCATCCTCATCCTCATCATTGTCATCATCCTCCTCCTCCTCCTCCTCATCATTGTTCATCATCATCATTCCATTGCAAATGCTTGGAAATAAAATCAAAGGAAAGTTTCAACTAAACCTATCATCATCATCATCATTGTTCCTCATCATCGTCGTCATCATCCTCATCCTCATCCTCATCCTCATCCTCATCATCACCATCAGTATTCGTCATCATTGTCATCGTCATCATCATCCTCATCCCCATCCTCATCATCATAGTCATCATCCTCATCATCGTCATTGAAATCATCCTTATCATCATCATCAAAATCATCATCATCATCATCATCATTATTACTTGTCGTCGTCAGCATCGTCTTCATCATCATTGTTCATGATCACCATCATTGTTCATCATCACCATCATTGTTCATCCTCATAGTTATCTTCATAGTCATCCTCCACCTCCTCCTCATCATCATCTTCGTCATCAACATCATCATCCTCATCCTCATCATCACAATCATCATCATCATCATCATAATCACTATCATCATAGTAATAGTCATAGTGATCATCAGCCTCATCATCATCATCATCATCACCATCATTGTTCATCATCATAGTCATTATAATCCTCCTCCTCATCATCATCGTCGTCATCAACATCATCATCCTCATCATCGTCATCATCCTCATCATCCTCATCCTCTTCATCATCATAGTCATCATCATCATCATCATTGTCATCATCATCATCCTCATCCTCATCATCATCATCCTCATCCTCATCCTCATCATCATCGTCGTCATCGTCATCATCATCATCATCCTCGTCCTCATCATCATCATCCTCATCCTCATCCTCATCATCATCATCATCATCATCATCATCATCATCATCATCATCATTATCCTCGTCCTCATCATCATCATCATCATTGTCATCATCCTCCTCCTCCTCCTCATCATTGTTCATCATCATCATTCCATTCCAAATGCTTGGAAATAAAATCAAAGCAAAGTTTCAACTAAAACTATCATCATCAACACCATTGTTCCTAATTGTCATCGTCATCATCATCATCCTCATCCTCATCCTCATTATCATCATCATCATCATCACCACCACCATTGTTCGTCATCATTGTCATCGTCATCATCATCCTAATCCTAATCCTCATCATCATAGTCATCATCTGCATCATCGTCATTGAAATCATCCTTATCATCATCATCATCACAATTGTCATCATCATCATCATCACCATTATTGTTCATCCTCATAGTCATCTTCATAGTCATCATCATCCTCATCATCATCATCATCTTCGTCATCAACATCATCATCCTCATCATCACAATCATCATCATCATCATCATAATCACTGTCATCATAGTAATAGTCATCGTGATCATCATCATCATCATCGTCATCATCACCACCATTGTTCACCATCATCATCGTTGTCGTCATCATCATCATCATCATCATCATTCTCATCATAATCATAGTCATCATCATTGTCATCCTCCTCCTCCTCCTCCTCATCATTGTTCATCATCATCATTCCATTGCAAATGCTTGGAAATAGAATCAAAGCAAAGTTTTAACTAAACCTATCATCATCATCATCATTGTTCCTCATCGTCGTCGTCATCATCATCATCCTTGTCCTCATCGTCAACATCATCATCATCATCACCATCATTGTTCGTCATCATTGTCATCCTCATCATCATCCTCATCCTAATCCTCATCATCCTCATCATCGTCATTGAAATCATCCTTATCATCATCATCACAATCATCATCATTGTTACTCATCGTCATCATCATTGTTCATCATCACCATCATCATTGCCATTATTGTTCATCCTCGTAGTCATCTTCATAGTCATCATCATCCTCATCGTCATCATCGTCTTCATTATCATCGTCTTCGTCATCAACATCATCATCCTCATCATCATAATCATCATCATCATCATCATAATAACCGCATCATAGTAATATTCATCGTGATCATCATCATCATCATCATCATTATTCATCATCATAGTCATTATAATCCTCCTCATCATCATCGTTGTCATCAACATCATCATCCTCATCATCGCAATCATCATCATCATAATCACTGTCATCATAGTAATAGTCATTGTGATCATCATCATCATCATCATTGTTCGTCATCATAGTCATTATAATCCTCCTCCTCCTTATCATCATCGTAATCAACATCATCATCCTCATCCTCTTCATCATCATAGTCATCATCCTCATCATCATCATTGTCATCATCATCATCACCAACATTGTTCGTCATCGCCATCATCATCATCCTCATCCTCATCATCATCGTCATCATCACCATCATTGTTCACCATCATCATCATCGTCGTCATCATCATCATCATCATCATCATCATCATCATCATCATCCTCATCATAATCATAATCATCATCCTCATCATCATCATTGTCATCCTCCTTCTCCTCCTCATCTTCATTGTTCATCATCATCATTCCATTGCAAACGCTTGGAAATAAAATCAAAGGAAAGTTTCAACTAAACCTATCATCATCATCATCATTGTTCCTCATCGTCTTCGTCATCATCTTCATCCTCATCCTCATCCTCATCATCATCATCATCATCACCATCATTATTCATCACCATTGTCATCGTCATCATCATCCTCATCCTAATCCTCATCATCGTCATTGAAATCATCCTTATCATCATCATCACAATCATCATCATTGTTCCTCATCATCATCGACATCGTTGTCATCATCATTGTTCATCATCACCATCATAATCGCCATCATTATTCATCCTCATAGTCATATTCATAGTCATCATCATGCTCCTCCTCTTCATCATCTTCATCATCAACATCATCATCCTCATCATCGCAATCATCATCATCATCATCATCATACTCATCATCATCATCATCATCATCATCATCATTGTTCATGATCATAGTCATTATAATCCTCATCATCATCATCATCATTGTCATCAACATCATCATCCTCCTCATCGTCTTCATCATCATCCTCCTCCTCCTCCTCATCATCATTGTCATCATCATCACCACCAACATTGTTCATTATTGTCATCATCATCATCTTCATCCTCATCATCCTCGTCCTCATCATCATCGTTATCATCACCATCATTATTCACCATTATCATCATCGTCATCATCATCCTCCTCCTCCTCCTCCTCATCATCATAGTCATCATCCTCATCATCCTCGTTGTCATCCTCCTCCTCCTCCTCATCATCGTTGTTCATTATCATCATTCCATTGCAAATGCTTGGAAATAAAATCAAAGGAAAGTTTCAACTAAACATATCATCATCATCATCATCGTTCCTCATCGTCGTCGTCATCATCATCATCCTTGCCCTCATCCTCATCCTCATCATCATCACCATCATTGTTCATCATCATTGTCATCGTCATCATCATCCTCAACCTCATTCTCATCATCATAGTCATCATCCTCATCATCGTCATTGAAATCATCCTTATCATCATCATCACAATCATCATCATCATCATCATCGCCATCATTGTTCATCCTCATAGTCATCTTCATAGTCATCATGATCCTCCTCCTCATCATCTTCGTCATCAACATCATCATCCTCATCATTGCAATCATCATCATCATCATCATCATAATCACTTTCATCATAGTAATAGTCATCGTGATCATCATCATCATCATCATCATCATCATTGTTTATCATCATAGTCATTATAATCCTCCTCCTCCTCATCATCCTCATCTTCGTCATCAACGTCATCATCCTCATCCTCTTCATCATCATAGTCATCATCATCATTATCATCATCATCATCCTCATCATCCTCATCCTCATCCTCCTCCTCCTCCTCATCATCATCACCATCATTGTTCACCATCATCATCATCAGCATCCTCCTTTTCCTCCTCCTCATCATCATCATTGTCATCCTCCTCCTCCTCCTCATCATTGTTCATCATCATCATTACATTGTAGATGCTTGGAAATAAAATCAAAGCAAAGTTTCAACTAAACCTATCATCATCAACATCATTGTTCCTCATCGTCATCGTCATCATCATCGTCCTCATCCTCATCATCATCATCATCATCATCATCACCATCATTGTTCATCATCATTGTCATTGTCATCAACATCCTCATCCTAATCATCATCATCATAGTCATCATCTGCATCATTATCATTGAAATCATCCTTATCATCATCATCACAATCATCATCATCATCATCATTGTTACTCGTCATCATCATCATTGTTCATCATCACCATCATCATCGCCATTATTGTTCATCCTCATAGTCATCTTTATAGTCATCATCATCCTCCTCCTCATCATCATCTTTGTCATCAACATCAACATCATCATCATCGCAATCATCATCATCATCATCATAGTCACTATCATCATAGTAATAGTCATCATGATCATCATCATCATCATTGTTAATCATCGTAGTCATTATAATCCTCCTCCTCCTCATCATCGTCATCATCAACATCATCATCCTCATCATCTTCATCATCCTCATCCTCTTCATCATCATAGTCATCATCCTCATCATCCTCATCATCACCAACATTGTTCATCATCGTCGTCGTCATCATCCTCATCATCACCATCATTGTTCACCATCATCATCATCGTCGTCATCATCATCATCATCATCATCCTCGTCCTCATCATAATCATAGTCATCATCCTCATCATCATCATTGTCATCATCCTGCTCCTCCTCATCATCATTCCATTACAAATGCTTGGAAATAAATCAAAACAAAGTTTTAATTAAACCTATAATCATCATCATCATTGTTCCTCATCGTCGTTGTCGTCATCATCATCCTCATCCTCATCATCATCATCAGCATCATTGTCATCGTCATCATCATCCTCATCCTAATCCTCATCATCATAGTCATCATCCTCATCATCGTCATTGAAATCATCCTTATCATCATCATCACAATCATCATCGTCATCATCATTGTTCCTCATCATCGTTAGCATCGTCATCATAGCCATCATTGTTTGCCTCATAGTCATCATCCTCCTCCTCATCATCATCGTCTTCGTCATCAACATCATCATCCTCATCATCGCAATCATCATCATCATCGTTGTCATCATCAAGATCATCATCCTCATCATTGTCATCATCGTCATCCTCTTCATCATCCTGAGTCATCATCATCATCATCATCATTGTCATAGTCATCATCCTCATCCTCTTCATCATCATAGTCATCATCATCATCATCATCATTGTCATAGTCATCGTTCTCATCATCCTCATTGTCGTCATTATCCTCATCATCATCATAGTCATCATCCTCATCATCATTATTGTCATCCTCCTCCTCCTCATCATCATAGTCATCATCCTCATTTAATCATCATTGTCATCCTCCTCCTCCTCCTCATCATCATTCCATTGCAAATGCTTGAAAATAAAATCAAAACAAAGTGTTTACTTAGCAAATGCGTGCACGTGTCTTTAACGCGCATGCACAAAGTAGCGCGCACGTGATTTTAGTGAGTGTGCACCCAGAGAGCGTGATCACGCTTCTAGTGCGTGCGCGTGATTTAAATTTAGAATTTTGTCGGCACATTTTTTCCAACCAACATGGTGGATGACTTGGCTGCTTTGGTTTTAGGTTCGGGTTGCCCAACCAAGTGGTTTGGACTGTCTTATGACATAAAAACTTGTTTTGTACCACTACTTCTATTTCGTGCATGATTTTCCATATGCCACGCTTGTCCACTGTTAATGAAAATTCACACACTTATGTAGCTCTGTGTGTAGATTCTGAATATGCAATTTTTATTTAAATCTATTATCTCTTTCTATTTTTTATTTAGTTTTAAATGGACTAACGTTAATCTAACACAAAAGGTAGGTTATTTGCTTCGGCTATAACTTTTGATTGCCTCACCTATTTAAAAAACGGAAAAAAGAACCTGCACATGAAGACACAAAAACCTACATCCTAAAAAAAATATCGTTCATTGACTATGTTAAGACCAAGATGTGGTGGACCAACGCTCGACCTTGTCATTTTAGGGCGTCACTGACTTCCTTAATTTGAAAAATAAAAAATATAACATAAATAAATATGGAAAAACATCGCTGCACTAGACACACCTGTTATCGACAACTCTATATAATTTTTTTCACAAAATTCCACCATTTGCATATCAAATGAGTGGACCAACGCAAACATATTCATTATTTTTTGGGAAAAATATAACATACCAACCTTAAAAGAACCTTGTTTTTTGGGATTTATGCTTAGTTTCCATAAATAAAAGTTATCTATTCCAGAAGGTAATCCAATTGTCCACGTTTCATATTCTTACACCATATTCCAAAAAGTTGTGTAGGTACCTCTAATATTGCTTTTTGACGTTCAGATTTCTGTTTTTCCAGAAGTCCATTGCAATGAACGCGTCATAAGTGACTAGCATTAGCTTGCACTAGCCCTGAAGTAAAACTTCTTTTTAATGTGTTTCAACATAACATGAAACACTGGGTTCTTAGAAATCTTGATTTTAAAACGCCTAACAACAATAGGCTCAAGTCTTCCACCCTAGTAGGTAGCATCCCAAAACTACACTACTCTTCAGTAGGTAGTACTATCCACCAAATACATTTTCTTTTCTAGTACTCTTTGACATACGCCTTGCTTTTGTAGTACTATCCACAATACACATTGCTTTATCTCACGCTAAATAATAGTTAGATAGAACAATAGGCCTAAGGTGTATCAAATACAATAGAGAACCTATTCTAATGTGCCTTAAAGGTACTCAAACAATGAATGAAGTTTTATGGTACACTTTAAAACACATTAATATATTAACATAACATTGCTTCTTAATTAGTCATCCGTGAAGATTAGAAGAATATCAATAACATTGTTTAGAATTACAAGAATAATTGTTGTCTTTTTCAACATGCTATCATGAATATCGCATGTGTCTAGTTTGAAACTATGGCGACTGAATGTATCCAGAAACTAGATACTAACATCGTCTATTGGATCTGCACAAATATAATACACTAACCTTCCATAAATTGAGAGCCATTATTTAATGGGTGCTAGTAGATGTATTGGCTTCTAACACTTCACAATAGATGAGAGTGAAAGGATTAGATTCCACATCCCAAATTTACCAATACCTCATGTAAAGCTTGAAAAGTTAAAGTGAACAATTTGCAATTTCATCAAGTTTCCTGAAATGATAATTAATTTGCAATTTTATCAAGTTTTTTGAGATTATAATTAAATTTTTATTTTGAGAACTGGGTATAGTTTTCGTTTTTCTTTCTCCTAATAAAATTAACTCAAGGTTGATACCAGTGTCACATATTTTTATTTTAAAGTTTTTTTTTTTTTTTTCCTTGAAATCATCTTTATTATAAAATATTTTTAATTATATTTTTTATAAATTTAACAAAATAACATATATTTAAAACCAAGTTATAATAAAAAACATATACATTTTCTATTCTATTTTTAAATAAAACATTTTTTTATGAACTAAGTAAGACTTTGGTCTCTACATTACTAAATGGAGATAACAAAGTTACATTGAAATATTTGGCAACACTGAAATATTTGGCCATTTATGTATGGTCATTGCTTGGTCTTAGCGCAAGCAATTAACAAAGTTGCAATGAAATATTTGGGAATTTATGTATATGGTCATTGCTTGGTGAGGTGGGTACTTGTCATAGCGTGGAAACTGGGTCGAAATCCCTTGCCCAACTATTTAGCTTGGCAATCCTGATGAGCAATGGCTCCATGGATCAAGTTCGCCATGGACATTTTGTGAGGCGAAAACAAAGTTGACAACAGCAAGATCGTTGCTCATAAGTTCTGTAAGATTTTGTATATTTTGTTTCATGGTCTCATCCATGATCACACCCACATCTTGAAAACCTTGCACACAGGTGGACGGGTTAGTGAGCGCCGCACTGAGAGACGTCTGCAAGTCGTCTATCGGCCTCTCTTTCCAATCTTCCTCTGCCAACACGGAGAGCGAAGAGTTAAGCTGATCCACCGTATCATCCAGCAGTACCGTGCAATCCTCAAAGGCGCAGCTGCTCTGGTCTTCTGCTGATTTGCTGAGCTCCACGACAAAATTGGTAACCCTAATGGCTTCATCAAGGCTAACGTCCACTGCAATTCTTGCAAGCTCGGTCATGTTTGCCTCCAAAGAACCCGGATACGACGACAAGGACGAAATACAGAGCTCGTAATACGAAGTTGAGTTGCAGACCTTTTCTATGAGGTCCAAGGATCGAATCGGATTCTGGCCATTTTTTCCATCATGGGTGTCCTTCAATTGAATCCCCACATATATTACAGCGACGAGAAGAATGGTGGAACACATGGCAGCAACAAGGGTTGTACTCTTCCTCCATTGTCTCTTTGCCTCAGAAGGGGAAGGAGCGGTTTCATAGCAGCCGTTGTAAGAATCCATATCTAGTAGTGTATACAAATTAACACAGATTGCATTCCTGAAATTTCTTGGTTCTGCTTCGTTCTTTTATAAGATAAGATTTACAGAGACGCGTTGTCAAAGTAAACATGGAACCGTGAGGCTGTATATGTACGAATCCTTTTCTCTAAGGCAATGCAAAGCATATTCATAGCGTGCTGTAAAAACATATCAATGTTTTCGATGACGTTATGTTATATATATATATATATATATATATATATATATATATATATAGAATTACTGTGGGTGAATGAAGTTTAATTCAAATAGGTTGGCAACTTGGCCGTGACTCCTTTCCTATCCACAATTTAATAAGGTTTGGAGCATTTTAGCGTGTAATATTAAAACGTATTTTACATTTGATAGCTGAATGTCTTCGTACTGGTTGCCTTTTAACCAGACATTTCAAGCTCATGCAGATCATGGTTAATTGTTTTTTACATTCATTAATGAATTGTATTTTTCGCTCGGAAATTCTATTTTACATTCATTAATGAATTGTGACGATATGCACCCACACCCATCGGACGACTGGCCGCGTCGGGCGTGACCGGTCACGCAGGGCGCTGCCGGTGCCGTGGTCCGATCGGTGCATATCGTCGGTTCACTAGTGAACTCCTTGCCTCGAAAATTTTAGACGCATTAAAACTGTCGTTTTTATTTATTTTTTTCGTTTTTCTTTTTCGCTTTAGGTTGCTGTCTGTTTGATCTAGTTTACAGTCTTCTATAATCGTGCCTCAATAAATTCAATTCTACTCCTTATATTTGGTTCTGAAGTGGGATGTAAGGGTTTGGTTGTGAATCTACTCTTTATTATTTTTAATATTGTGACTCTTAAGGAAATTTATATTTGAAGCATATAAGAAATTAATTTGAATAAATCAAATTTTTTATAATGTTAAATTTATTTAAAAATAAAGATTGGAGCAGCTTTAATCTTTTCTTTAGAGATCAATTTGGATTAGTAAATTCAAATTGACTTGCTTTCTTTTCTCGATTCTTTTAAAGAAACAAGTTATTAAAATAAAAATGTGTCATTTTATTATTGTGATTTGCGAAACTTTTTTTTCAAATTTTTTTAAAGAAATAAGTTATTAAAATAAAGTGTATAATTTTATTACTGTTTTGCAATTGCAAATTTTATGTCTTTCCAGTATTGAAATTAAGGAAATCAAAATTATGAAAAAAATTAAGTATAAACCTACAATTGCAACAAAGAACAAGTTATTGGGCTACTTAATTTAAGATTTAAAATATCTATATATATAAAACTACAATTGCAAAAAGGAACAAGTTAATCCTCTATTTAATTCAAGATTCAAAGAAATTTAAAAGCGAGAGGGACAAATTTCTGATTGACTAATTTATCTATTATCTAATTTAACGACGTAGATAACAAGGAAAAGGTGACAGACCAGAACTTAAATACATATAAGCCTCCGGAGACGCAAAGGACGAATGCTAGCTGAACACGACGGGAAAGACAAAGACTGAGCCAAGTTTTACGAAAGCTGGGATAAAGACAAGTTTGTCGAAATCTGGAACACGGTTACACGACGAGAAAGACAAAGACTGAGCCAAGTTTTCCGAAAGCTGGGATAAAGCCAAGTTTGCTCGATTCGCAAGCCATGTTTGCAGAAAGCTGGGATAAAGACAAGTTTGTCGAAATCTGGAATAATCCCAAGTTTGTCGAGACCTTATGGTTTGTATTTAAGCTCTTTTCCATCGCAGCTTTTATGAGAGCGAGGAAAAATAAAGTGATTCCAGTCAGTCTTGTGTTTCTCATCTCTTCCTTGCAGCAGCATGGTTTTGAGGATCTTGTTGACAACCTCAATTTGGTCATTTTTGTGAGGATAATAAGCAAAGGAATATTGGTGTTCAAATTTCAACATAGCGAAGAGATTTATTTACATAGCGTTATCAAAGTGATAACCATGGTCTAATATTAACTGGAGGGGATACCGAAACGAGCGATAACATGGTTGAAAAAGAAGCAACGAGATGACATGGTTGAAAAAGAAGCGTGCCACAGTTTTATCCTTACAGTTGAAGGTTGGCATGGCTTCGTCCCACTTGGTGAAGTAATAAACAACCACAATGATGTATTTATGGTCATCGAATGAAGGAGGATTAGAGGTCATGAAGTCAATTGCGCACTTGGAGAAGTAACCGACTTTGACAACAGGATGTAGTGGCGTGGGAGGTGTCCTTTCCTTTGGGGAAAAGAGTTGGCAATTGCGACAATGTTTGACATGTTCAACACAATCAACAAAGAAGATGGGCCATAAATAACCAGTGCGAAGAACCTTTTGGGTAGTACACAAACCAAAGAGGTGGTCGCCAAAGGCTCCACTATTGCAGTCATTCAGGACTTGTTGGGCTTCATCATGGGTGAGGCAACGATGTAGTATTGTTTCTACACCGTGGAGGTACAAGACATCACCAATAAGGAGATATTGAGTAGCTTGATTCCATACGATAACGATCTTTGCGGCTTAAATGGGGCCCAAATTTTCAGGTGCGCAAGTAAAGGAGGATGCCCCCATACTACGAGTACTTAGGAGAGATGACGAAGAAGAATTCATCAAGGAGACTTACCATGATAGGAGGTGAGGTAGACGACGATGGGGAATCCACCATCAAGGAAGCTAACATCAAATATTTGGTGCTTTTGGGTGTGACAAACTCGAAGTTGTACTCTTGAAGAACGACAATCCACTTGGTGTCAGAATGTTGGACAAGATGGCGACTCAAGAGATAACGCATGGCGTTGGAATAAACTAGAACTCTGGTTTGACTCATGAGAATGTAATGACGTAGATTATGCACCGAAAAGACAACAACTAGGGTCATTATCTCTTCATGGGAGTAATGTAATGTTGGTTCGAAAAGCTTCTAACTCACTTAATAGATCACATGCTCTTGAAGATACTCGTATTCTTGTACTAGGACTCTAGCAACGGTATTTTTATATGTCAATACGTAGAGGATAAACTCATTGGTGAAGTCGAGAGGAGACAACAAGGGAACATAAGTCAGAGCTTGTTTCAATGCATCAAAAGTAGCTTATGCTTGCTCATCCCACACAAAAGGAATGTTGGTACGAAGCAAGCATAAGAATCCATGGAATTTTGTTGCATAATCCAAAATAAACCGATGAAGAAAATTGGCGTTGCCTTGAAGGCTATGCAATTGGCACATAGTGTGTGGAGGGTGAAGATCCACGATGGCTTGAACCTTCAACAAAATCCATGGTAATCCCACTCCAAGACACGATGAATCCTAATAAGTGAATGGATGGGACACATAACACACACTTGAGGGGTTTCAGGAGGACATTATATTTGCGACATCGAAGGAAGACTTGTACTAAGTCTTCCAAAAGTTGGGAACGCTTCCGAGATTGAGCAGTGATATCGTTCAAATAAACAAGGATAATGCGAATGAGGTTGTGGAAGCAAAATGTCATGGCTCGCTGAAAAGTGGCTCCAGCATTTTCAAGGCCAAACGACATGACGTGATACACAAAAGTGGCCCAGGGGGTGGTAAAGGAATTCTTATATTGATCTTCATTGTAGATATGGACTTGGTTATAGCTCGAAAAACAATCCATGAAGGAAAAGACTTCATGTTTGGCACATGCATCTATGATCTGGTCAATAAACGAAGTGCGGAAGTTGTCTTTGGGACAAGACAAATTCAAATCACAAAATTTAGTACACACACAAATGGTTCCTTGTTTTTTTAGTAATGGGAACAGGATTGTAAACCAAAGTGGTAAACGCGATGGGGTATATAAATCATGCTTTGCGCAGTTTTTTGATCTCAGCTTTGATGACAGGGGCCTTTGACAGGTGGATGGTTCATTGCTTTTGGAAAATGAGGGTAACATCGAGCGATGTGTTGATGCGATGTTCAATGATAGATGGATCAAGCCCAAGAATTTTAATGTAGGACCAAGTGAAAACATCACAAAAATATTGAAAAAGTGTCTTGTAGGCGGTGACTTCCTCAAGATAGCATGAATCACCGATTGTGTTATTCTTGACTATCCTAGGTTTTGTTGAGATTTCGACTTGGATTGTTGGTGAGATAGTCGCCATATTACCTTCCTCAAAGGCATCGGGGGTCGGGATTGAGTTTTTGAAGAAATCAACACTTCTATGAATAAAATCTTTCGATTTGACTGAGAATTGATCCAACAATGAGGAGGTTCATTAGGGATGAAAAATGAGTGATGGTGGAGGTCATCCCAAGGATACTCGGGAGTTGTGAGAGCTTCAAGAATCTCTTCGTCATTACAAAAGTTGCACTTGGATAGATTAGAGGGATATTCCATTGTTGATGAGGGGGAAGGAAGACTAGAAGTTAGGATCATAAAGATGGTGTTGGTGGCATTAGAGTAAATTTCAACTCAAAATGGGCTTTTCAACCCTAATTCAAATTCCATGTCATCATGTGTTAACCAATGAAATTGATTTAAATTTGAAATACTGTATAGGTCTTAAACAAATTTTTAATATAAATTTGGGGATAGGTATCATAAAAAACTACATTTTTTGTTCATTTTTTCAACATATCTCCCTTTGTTTTTACTCAAATTTCGAGAGAGAGAGATCCCTCAATGTATAATTAAATTCCGCATCCAACGAGTACCCACTCTGCATACTTTTGACAGACCCCGCTACCCCCAAAACCAGAAATACTTAAAAACACGTGATGATGACATCATCATCATGTTTTTCAGGTATTGCTTGTTTATGGGGTAGCGGGGTCCATGAAAAGTATGCAGAGTGGGTACTCGTTGGATGCGGAATTTAATTCCATATCCAACGATCTCTCCTGATCAAAATTTCAGTAAAAACACAAGGAGATATGTCGAAAATACGAACAAAAAAAGTAGTTTTTTTTCTTTTCTTCCTCCAAAATTAATAAATATTATTTTATTTTTTTAACTATTATTTTATTATTTTCCTTAGGAGGCCCATTTTGAATTCAAATTTCCTCTAATGTATTCGAGGAAGAAGCCAAAGGGTGTATTTCTTCAAGGACAATAACTTCAGACTCAAGGGAGTGCTTGTGGAAATTAGTGAGGAGGGGTTGGTATCAGGTAGGTTTGGGAAATGATGAAAATAATGACCATAGAGGCCAAAAATTGCACATGAATAGTTCCTATGTAAATATTTGTTCTTAACCGTAGGTATGTTTGGTATATTAACAACCGAAGTGTCACCGACCTCTACTATTGTGTGCATGCGGGTGCAAAGAAACGACAAATCGGGACATTTTTTAGTAGTATGGCCGAGGACATTGCATAAAGCACAAGTAGGAGGTGGACGTGGTTCTGCAGGGGCTTTTGGTGCCTTTCCCCCAGTCTTCATAGGAGGAGGGGGTGCATGAGTGGATGAAGGAATAGCTAGTTGTGTACCAGGAGGTGGATGTGACACTGTATCAAATATAGGTTGGACTAGTGTAAGAATGATTTGTGGTGTCAGGGTGGGTTTGGGTGGATCGAGGTACCACACTGGAAGAACCAAAGTTAATCCCGGAAGGTTAAGAGTAGCCGTGACTATTTTACTCATGATTCTAGAGGGTGGAAAGAGAAATGGGATGGTGTGTATGGGAAATGAACCATAATAAATCCCCGAAGAAAGACAGGGGGTGGGCGTGACCTGCGGTTGGGGTTACAGTTGAGGCTGTGATGAGGTCAGAAGTTTACCGGATGTGATGGAAAACATATTCTGTATTTCAGGTGTAGAGGGAGGAAGTGATAGGGACACAAATGTTTCAGTCAAAGGGACGTTAGTAAACATGCCTAGACCAATGGTAGAGAGGGAGGCAATGGATGCGCTATTGATGGTGGTTTCGATGATAGGGAGGAAGTTGGTGTGATTCTAGTCGACCTAAGTTTAGATCCCTTTTTTCGTCAACAAATACCAAGATATCGACCCGACAGGGCAGGACCCCGTCAGCAAAATATACAGCATTGATGCAGTCTCACCCGAGATCTCTATTGGGAACTGCCAGAGCTAGTTTTCTACACTTATGTGGGGATTTATATTCTTAAATCACTCAATTGAAGTCGAGAATTATACTTCTTTTTCTTTGTTTATTCATTCAAGATAATGGTATACTCATCCGTTTATATGAATCACAATATTCAACATAAAATTCTTATCGAAGATTCAATCTATTAGCGGTGTGACATATATTTTCATATGGGTTTATTCATACACATACATGGTGCAACATATTTAGATATACTAATTCCCAACATACATGCATTCGACATAAACATAATTATTAAAGACACATGGAAAAAACATTGAACCTGGAAACCCATCTGGGAAAAACCACAAAGGTGCTTTTCATCTAGCATGAGAATTAGGTTAGAACCTTTGGTCTGTGCACTCAACTTGCATACTCTTCTTTATTTATCTTTTACAATTTGTATGTCTCTTTCTCCTCTCATGCTCTCAGGTTTTGGGTCTATGTATTTCTCCTCTTCTTCTCTCAACCTTCGATCCACACATAGCCTGGATCGATCCTCTAGCTAGGCATCTCTCTTCTCCTTTCTATTGTCGATCCACACACAACATTTATCGATTCTCGAGCTAAACTGATCCCCTGGAATGACGATAATGACAACGAACAACTCGAAAATCCACAACCCGATAAGCAACATAAAAATACAATGACCAATAATTACCCACACTAACCAACCCACACATAGCTTGGGTTCTCCCTTTTATAAGATTTTACACGTCTTAATCAACCGACTCTTTTCTGCTAGCCGATAAGCTCTCATTACTATTTTGTACATTCAGTTACAACTGAAAATAGACACCATGTTCTCAATTTAGGCTATGATTAGTCTTGTAGTTCCAATTGTGACACTCCCACAACTCCATTTAGGCCTTGATCATGGCCTTAGCAAGAGTTATCCCATGAAGTAGCCCAGTTGTGGGTGCAATTGATATTTATGACCAAAAAATTCAGATTCGGAACTAGAAATGTCCTCTAGGGTTTCATTGATATCAGGTTCAAAACCTTGTATAAGAATTTTCAAAACTCTATTGAGATATTTTGGGTATCACTTTTGTGAGGAATGTCTCTAGACTTGATAGAGACAATGAGATCAACAGTCACCAAAGAAAAAATGTAATTCAGAATGTTAGTTTTGGGATTAAATGGAGCCATTATGGGGTCTCACATGTGTTATGGGATGGAATATAGGCCAACCAAGTCTAGCATGGGCCACTCAGTGGAAAGGAAAGCAAGTAATTACAACATAAGGGGGAAAACATCTAGTAAATGCATGCAATCACAAAACCTCAAATTGTCCAATTTTTCTATCAATGTTTATTGGACATTTCATAACATTTAGGAGAAGATAATATAGAGAATTTTAGGAGAAGATAATATAGAGAAGATAGTATAGAGAAAATCTAATATTTATATATTGTTATTGGCCATTTCAGAACATTTAGGAGAAGATAATAAACTAATATAAAGAATTTCAAAATCTATTGTTTATAATGTGTTTAACTGCCTTAGATTTTTTACTACAACTTGGGTGCAACATGCATTTCTATTAGTATGCCATGTTCATGATTTGTTATAGTAATTCTAATATATGCATCAAATCATATAAGATTCATATTATATTCCTTTTATCATTATCTTATAACACGGGGAAAAGTTTTGCAAGGGGACAATAAAGCAAGTATTTCCTACTTGATATTGTGCCACTTTCCAATATTTATCAGATTTGTATATGTTGCGTGGCTATGTGTTTTTTGAAGCAATTTTGTTAAGCTAGTCAAACTATATTTAACTAAGCTTTGTGGTTATTCCCCTTCCTTAGATATCTGATAATCCGCAACGATTTTGCAATTTATATCTGTACTGTAATCTTAAGAGGAAATTATACCAAGGAATTTATTGACATTGATGTGGATTTTTTTATTATTTACCATATAAGTACATTAATCCCAAATATTAGATGACAACTAAGGTTTTCTTAAGCATTCTTTCTATTGTAGCTATAATCAGGGATGATAAAAAACAATTACATAGAATATTCAAGCCTATCACGTGAGTTTTTCCTTGAGGAAATTTAGTTGCCACAAGTGGCTATTGATAATTTAAAAATGAATTTGACGCATCTTAAAGTTTCATTGTGCATGTAAGCTCCCTTCATGCCCTATTTTATTGAAGAGAATCAATGTGTACTTTGTTAGACCCTATTTTGTCATGGTGTTCACATGTGAATTTTTTCGAGACATTTCAGCAGGGTTAGAAGTTGATGGAGGTGTATGGATCATTCTATCATTGATGCTTGAATTTGTGATGAACTTTTAGGACCCCTATATTTCAAATAGAAAGGTTGTAAGCTATCGCTGTAACTTCCTCCTTGTCATAGGTACCTAACATTTTCATGTAGTATAGTTAGAACCATGAAATTGCCAATTTGAGAAGACCATGCAATAAAAAAAATATTAGATGTAGAAATTAAGGGATAAAAATTATAAATAAAACTTACCTAGGTACAATGCACATATTCATCCAATTGCAGCGAGAACACCAAAACATGGACAAAATAATTGAGTTCGAAGCTTCCCTCAAAACATACCAAAATGCCAAAATAAACACCAGCTATTTCAAACAAGGATAGGATTTGATAAACATATTTCCAAACTACCATACAACTATACATTATATTTCAACTAATTCCACAAATGACCATACAAAAAAATGATACACTTTTTCACTCAAATAAGTGTTTTAGTTCCTCATTTGGTACTGATGAACATTGGCAAAGCGTATTTAAGAATTATATCACATTGTTGTGAATTTAAGGATTATGCACTTATTGAAGAAGGATCTATCCTCACCCAAAGTAGGGATAATATGGATGCAAGAAGAATTAACCAAGCAATGACTATGGTAGGCATCTGGTTTTAGTGACCAATTAATCCCTTGTAGGAGAGATAAAGATGGACAATCACCCATAAAGAGAAAAATAGTTTTCCAATTAGGGGGACCCACAATTCATAACTACCATCAATAGTTTGGGAAACACTTGCTACTATATAAACAAGATTTACCATAATTAAAGTAGTTGGAGTGATGTACTGGTCCACTTGAAAACATATTTCCCCAAAAAATTTCCATCTTCATCTAAAGACTTTGATGTGATAGTAAAGTTTGTGTAAATCCCTCCTAGAACATGCAATGACCCTTGAAAGATAGAAACATATGTGTTGGTACACCTCCAATCACACAAAGTCGTCCATTCCTCCCCCATGAATCAATGCTAACCCCTCTCCAATATAAATTTAGAATAGCATAAAATGGAGTAAATGGTAATCTCAAACTGATTCCGGTCCATCTCAATGGTAATACGAGAATAACACCAACTGCCAATGAAAGCACAAGCAAATACTTTGCTACAAAGAAGACATTGTCAGGTGTGTACATAATGTCACATAAAAAGGAAACAATTTTGTTTAAGTAATGGGAAATAGTTGCACCCAAATACAATGTAGGGTAATTCATTAGAAAATTTTTTTTACTAGGGGAATTGACAATTGGGGATGGGATAGTACTCGCGTGACATGGGGTCCTGGGATCCATTATTGCTACCACTATACCCCTAGGTTCCCCACACCCTCCTGCAAGACATGGGGCATATGTGAACCCGAGTGGTATTTGATCTCGTGACCTCCTTTACAACAAGTGACTTCATATCAAGCGATTCCAATGAGCCACACCCATTCGGGATTAATGTTAGGAGCACATGGGGTGGGCTTTGATCCACTTACATGTCCACAGGTAATGAGATCAATTAATACAATCTCTCTGGGTGTAACCACACATTCGACCACTACCTCAAGGTGCCCCATGGATATAGGTAAGGCCCTCATTGGAATTGAACCTTTCCCACTGGTGAAAAAATCCTCTCTCTTCACCAATGGATCCAATCCCTTTGGGAGGATAATCCATTAGAATTTTTTGACAATTCACTTTGCATTTAAAAAGAGGCTTCCTCCACTTGATTCGTAATATCCAAGAAATGTGATATACTGTAGGAAAAAAGGGTTGAATCTGATACAATCGCCAAAAGCTTCATGGTTATTTATGACTGAAAGTAATTTCCTATTTTCTCTCATTGTTTTGAGAGAAAAATATATGCCATCCTTCAGAATTCAATACCTAATTGTGAAACATATGGAATGAAATGTCTCCTTTTAATTGATAAACAAAAAATATTCCTTATATTGTCTTCTTATGATGTTTCTCAATTGCATTGATTGTAAATAATGAATGAAATGTATATAGGGATATAATGCAAGATTTTATTCATTAATGGCATACACAACACTATATTTATACTAGGTAAAACTGCTCAGACAATATTAGATAATTTTATTGATGTTCATGAGTGACCAAAGTAAGTCAATGGAACTCGACAAGTGGATATTAGAACCGTCAACAAGACACAATAATAATGGGGAGTGCAATGGATACTCCTATGTGAAAAAAGAAAGACATGTAGAATTACCAAGTGCTATGGAACACTACAATAAACAATATAATAGTTTCAAAGTGATCAAGTTTCACCTTTATATCAATGGACACTAGATATTAATATTTATGTTTGATGGGTTGTATGTCGTCACGATTTGTTGCTTATGGGTGTGAGATTTTGGAAAAATGCTTCCATGTTAGTATGTTGATTGTTTTTTTCATTACGATATTTTTCTTAAAAGTTTCCAAATTCATGCCCTTAGATATATTTCCCTCGATGTTTATTTTTTGTGATTTTTTAAATCATCAAAATGCTCAAGAGATTCACTGCTCAAATCACTAGAAACTAGGTTGTTTAGAATCCCATTCATTATTATTTCCTCTCAAAGATAAAACATTTTCCATCTTCCATCTTAGATTAAAGATATCAGAGAAAGCATCTACCATCATAGTTTAGTGGTTCAAGTATGTTTTGGATTAGTTTCTCAATTCTTATTGGGGTAAAGTAAATAATGACAAAAGTCACATATATGGTTGGAACATAAGTTCCCACTACATGTAAGTCATTTACAAAATTTTAAATTCCTTGCTTGGTGTCATGGAACTCCCTAAAATATGTGGGGATGGAAATTTCTTTAGGTAACCGAACCACAATTGTTTGAAAAGGAATAATAGGAAAACAAATCAAATTGTAAGAATGGGATCTCAATGGTTAATTCTTGAAGGCATAGTAACTGTTATTAAGTCAATTGTGTCATCTCTCTTTATATTCCAATGTTCAACAATGATGGCTCATAATGGATTAATGCAATAGATTGAAAAATATATATAAAAATTCATATGATGAGGTGGGAAAAGTAAAACGAAAAAAAATCATTGAAATAACTGGAACACTATTAGATCCCCAATGGACAACGATGGTCTAGGAATAAAAAACCCAACTCTTATGAACATTTCATTAGGATCAAGGGTTTTATGGAATCTCATAACTAAGAAATTATATTGGTGGAAACATGTTATGTTTAAGAAGTATTTTTATGGAAGTACAAAAATATGTTTGGTTTTCTTCTTGGATGGTGGAAAAGTATCTCTAATATGGGAAATGTGTAAAGAATATACCCCAAATGAGTAAAGAGTATTCCCCATAATTCAATCCAAATTAACTTGGGTAATCGAAAATTGTAGGATATTAAATATATGGGATGGTGACATCATATGTGTTAGGTATAACTCCCGATTGATTGATATTACATTGCCAAAATCTATTATTTATACATTAGATGTGGCGGTTGAAAACCAGCCTTTTCACCTTCCTATCTATTCATATTCCTATCTATTTACAATAATCCCGACGGATTATTCTAACAATCCCCCTCTTAATCCGAAGGGATGTTCGTAAGTCCGAGCATGTTTCTGAATTTTTCAAACTTTTCTCGTCCAAGCACTTTGGTGAAGATGTCTGCAACTTGATCATTCGTGGAACAATGTCAAAGATGGATTGTTTTGGCCTCTACATGATGTCGAATCAAATGATACTTTGTGTTGATGTGTTTGGTTTGATCATGGAATCTAGGATTCTTAGCCAGCTTAATTGCAGAAGTATTGTCGACCAACAATGGAGTGGAGTTCTCTTGTTTTTCTTGCAAATCTTCAAGTAT
>LPNX010280017.1:0-48815 GCA_001517045.1 Pseudotsuga menziesii
TCCATTGGAAAGCAACCAAAAGGATCCTTAACTTTGTTCAGGGAACAAGGACACATGGGATCTTCTATAAAGCAAAATCTGATCTTGATTTGATTGGATATACTGACAGTGATTGGGTAGGTGATAGCACAGATAGAAATTCCACATCAGGATATGTGTTCATGCTTGCAGAAGGGCCAATCAGCTGGTTAAGCAAGAAACAGAGTGCCATTGCACTCTCATCTACAAAAGCAGAGTACAGAGGAGTTGTTAATGCAACAACTCAATGTTTATGGTTGTAGGGTTTACTTGGAGAGTGTGGTTTCGAATCAGAGTACTCAACTACCATCTACTATGATAACCAGAGTACCATTTGAATCTGCAAAGATCCAATTCAGAAGCAGAGAACCAAACACATTGAGATCCATATGCACTACATCAGAGAGCTTGTGCATGATGGCACCATTCACCTACTCTTCTGTTCATCTTCAGAACAAGTAGCTGATATCTTCACCAAAGAATTTTGTGAGAAGACCTTCAGCAATCTCAAATCACTGCTGGGGATTGCTGATCATGCTGTGAAGCATGAGTGAAGACAAGATTTCCAAATTTTGTTTTACAGTCCATGTTTAAGGGAGGATTTTCCCAAGTTGGTTTTGCCTCTTTCCTGGGTTGTATGGACATGCAGTATGTAAAGGGTGACTAAGCCTTGTTGCTAGGCCCTATAATTTTCTGATATATTATTCTTAATTCAGGCTTAAGGGGGGGTGTTAGAATAATCAACCCATAGTTTACCACCTTAGACATTAATTTAATTATTTTTGTCTTATTTGCCTAGTTCATATGTCCCACCTTATGCAAGTTGTCATTTACCTATACATAGTGGTCAAACTTGCCTTATTTGACTCATGTAGCACTTGGGAAACCTCAAGGAATCAATTCTGCTTTATTCCTGGCCTCCTAGGTGCCCTTCTGCTTTTTCTGCTTTATTGCCTGCTTTTTTAGTGTTTTAAGGCAATAGGGAAAGTTTGACTAGGTGAGGTGAACTAGTTTTTTGTCCTCTTCATCCTCCACTCTTTTCTCCTTGGAAAAGCATGTATGAGTTGTCATTCCATCACTCTTTAGCTTGCCTAAGCCATTTTTCTAATTCATGAGCTCCATGACAGATTTGGGATCAACTTTTTACACCTATGGGGGATTTGCTTAATTTTAGTAAGCCTGCTTTATGGTAGATTCAAATTGCTCCTCATGCATTCGAATCCTTGATGTAATTATTTAATATAGAAACCTATTATTTTACAGGGTTGTCTATTGTACACTAAGTTAATACAGTTTAGTGTTCAGCTCCAATTTCAGTCTCTTTTGTGAGTGATTTTGCATGATCAATTGTTAATTGTTGTGAGTAAAATTAATCTATCACTGGGTTCAATTTACACAATTTTCACCGCAAACACCATTTTGAATGCTTCAAAACACCAATAGACATTTGGATCTTTAGCACCACCACGCTCAGCACTATGCTCACCACAACAGTGACAGGTAGGATCATGAACCTATCCTTTTGTCCTTTTCCTCTTCTAGAGGCTTAAAAAACTATATATGGGTAAAGGTCTAGGTTTTTAGCATGGTTAGTTTTTTCCTATCTTTCTCGTGACCCTTTCCCTTAGAAGAAAATCCTTAGACCGTAGGGTTTTTAGTTACATTACGCCGACTACCAGAGTCATCCTAAGTCTGTTGTAAGGAAACCCTTGACCTCATAGCCACTTTTATATCCGAGACTAACACTCTTCCAGCTTGCTAGCCCGAACATCATGGATTTTGTCTCAGCCTTTGCCGCACAGTTTGGGTTTATTGTTTGAGCCAGTGGTATTAGTATGATGAACCTCAGGGTTTCTGCATTTAGGTCACTCCGGGCCGAATTCTTTGCATCCTACTTATTGTTTGAGTTAAACATGTCGGAAGATGAGTATGCGATAAAGGATAAACACATTGCCGATTTAAAATTCGAGTATTACTAGGCTTCAGAGCTGTGGGATTGGTTTTCTCCTCAACCTGTAAGGATGCATTTCCTCCAATCCTCCTTAGGGTTGGCATTATCATGTAAGAGAATTTTCACAGGTTTTAGGCACAAGCCAGCGTTTTTCAATACCCCTCCAATTTATTAAGTCATCGTCATGTTTCACTGGTTATTCTGTTACCTTTAGGGGGATTAGTGAGAAGAAGTCTCAATGTTTTAATTATTTTTGAGCTAAATGAATAAGAGGGCGGAAATGAAGCTTGTAAACTCTGAGGACTAGGACAAAAGGAAGTTAACATTTATTCTTTGAAGAACAAGTGATGAAATGTTTATCTTTTTGTGTGTTGACCTGTTTAGGGTTACGAAAAAATATATATGACAACAGATGTGTAACTCACAAAATGATACATACACATATGTTAATAGTTTTCATTTAAGTTTTGTAAACACACAACCTTGATACAAGTACAAAATGACTGAGCAACCTCTGAGGAGCGATCTCTCTCCACCTCACAAGACTGTTTCTGAGTGGCTAGTAATGGAATGGTAAATACAACTCTATATATTTATTATCATATTAGACACTAATCGAAACCTCATTTTAAAAGGAACAATGCTTCATATATTTAAGCCTTGCTTCACTCTGGGTTATTTCATTTCGATACAAAATGCTTGTCATATTAAGTTATTTAGGATAACCATAGTATTACAAAGACATCTCTTACTATGATCATGCCACAATATTGGTTATCACTGAGAAGAATCACCCACAGAAGAAAGGTTTGGGAGCAATAAACTCGCATCATGCCTAAGAAGAGCGGGAAGAAGAAGGCTAAGGCCACTGAGGTTCATTCAGATGTGGAGATTATCTCTAGGACTGAAATCACATTTGAAGACACTAAATCCATCAGAAGAACTAACCAAGAGTTTAATTAAGGGGAGATATATCAGATGATCAAAGACCAAAATGTCCCTGATGCAGGTCTAGAAGAAATGACCTTATATGAAAATATAAAGAAATTAGGAATTACTAAGGAAACCATACGCCTAGAGTTGTTCCCTTGTGCAGCGGTCATCGACTGGATTTTACCCCAGACAAACCCCACCACAATGATTATTGCCAACATAGAGGGGAAAGATTTTTCTTATTTCGCTCCAGTGTACATAGCCATGGCCTGCAAACTACCACCCTTGTAGGTTATGATGACTAATTAGTGGGTTAGCAAAGTGGATTTGGATGTTTTGGAATATGCCAAGAAAATGATGATGGCAGGAAGACAAATGTGCCAAAAGGAAACCAGCGAGTACGAATCTGCAAGTTTATTCCCTCGTTTCAGGATCATAGCCCTGATGCTTAATAGGATTTTTGGTTGGGCAAATGGAAGATTGTATAAATTGAGTTGGATCCCACTAATTTATTATGTGGCATTTGAAGGAACCGTTTGTTAGTTTTTCAACATTAAGCTAGCATTATTAGGATCTTTAACTGAGAGAATAACAAGTCCAGTAATCAAACACAAGAGACAATGAACACAGTGTTTTTCCTCGGGGAAACCATAAAGGAGAAAACCCTGCAACTTCCTCAGAGATAGAATCAACACCAAAATAGTAAAAGCCCCAAAATAGTAAGTGATCTCCCAACAGCAGTAATCTTCTTCTTGATTAGCCCCAGTGTCTTCTCCTTCCTCAACTATGCGCTACACTTGAGTGTGTATGAGTTGTGTGATAAATAGAGACTCTAGTTCTCTATTTATACTAATCCCGACATGACTAAAACCCTACCAGGGCCGACCTATACTAGGAGAGTCTAATAACCCTAGTTCCACAGAACTGCGGGGACTTTAACCCTTAGACAATCAGAGGGTTACTCACTATGACTTGACATGACTTGTTTACATTATTGATCCTCCCGATTGAAACATCGGGGCATGACAATATGACTCAATTACATTATAGATACATCCCATAATAAACATCAGGTTACAATACATAAGATACATAGATGAATACATTCTGAAGTTACAAATACATCAACACTCCCTCTTAACTAGGAAGGTATTCTTTCGACACAATTTTCAGCACTGGTCTTCTTCTCTGTATCAACTGGATCATCCCGTCATCTGCATCTTAGGTCTTCTTGAGTCTTCAAGTCATCAGATCTGGATCATCTCTCGATCTGGATCATCATGGGACATCATCACTGGATCTGGATCATCTCTTGATTTGGATCATCATGAGGCATCATCACTGGATCTGGATCATCACTGGATCTGGATCATCACTAGCTATCATCACTGGATCTCAATCATCACTCGATCTAGATCATCGCTGGCTATCATCATTGGATCTCGATCATCCCTGGTGCTATCTCATGATTCATCTCATCACAGAAAGTTATACAGATCCAACCCTTTTTCATGCTGGTTATAGGCCTAGCCTCCATGTAGGTCTTCTTCAGCACTTATATCTGACCTACTCGTCAGAAAGGCCCAGCACTCACATTCACCAGCATGATAGGACACAACTACTATCATCTGTGAAAAGGCTTTAGCACTTACATCTGACCTACTCGTCAGAAAGGCACAGTACTCACATCCATCTAGACTGGAACACATCCTGCTCACAATGATGGAATATTTCTGCACTTCCATCCATGTCGGAACCACATCCTGCTCACAATGATGAAAGAACTCTGTTCTTCCACCCAGAACGGAACCACATCCTGCTCACAATGATGGAATATTTCCTCACTTTCATCCAAAACGGAACCACATCCTGCTCACAATGATGGAAGAACTCTGTTCTTCCACCCAGGCCGGAACCACATCCTGCTCACAATGATGAAAGACTCTCATCCAAGTTGGAACACATCCTGCTCACAATGATGAAATATTTCTACACTTACATTCATCCAGGAGGGAACACATCCTACTCACAGTGATGAAAGGGCTTGCACTCACATCTAATCTTGTAGGAACCAATCCTATAGTCATATCAGAATGGCCCCCAGTCCTCCTCGATTGAGCTACCTGGTAATTGACCAGGTGCCTCCATTCTCCTAGAGAATGGCAGTTGCCCTTACATCTGGCCTGCTCGTCGGAATGGCCAACACTCACATCTGACATGGAAGGAACTTAATCCTTTAGCCATGATAGAATGGTTCAGCCCTTACATCTGATCAAGTGGGAACACATCCCTCTATCACATTAGAATGGCTACTCAGTCCTAGACTAAGTGTTCTTGGTACCTCACCAGGAAGCTCCATTCAAAGAATGGCAATTGCCCTTACATCTGTCCTACTCGACAGAATGGCCAGCACTCATATCTGACATGGAAGGAAGCAATCCTCTCACCATGACAGAATGGCTCAGCCCTTACATCTAACCTACTCATCAGAATGGCTACTCATCTCAGCACTCATATCTGACATGGAAGGAACCAATCCTCTCACCATGTCAGAATGGCTATGGGACTCATCACTTTCCCTTGGAGGAAATCTCGATCTGGAGAACACCAAGCTTCTCCCTGAAGTACCCAAACTTCACCCTAGCCAATGGCTTCATTAATACATCAGCTATCTATTCCTCCGTCGCAAGATACTGGAGCTTCATTGCTCCCGTCTGCACCATATCCCTGATATAGTGGTACTAGATCTTGATATGCTTCGACTTGTCATGGAACACTGGATTCTCTGACAACTTCACGCAACTCTGGTTGTCACAATGTATACAAGTAGCATCCAACTGGAGATCAAATAAATCAGACAGTAGCTTCCATAGCCATATTTCCTCACAACTAGCTGAACAAGCTATGACATACTCTGCTTCAGCTGTACTCAGTGCCACACATGATTGCTTCCTTCTAAACCAAGAGATCACACCTGACGCCATACTGAAGCAACACCCTGCCAGTGCTCTTCCTATCGATGGCATTGCCTGCCCAATCTGAATAAACATAACCCTCTAAGTTAATCTTTTGATTCACATCGTACTTGAGCACATAGTCAACTGTACCCTTCAGGTACCTCAGAATATGCTTTGCAGCAGTCAAGTGAACATGTCTCAGATCTGTCAGGAACTAGCTCAAGGTGTTCACAACAAAGCAAATATCTGGTCTTGTGTTCATCAAGTACATCAATGACCCAATCATCTGACGATACGTCGTAGCATCAACGGACTCTGATGAAGCATCACTTAATAGCTTCAGGTTCGATGCCATTGGTGTGGCTATAGCCTTGTAGTCCATCATCCCAAACCTCTTCAGGATCTCTACTGCACACTTCCCTTGTCCAAGGAAGATTCCATTTGTACTTTGCCACACCTCCATACCTAGAAAGTAATGCATCATACCCAAGTCCTTCATCTCAAACTCGGTAGCAAGCTTTCTTTTTGTATCAACAATCAACCCATCCATACCTGTCACAAACAAATCATCTACATATAGTAGAAGCATCACTGGGTTGCCATCCTCAACCTTGTAGTAAAGGTTGGAATCTTCATTAGAGGAAATTTGGGGTCTAAAATGGGCCTTATAAGAAAACGCGCCAACAATAAATTTTGTGAGTTAGAATTCAAGAACCAATAGAATTTCAATCAAATGAGTCAACCATAATGGTTGAATTGACATATTTGTCATAAAAGAAAACTACTTTTTTTGTTCGTATTTTCGACATATCTCCCTGTGTTTTTACTCAAATTCTAAGCGGGAGAGCTCCTTGGATGTGGAATTTAATTACGCATCCAACGAGTACCCACAATATATATTTTTGATAGACCCTGCTACCCCAAAAACAAGAAATACCTGAAAAAATGTGATGATGATGTCATCATCACATTTTTTTAGGTATTTCTTGTTTTTTTGGTAGCGGGTTCCATAAAAAGTATGCAGTGTGGGTACTTGTTGGATGTGGAATTAAATTCTGCATCCAACGAGCTCTCCTGCTTAGAATTTGAGTAAACACACAGGGAGATATGTCAAAAATACGAACAAAAAAAGTAGTTTTTTTCATTCTTCCTCCAAAATTAATAACTATTATTTTATTATTTTAGCTATTATTTTATTATTTTAACTATTATTTTCCTTAGGAGGTCCATTTTAGACCTCAAATTTCCTCTAATGCTTTACTCTTGGTAAAGCCCAAACTGGATAGAAAGCTGTCAATTTTTTCGTACCAGGTCCTGGGTGCCTGTTTCAAACTGTACATGGCTTTCTTCAATCTGCACACATGAGACTTCCTGTCATGTGTCTCAAAACTGAGTGGTTGTTCTACATACACTTCCTCTTCCACTACACCATTCAAGAAAGCAGTCTTGACATCCATCTGGTGTATCTTCCATTTCATCACTGCAGCCAGAGCAAGTACTTATCTGATGGAAGTGTATCTGGCTACAGGTGCAAAGGTGTCTTCATAGTCTATTCCTTCTTTCTGAGAGAAACCTGGAGCTAGTTCAGGAGCAAATTAGGGTTTTTCTTTTCTGGAGTTCTGTCCACCCAAATGCCTTGAAATTTATCCCTAAATTTGATTTTGGGGAGGAGATCAATCCAGGCCTGGGCTCACTGAAAAATTCCTCTTCTGTGAAAATCCCTAATTTTCAGCAATAGTGTTGGGTCCAAAACTGAAAAACCCCAGAATTGGATTTTGCTTCAATAGAAAGATGCGCCCTAAGGAGGAGAGTTATTCCACCTTACTTTTGCTGAAAATATGTGGAGGAAGATCCACAAACTAGGAAGCCCTAGTTCCCGCAACTGCACAGTGTCTTCTTCTCAGGTTAACTCTGATACCATGTTAGTTTTTCAACATTAAGCTAGCATTATTAGGATCTTTAACTGAGAGAATAACAAGTACAACAATAAAACACAAGAGACAATGAACACAGTGTTTTTCCTCGGGGAAACCATAAAGGAAAAAACCCCACAACTTCCTCAGAGATAGAATCATCACCAAAACAGTAAAAGCCCCAAAACAGTAAGTGATCTCCCAACAACAGTAATCTTCTTCTTGACTAGCCCCAGTGTCTTCTCCTTCCTCAACTATGCGGTACACTTGAGTGTGTATGAGTTGTGTGATAAATAGAGACTCCTGTTCTCTATTTATACTAATCCTGACATGACTAAAACCCTACCAGGGCCGACCTCTACTAGGAGAGTCTGATAACCCTAGTGCCCTGGAACTGCGAGGACTTTAACCCTTAGACAATTGGAGGGTTACTCACTATGACTTGACATGACTTGTTTACATTATTGATCCTCCCGATCAGAACATCGAGGCATGAAAATATCACTCAATTACATTATAGATTCATCCCGGAATAAACATCGGGTTACAATACATAAGATACATAGATGAATACATTCCGAAGTTACAAATACATCAACACCGTTTTCAACTGGGCCAATATCATATCAAACAGTTTGCCATTCTGTGTAGCTATTGCACAGAGAGGGATAACACAGAAAAGATCAGAATTCTACATGGCCTCCAACTTGATTGACTACATCCTGTGCATACACCCATTCCCCAAGCTTGGATGAACTTGGACACACACCGAGTCCCCTATATATGCTGGTTATCAGATTCTTTGGGCACACAAGTATGGAAGCTTCTACAAGCTCATATGTGAGGAGTTTATGATGCCTCTATATGAGCTAATATTCCTAAAAGAGCTCGACTGCATGTCACATAGCACCATGGGTGTTATTTGCGAATATGAGGATTATTATTCCTCTCATGAAGGAACTTACTTGAGGATGTATGGAGGCTCTAAAGCCCCATCGTTGTTGCCCAGATATGTCATGGACTATGTAGTCGACAAAGAAGTAGCCGAGAATTTATTCATAAATGGAGTAGGTAATTTCCTCTTCGACATGAAAAAGGAAACATTCCCGCCACTTCCCTTCTGTATAGGAAGTTACAAATTTACTAGGGTCAAAAGCGCCTCCAAATTTGTAAAATATTTGGAAAATTTTCTCTTTGGGGAGAAGAGTTTTCATAGGAATGACTTCGATGGAAAAGTTGCAAAACATTGTGTGAATGTTGGAGTATGCTATGAATACACTCATCATTTCGATAAGGATGAATAGGTGTACATGAACGCTAGAAATATGACTACGCTAAATAAGTGTTCATGAAGAAAGGAAGCACAAGAGGAGGTAAAGATAGCAACAACACTACAGAGAAGCAATCATAAAAGAAGAAAGAAGAATCCTTAAAGATACGACATAAAGAAGAGGCCTTGAATATACAACAAGAATAATTTGAAAGGAAATGGGTAGAAGAAGCTCAGAGACAGCAAGAAGAGAAAGACAAACTTAAGAAAGAAGAAGCATAGAGAAAACAAAAGGAAGCTGAGCAAGCAGCTGAAGAACAAAGGAAGAAGGAAGAAAAGGACAAGCTTAGGGAAGAAATGGACAAGGAATCAACTCAGAACAAACCAATAGACCCGCTTGCTTCATCAGGTAGTACAATCACAGGTGACCGCGTTGCTCTTGTAATACTTGGACTCATTCCTTCCACCCCATCTAAGCATCACCCAGTAGCATGCTTAGATACCATATTTTTTTATAAGGAAAAGAAAAATATTGTTAGAAGGTCAGAGAAATGATTAAAGTTTGGAACCCAAGTTGATGTATTCACAATGACTGAAAATATCATTGTGGAAGGAACTAATAAAGACCCTAAATTATTAGCCTCTGTAAGTATAGAAACCGCGCAATCCAATGCTGATAATGTCGACAAAATGGCGGAGGTTGTCACGCACCATATAGAAAAGATGCTCAAAATGATATATACTCTAGTTAAGGAGAGAGGAGAGGGCATAGAGTTGAAAAGAAAACATGAGGCCACTCTATCATAAAAGGAAAGACTCCAGAGAGAGTACCAAGGTTTGGAAATTGAGAAAGATTCCTTGGAAGTACAGGTAATGATTTTGGAGGGAGAAAAGAAATATTTTGAAGCTAAGATCTCGTGGCTAGAATCAAGAGAGTTGTAACGTCCCCTACCCTCCGACTGGTGAAGAGGACGCTACTACACACCAAAACACTTGGGCATCTAGCCCCATGAAGGTGTACATTCATTATCATTGTTGAAATGCTGAAATAAAATGATTGAACTAAAACATGCATATGGGATTATTTATCATACACAGCGGAAGTAACATACATTCATACAAGCATTCAACATGTTCATCATGATCATTAGCAGTAAATAGGATTGCAAAAGTAAAATAGAGAAGATTACTTATCTTTATAAAGAAATCGTTCCACAACCAGCTATGTCGTTGCAACGTTCCACCCAACCATAGGCTAGCACGCTCTTAGATATTTCAGCAATACTGCCACCCACGAGCCGAGAATGACTCCCCAAGGAATAAGGAACTAACATGCTTACACATAGCAAGGAATAACAACACAACAAGGGTACACAGTTCATCCAAGCCAACACAGTTGGGTTTATCAGGTGAACAGGTGCTGGGGAAAGGTTAATGCTAAGCTGGTGAGCTCACTGAAGAGCTGCAGACACCAACACCAGAACCATCCTGGATTCTAGAACACACACACACACCCAACACAAGGAAGTCAGCCCCTTCTCTGCAACGTAGTCCCTCAGACCCTGATCTTCCCTCCAGTGCTCTTCAGGGGTGGTGGAGAAGAAATCCAGCTCAATAGCTCTGTCCGTGTGGTTCTCATTCCACCAGGTTTGTCAAGCATATCAAGCCATCATTCACCAACCCAAACATAGTCCAGGGACCAATCCGATGAACCCACAACGATCCAACCTTCAATAATTTTGCTGGGAAAATTACACAGATCAGAAAATGATCAAAATTCATGGCCAACATACACAGTTCGACACGGATTCACAGGAAGAATCACCCCCAATCCCATCAATTCGTGGAAAAGCAATCCCAATAATTTCCACTGCGATCCGAATGGTGAATGAAAACAGTACACAGTCTAATGTGTGGAGACAAACGTCGGTTCTCTGTGTGATGGAGGAAAATGATTTACAGACTGACAATTAGCGCGCGAGAGAGAGGGAGAACCCCCATACAACGGTTGGTAATACATTTTATTCCCCCGTCCTGCATGAGGAAGACGAACGGCCAAGATCCGAGGGAGTGGGGAAGAAACGGTTCCGATGTCATGGAGAGGAGAGCAAGCGTGGCGTGGTAGTGGTCTGCTTGCCATCCAATCACTGCCTCAGCTAACAAACGTAAAATTAACCAAGGGAGGTGGTGACACACAGACTTTTTTTTCCTCGTGACTCAAAGTTCCACATCCCCCCTCCTTTTTCCTTATCCTTTGGAATCATGCCCTTTCTCAGTTTAGTTTCTGTGAACATAGCTAGTTGAGTTGCTTAATTAAAAAGCGTGTTTACATGATACCATAATTAAATATATGCCGCATGTCCTGATATACCATCGGTGACCATTCCTAATAAAAAACACAACATGACCAAATCCATGGTGGGGCCTTGGCCTTGAGCTCCGCACCAAGATTATTTACAACATATGTATCCTATTTATTTCAATGCAAGAAGGGATTAAAACCGGGGTATTACATTCCCCTCCCCCTTAAATAGCACTGTCCTCAGTGCTTTACAAAATTTGAACAAAAATGCTACACTGGTACTGCCTCAGTGTTCCACAGGATTGAACAAAAATGGATGTGCCAATCGCATGGCATCCTTCAGCTCCCACGTAGCTTCTTCAGGTCCGTAATGCTCCCACTGCACCTTTACCTGCCCTATGGCTTGGTTCCAGAGCATTGTGACCTTCCTGTCGAGGATGCGCATTGGCTCGATTTGGAATTCTCCCTCGGGTTCCACCTGAATCACATCCCAATTTATCACATGGTTAGGATCATGTACATATTTCTTAAGCAAAGAAACATGAAAAACATTATGAGCTCTAGTATTAGCAGGCAATGGAAGTTTATATGCAACAGGCCCTATCCTCTCAAGTACTTCAAAATGGCCCACAATATCTAGGTGACAGCTTGGCACAACTTCCAAGCTTCAAGGAACTTTTCTTTTCCCTCACTCTAAGGTAAACATGATCCCCAACACTGAACCCCCTAGTCACCCTATGCTTATCTGCATAGATTTTCTGTTGGTCCTGTGCTGCTTTCAGATTCTGCCTAATCTTTACAACTTCTTGCTCCATTTCCTTGAGCAATTCTGGTCCATGCTCAATTCTGTTTACTAGGTTGTCCCAAGTCACTGGTGTCCTTCACCGTCTTCCATACAAAGCTTCGTATAGACTCACCCCCAAGGATGATTGCTGTCAATTGTTATAAGCAAACTCTACCAAGTGCAAGTAATATTCCCACTTGGTTGGTTTGTCCATCACATACATGCGAAGCATATCTTCAAGCACCTGATTAACTCTCTCTGTCTGCCCATCTGTTTGAGGATGGTATGCGATGCTGAAGTTTAACTTTGTACCCAAATATGCATACAACCCCTTCCAAAAGTTGGAAGTGAACTTGACATCTCTGTCAAAAACTATTGCCTTAGGTAATCCATGCAATTTAAAAATCTCCTTCATGAAGATCTTTGCAATGTCATCAGTCTTGTGCGTAGACTTCACTGGTATAAAATGTGCTGCCTTAGTCAACTTGTCTACCACAACCATGCTAGAATCATGTTGTCTCCAAGTCATTGGCAATCCTGTAATAAAATCCATGGAAATAAATTCCCATTTCCATTCTGGAACTGGAAAAGGCTGCAACAAGCCTACTGGATGTTGATGCTCAAACTTTACCTGTTGACATTTCATACACCTGGAAATGTACTCAGCCATACCCTTTTTCATTCCCAGCCAAAAGTACTACTTTCTAGCTGTAGCAATTGTCTTTTGATATCCTGGGTGACCAGAATACGGAGCCTGATGGATTTCATCCATAACAACTCTCCTCAAATCTGCTACATCTGGAATATACATTCTACCTTTATAAGTGAGAAGCCCATCTTCTTCCAATTTATATCCCTCATACCTCTTCTCAAGACTTTGCTGCTGCAATTTGTCTTTTACCTGCTCATACAATTCGTCTCCGACAACATGATTAACAATCTACTGCCTCAAATCTGATTGGAAAATACTAAGAGATGCCACATGCATTTCCTGTACCTTCCTGCTGAGTGCATCAGCTACCTTATTTTCCTTTCCCTTTATGTGCTTGATTTCAAAATCAAACTCACATAAAAATTCTAGCCGCATCTTGCTTGCCTAGCATTCAGAGTAGGCTGGTCAAATAGATACTTCAGTCCACAGTGATCTGTTATGAGCTCAAATCTCCTACCCATCAAGTAATGCCTCGACATCTTGAGAGCATGTACTATGGTTGCAAGCTATAGATCATTAGTGGCATAGTTCTTCTCATGCTCCTTTAGCTTTCTTGACTCATAACATATCACATGGTTATCTTGCATAAGGACTCCTCCAAGCCCTTGTCCACATGCATCGGTACACACTGCAAAATCTTTCTTTGGATTTGCAACCTTCAATACTGGTGCACTGGTGAGAAGATTCTTCAAATGCTGGAAGCTTTCTTCACACCTCGATGTCCATTCGAACTTCATCCCCTTCTTTTGCAAAGAAGTGATGGCATGTACAACTTTGGAGAATCCCTCAATGAATCTCTTGTAGTATCCTGTAAGTCCCATAAAAGATCTCACATCTGTCACATTTCTTGGAGTAGGCCAATTCATAATGGTTTCAATATTTTCAGGGTGCACAGATATACCCTCCTTTGAGATAATGTGACCCAAATACTAAATTCTATCTCTATAGAAGTCACATTTGCTCAGTTTTGCATACAACTGGTGCTCCCTAAGCAATTGTAATGTCAATCTCAAATGCTCTTCATGTTCTTCCTCATTCTTAGAGTAAACAAGAATGTCATCAAGGAAAACAAGAACAAACTTGTCTAAATACTTGCTGAAGACACTATTCATAAGGCACATAAATGTAGTTGGTGCATTTGTGAGCCCAAATGGTACCACTACAAACTCATAATGCCCATACCTTGTCCTGACATTAGAGGAAATTTGGGGTCTAAAAAGGGCCTTATAAGAAGACGTGCCAAAATAAGTTTTTGTGAGTTGGAATTCAAGAACCAATAGAATTTCAATAAAATAAGTCAACCATAATGGTTGAATTGGCATATTTGTCATTAAAAAAAACTACTTTTTTTGTTCGTATTTTCGACATATCTCATTGTCTTTTTACTCAAATTTCGATCGGGAGAGCTCGCTGGATGCGGAATTTGATTCCGCATCCAACGAGTACCCACACTGCATACTTTTGACGGACCCCGCTACCCGAAAAACAAGAAATACCTGGAAAAATGTGATGATGATGTCATCATCCCATTTTTCCAGGTATTTCTTGTTTTTGGGGTAGCGGGGTCCATCAAAAGTATGCAGTGTGGATACTCGTTGGATGCGGAATCAAATTCTGCATCCAACGAGCTCTCCCGATCGAAATTTGAGTAAAAACACAGGGAGATATGTCGAAAATACGAACACAAAAGTAGTTTTTTTCTTTCTTCCTCCAAAATTAATTAATATTATTTTATTATTTTAACCATTATTTTATTATTTTAACTATTATTTTATTATTTTCCTTAGGAGGCCCATTTTAGACCCCAAAATTCCTCTAATGAGGCTGTCTTATGAACGTCTTCATCCTTGATCCTTACCTGATGGTACCCAGACCTCAAGTCAATCTTGGAAAATACCTTCGCTCCTCTCATTTGATCAAAGAGTTCATCAATCCTAGGCAAAGGATATTTATTCTTCACCGTAACCTTGTTCAATTGTCTGTAATCAATACACAACCTAAGTGTACCATCTTTCTTCTTTACAAACAGAACTGGTGCTCCCCAAGTAGATACACTCGGTCGGATATACTTCTTTTCCAACAACTCTTGCAGTTGCATCTTCAACTCTAGCATCTCCGGTGTACTCATTCTGTAGGGTGCCTTGGACACTGGTGTTGATCCTGGCACAAGTTCAATAGTGAAATCAATGTCCCTCTTTGGAGGAAGCCCTGGAATCTCATCAGGAAACACATCCCTGAATTCCTGTAACACCTGATAGTCCTTTAACCTAGGAGCTTCATCTATTGATGTCTCCAGAATGTGAGATGCATACAACTGGCAACCCTTCCTACAGAACTTCTTTAACTGCATTGCTAAAACTTACCGTACTGAAATCACCTTTGGAATTCCTTTCACAACTACTAGGTTCCCTTCTTCATTCATGCATTCGAAAGTCTTATTGTAACAGTCAAGCTTCACCCTGTGAGCTTCTAACCAATCCATCCCAATGAGAACATCATAGGAACCAAGCAGTAGGACATTCAGATCTACACAAGTGACCAACCCATCCATGACCAATGGACATTTCTCTACCACTTCACTGACCTTTCTCTTAGTTCCAGTGGCTCGCTGGACTAACCAAGATTTCCTATGCTTTACCTTCTTAAAAGCACAAATCTCCACTACTCTAGGGGTAATGTAACTGTGCGTAGAACCAGGGTCAATTAAAATAGAAACGGATTGCTCAATAATTTTACCTGCTACTTCCACCACAGTTGACTGGTGATCTGCTTGGCGGTCCTCCAGTGCTGCATAAATCCTAGGGACTGCCCTTGCTACCTAACCCACTGTTTCTGCTTCTTGAATATTGTAAGCTAGCCTTGCATTCTCATTCTTGAGTGGACAATTTCTACGCAAGTGAGGTCCTTCACATTTCCAACATTTGAGTGGACCTTTATTCGGATGTGGCTCATTAGGCTTTCCACTTGTCACTCCAACTGGATCACTCGCAGCTTGGGAGGGTTGCTTCTGCTGATTCTTGAATCTAGGAGGTTTGAAACCTTTCTTTCTTTGGTCCAACTTTTCATTCTTCTTGTCCTTCCATGTCTTATGGTAATCAAGTTTTCCTTTACTTTGCTCATAGCAATACTTATCTTTTCTTATTTCTTCTTCAAGAGTTCTAGGCTCATAGAACTCAATTCTATCTTTGTAAGCTTGAGGCAATCCACTTAGGAACCGTTGGACCTTCACTTTTTCATCTCTAATGTACCGGACATACCTCAACATCTCCAAAAACTTATTTGCATATTCATCCATGGTTTGCTGTCCCAATCTCAGCTCGTAGAACTCCTTAATCTTGTCATCATAATACCGGTCAGAGAGGTATTTCTGCTTGAAATACTTCTTGAACTATTTCCACTTAAGTCTCCTTTCACTGATCCTCTTTACTTGCTTGAACTATTCCCACCAAATGGATGCCCTTCCATTCAAATTGAATATGGCAACTCGTGCCTTCATGTTTCTTGAATAATCCTGCACCTGAAATTACTTATTTATCCCAAGAAGCCAAGCTTCAGCCTCTTGTCTAGTCTTTATCTCACCATCAAATGTAGGATTTTAGCTTTCCTAAACTCATCTTGAGAGCGATCCCTAAGGTGCCTTCTTATTTTCTTTTTATGAGGATATGAACTTGTATCTCCACTGGATTCTTCGGAGTCAGACGATCCACTGGAAGTCCTTCTCCTTCTCCTAGTGCTGCTCTTACTGCCTTTTGATGTACCTCGTCCATAATATATCTTTTTCTGCAAGTCTGTCAAACTTTCCAATATGGAAGCATTCAACTGATGCTGCTCTTCCTGGGCTTTTATTAAGCTTCTCATGGTGGCTGCAACATCTGACGGTGTCTCTTGGAATCTCCTCCCATTGGACTCAATGTCATCATTCCTATTATGGACATTTTCTCCCATGGCATCTTCTGCTCGCTCATAAGATCCCCGAGCATCATACCCATCCTGGGATCTCATGACTGACCACCACTTACTTATCAAACTGCACTATCCGGAATGCTTCTCTTGAAAGTGACTATGATTCTGCAAACGTGTTAACAACACAAATGTTAGATGCATAATATTGACATAAACCAACATTACTTACCTTCTCTCGGAAATTATAACATTACAAGTTTTCCCAAAGCATAGAATTTTTCTTCCTTTTTGGCCCTAAAAATTTACTGAAAAGCCACTGAAAATTCCCCCGAAAAGAGTTGAATTTTCCTTTGTTTAATCGGGTCTCTTCCCATCTAATCTTTTCGTTGAATCAGCTCTTGAAACAACTAATTCCTCTGCTGAATCGGCTCCCGCTTCCACTATTTCTTCCACAGAATCGGCTCTCGGAACCACTATTTATTCCATAGAATCGGCTCTCAGAACCACTATTTATTTTGCAGAATCGGCTCTCGGAACCATTATTTCTTCCGATTGCGACGTCGGCAGTCTTTCTTGTCATAAGACTTAGTGCTTTCGCTTCCACAACGGCGGCTCACGAAACACTTTGTTCTTCCGATTTCGGCCTTAGAGAAATTTTTAACTTCCGGCGTCGGTGCTCTTTCCACATCGGAAGCTTAGTGCCTTTGGCTTCCGCAACGGTGGCACGCCAAACACTAATTCCTTCCGACGGGTGCCAAACCGCTTAGAAAAATTTAACTTCCTCGCGGCGTCGTCTGTCTTTGCACTTCGGAATTCTAGTGACTTTGGCTCCCGCAACGGTGGCACGCCAAACACTAAATTCTTCCGATCGACACGTACTTAGAAAAATTTTAAACTTTTCGGCGTTGGCAGCCTTTCTGGTCGGAAGCCTTAGTGCTTTTGGCTTCCACAACGGCGGCGCACAAACCATTTTCGCTTCCGATTGGTCGCTCTTTTCTTTAAAGAAATTTTAACTTCGTGCGTCAACAGTATTTGCACTTCGGAAGGCTAGTGCCTTCCACTTCTGCAACGGCAGAAGTCCACTCCACTAAGTCTCCCGACTGTCCAACACTTAACCAAATTTTCAAACTTCTTCATGGCGTTGGCGGTCGCAGAACTTACCCGTCGGATGCGTAGTTGCTTTGCCATCCGCAACGGTGGACACCCGATAGACTAAATTCTTCCGACGAACTTCGAATACTTAGGCGATTTTCCAAATTTTCCCTCTGAACATCCTCCATCGGGCGCACTTCTGCTAGCTCTTCCGCTATAGCAGAAGTCTCTTCCACTAACCCTTCCGCTATGGTGGAAGTTAATCCCGCTAACTCTTCCGACGGCTCAAACACTGAAACAAATTTTTCAAAATTATTTCTGTTGCTGTGCCTCGTCGGATGGCTTTCGACTGCACCTTCCGCTAACCCTTCCACCACAGTGGAATTCAATTCCGCTTAGTGCTATGACGAGCCGACCGTTCCAACACTTAGACATATTTTGAGATTTCCCCCCCGTTGGAAATCGGGTCCACTACTGCATCGACGGTATAGTCCTTTCGTCAGCCGCAACGGCAGATGGGAAACCGCTAAACTCTTCTGATACATCGGAATTCTGAACCACTAAGTGTTCCGAATGTCAACACTTAGACCATTTTTTTGAATTTTTCCATTCTGATTCTGCTGGGCAGAAAGGAACACTACCTCTGTCACTACATCATTCAAGGCTCATTCAGGCCCATGCTTGCAACATGAGCTCTGATACCACACTGTAACGTCCCCGACCCTCCGACCGGCGAAGAGGATGCTACTACACACCAAAACACTTGGGCATCTAGCCCCATGAACGTGTACATTCATTATCATTGTTGAAATGCTGAAATAAAATGCCTTAACTAAAACATGCATACAAGATTATTTATCATACACAGCGAAAGTAACATACATTCATACAAGCATTCAACATGTTCATCATGATCATTAGCAGTAAATAGGATTGCAGAAGTAAAATAGAGAAGATTACTTATCTTTATAAAGAAATCGTTCCACAACCAGCTATGTCGCTGCAATGTTCCACCCAACCATAGGCTAGCACGCTCTTAGATATTTCAGCAATGCTGCCACCCCCGAGCCGGGCATGACACCCCAAGGAATAAGGAACTAACAGTCTTACACATAGCAAGGAATAACAACACAACAAGGGTACATAGTTCAGCCAAGCCAACACAGTTGGGTTTATCAGGCGAACAGGAGCTGGGGAAAGGCTAATGCTAAGCTGGTGAGCTCACTGAAGAGCTGCAAACACCAACACCAGAACCAGCCTGGATTCTAGAACACACACACACACCCAACACAACGAAGTCATCCCCTTCTCTGCAACGCAGTCCCTCAGACCCTGATCTTCCCTCCAGTGCTCTTTAGGGGTGGTGGAGAAGAAATCCAGCTCAATAGATCTGTCCGTGTGGTTCTCATTCCACCAGGTTTGTCAAGCATATCAAGCCATCATTCACCAACCCAAACATAGTCCAGGGACCAATCCGATGAACCCACAGCGATCCAACCTTCAATACTTTCACTGGGAAACTTACACAGATCGGAAAATGATCAAAAGTCACGGCCAACATACACAGTTCAACGTGGATTCACAGGAAGGATCACCCCCAATCCCATCAATTCGTGGAAAAGAAATCCCAATAATTTCCACTGCGATCTGAATGGTGAACGAAAATAGTACACAGTCTAATGCGTGGAGGAAAACGTCGGTTCTTTGTGTGATGGAGGAAAACGAATTACAGACCGACAATCAGCGAGAGAGAGAGAGGGCGAACCCCCACACAACGGTTGGTAATACATTTTATTCCCCTAACCTGCATGAGGAAGATGAATGGCCAAGATCCAAGGGAGTGGGGAAGAAATGGTTCCCACGTCGTGGAGAGGAGAGCAAGCGTGGCGTGGTAGTGGTCTGCTTTCCAGCCAATCACTACCTCAGCTGACAAACGGAAAATTAACCAAGGGAGGTGGCGACACATAGATTTTTTTTTCCTCGTGACTCAAAGTTCCACACCCCCCCCTTTTTCCTTATCCTTTGGAATCATGCCCTTTCTCAGTTTAGTTGCTGTGAACATAGCTGGTTGAGTTGCTTAATTAAAAAGCGTCTTTACATGATTCCATAATTAAATATATGCCGCATGTCCCGATATACCATCGGTGACCATTCCTAATAAAAAACACAACATGACCAAATCCATGGTGGGGCCTTGGCCTTGAGCTCTGCACCAAGATTATTTACAACATATGTATCCTATTTATTTTAATGCAAGCGGGGATTAAAACCGGGGTATTACATTCCCCTCCCCCTTAAATAGCACTGTCCTCAGTGCTTTACAAAATTTTAACAAAAATGCTACACTGAAACTGCCTCAGTGTTCCACAGGATTGAACAAAAATGGATGTGCAAATCGCATGGCATCCTCCAGCTCCCACGTAGCTTCTTCAGGTCTGTAATGCTCCCACTGCACCTTTACCTGCCCTATGGCTCGGTCCCAGAGAATTGTGACCTTCCTGTCGAGGATGCGCATTGGCTCGATTTGGAATTCTCCCTCGGGTGCCACCTGAATCACATCCCAATTTATCACATGGTTAGGATCATGTACATATTTCTTAAGCAAAGAAACATGAAAAACATTATGAGCTCTAGTATTAACAGGCAATGCAAGTTTATATGCAACAGGCCCTATCCTCTCAAGTACTTCAAATGACCCACAATATCTAGGTGACAGCTTGGCACAACTTCCAAGCTTCAAGGAACTTTTCTTTTCCCTCAGTCTGAGGTAAACATGATCCCCAACAATGAACCCCCAGTTCACCCTATGCTTATGTGCATAGATTTTCTGTCGGTCCTGTGCTGCTTTCAGATTCTGCCTAATCTTTACAACTTCTTGCTCCATTTCCTTGAGCAATTCTGGTCCAAGCACAATTCTGTTTACCGGGTTGTCCCAAGTCACTGGTGTCCTGCACCGTCTTCCATACAAATCTTCGTACAGACTCATCCCCAAGGATGCTTGCTGTCCATTGTTATAAGAAAACTCTACCAAGTGCAAGTAATCTTCCCACTTGGTTGGTTTTTCCATCACATACATGCGAAGCATATCTTCAAGCACCTGATTAACTCTCTCTGTCTGCCCATCTGTCTAAGAATGGTATGCGGTGCTGAAGTTTAACTTTGTACCCAAATCTGCAAACAACCCCTTCCAAAAGTTGGAAGTGAACTTGACATCTCTGTCAGAAACTATTGCCTTAGGTAATCCATGCAATTTAAAAATCTCCTTCATGAAGATCTTTGCAATGTCATCAGTCTTGTGCGTAGACTTCACTGGTATAAAATGTGCTGCCTTAGTCAACTTGTCTACCACAACCATGATAGAATCATGTTGTCTCCAAGTCATTGGCAATCCTGTAATAAAATCCATGGAAATAACTTCCCATTTCCATTCTGAAACTGGAAAAGGCTGCAACAAGCCTACTGGATGTTGATGCTCAAACTTTACCTGTTGACATTTCATACACCTGGAAATGTACTCAGCCATACCCTTTTTCATTCCCAGCCAAAAGTACTGCTTTCTAGCTGTAGCAATTGTCTTCTGATATCCTTGGTGACCAGAATACGGAGCCTGATGGATTTCATCCATAACAACTCTCCTCAAATATGCTACATCTGGAATATACATTCTACCTTTATAAGTGAGAAGTGCATCTTCTTCCAATTTATATCCCTCATACCTCTTCTCAAGACTTTGCTGCTGCAATTTGTCTTTTACCTGCTCATACAATTCGTCTCCAGCAACATGATTAACAATCTGCTGCCTCAAGTCTAATTGGCTAATACTAAGAGATGCCACATGCATTTCCTGTACCTTCCTGCTGAGTGTATCAGCTACCTTATTTTCCTTTCCCTTTATGTGCTTGATTTCAAAATCAAACTCACATAAAAATTCTAGCCATCTTGCTTGCCTAGCATTCAGAGTGGGCTGGTCAAATAGATACTTCAGTCCACAGTGATCTGTTCTGAGCTCAAATCTCCTACCCATCAAGTAATGGCTCCACATCTTGAGAGCATGTACTATGGCTACAAGCTCTAGATCATGAGTGGCAAAGTTCTTCTCATGTTCCTCCAGCTTTCTTGACTCATAACATATCATGTGGTTATCTTGCATAAGGACTCCTCCAATAGGAAGATGCTTAAAACCACACAACTCAGAGAAGGATGTATCAGTTGGTTGAAATGCAGCAGCAAAGAGAGCAGCTCTTTGATAGAACTCGTAAGTTTCAGGATAAAATGAAAGACATCTTGGAAAAGAGGACAAATCCTAAGGATTTCCAACTCGGAGATGTAGTTTCGCAGTGGGATGCACCCCGTGAAGAGAAGGGAAAGCATGGAAAATTTGATGACCTATGGAAGGGCCCTTACATAATTACAGCTTTCAGAGGGAACAATGCCTACATACCGGAGGATATGGAGGGTGGTATTGTGTCAGGGGCTCCTATAAATGGAAGGCTCTTCAAGCACTATTTTCTTTTAAGTAAGTTCGATCTTCCATATCATTGTATATACCATTTTATTTTAACATTGCACGTGTGGATAGCTCTCTGGAAGACTTAAAGTCCGAGGAAAAGGCAGTATGATCTCTAGGAAGAGCTATCATTTGGTTTTATTTTCTTTTTGAAGTTGGATTTAAAGGCACTTGAATAAATTTTGAGGCAATATGCCTTTAAGATAAAGCAAAAGTGTGCAGTTGACTGGGAGTTTTCAAGCACAACAGGTCCCAATGGATTAGGCACTTGGACTATTGTTCTTTTCTACCTTATGGGGAGGGTAGCATCCCCAATTGGATCTAGCTGTTAGCACAATGCATGGGATAAATGGTCGAAAAGGGGGTCAGACCTGAGTAAATGTAAGGTGAGTTCTAAAAATCCATATCTTATGACCTATAGGTGTCCAGAAAGGGTTTGAAGTTGTTTAGAAGGCTTATTCCTAAGCCTGGAGTATCAAAATGGTAAAAAAAATGCTTAAGCGCAGCCTTGGAAATGAGAATTGTAGGAAATATCCACTTCAATGTTAAGTCTCGACGAGAATAGACAGAGAAAATATGCCAAGGAGGAGATCGACGACTATAAAAAATTCCACAAGGGTAAGCAACACGTTCCAAATAAATTTGGCTATTTGCATAATGGTGTTAAACATCAGATGAAAGTGGTCGTCAGATCGAGAGAGGAAGAAGATATATGGTGGAGGTGGATTCTATTGATCTAACATGCACGAGGAAGTAAGAGTTGGAAATCAACGGAATTGGGTCGAGCTAGCGGATTTCAATGGTGGAGATCTGAGCTGCAAAAGATCGACCACTCCAGAAGAATATCACTAGAGAAATGTGTAAGGAAAATAATGGATTCGCAAAAGTAAGATGAAATCCGTGTATGCTCTCGGATCAATGCTCAGGATGTACTTCCACATGAAATCAACTGTTGTAAAGAGTGGCAAAAAGGAAAAGGCAAAATTTTGATTGTTAAAGTTAGAGAACCCGCAATCCGAAAGCCACAATTTTGCGAAAAGGAAAAGGCAGAAGAAAAAAGGAGGAAGTTCGGATGCAAGAATTGGAGAACCCGCAATCTGAAAGCTGCAATTTTGTGGAAATGAAAAGGCAAAATAAAAAAGGCGGAAGTCTGGATGCAAGAATTGGAAAACCCGCAATCCAAAATCTGCAATTGTGCGGAAATGAGCTTGTGGAAAGGAAAAGGCAGAAACAAAAAGTGGAATTTCAGTCGTGAAAGTTGGTGAACCTAAAATCCGAAATCTGCAATTTTATAGAAAGGAGCTTGCGGGGCCATATGTTTTGACGGCTCAGATCAAGGCCCGATCTAAATCAATGGGTGCTGATGGTTCCGCATATTAAATATGCATAGGTGAATGAAGACCTCGAGGCTCAGCGAAATATGGAAGAGGTTGCAAAACAGATAGTGGTTGTCCAACCAGCCGCTACACAGTCAAATAAGAAAGGGGTTGAGGAGCCTCTACTCAGATATCAGAACCACTCCTTCACCTCTAAAGTATAATGTCGTTCGAAGATGCTCTAAATAGTCATTTTCATCAAGTGAGCCTAAGACCCCCAAATGTCAAGGTTTTCTGTTTTGATCAATCATGCGTATCACACCATGTTTTCTGAATTTGTTTTGTGATCATGGAAAATCTGCCACCTCAATTTTTTTTAGGATTTTGCACATTTGAGTTTGATTCTCGTGATGTAGCTAATTTTGGCACTTTGTTTCAAGATTCATCTCAGGATAAAATTTAACTATAAATATAACATCGAGAGAGGAGAAAATGGGTTCAACATTCATTTTGGAAGCCTTTGTGCTTGGTTTTGTAGACATCATATTTTCTTGGAAGTATTTAATGTTGAAGTATGTTTCGAGTGTCTAAGATTCATTACAATGTTCCATGTTCAGTCTGTGTTTTCCTATATGCTCCATTTCCACATATGTGTAAAGTTATGCTAATAGGTTTCTAGTTGTATGCAAGAAATTTGTTCTCTATTAAGTGCTCCTTTCATTGGAAATATTATTTGCTATGTGTTTATGATGAATGTCATGGAATTCATACTCTGATAGGTGCTCCACTTCATTTATCATCCTTTATTGTTGCTTCTTCTAAAGGTGTTTCAAGAGATTCATCCTCAGATAGGTGCCTCTTGTTCCACTAGGCTTCTTCTCATTTCCCCTGCCATCTCTTGAAGTTATTTGACTGAATGTTAATGCTCATATTGCCTCATATTGTGAAGGATAATCACCTATCATTATTGTTGTAATCCCTTGAATGTTTCAGGCTTCTACTCCATTTCCCAGTGGTGTTTTCTATTTTTCTCTCTTACACCCTTTGAAATACAAACAAATATGTCCTCATCATAAATCTAGCCTTCTGAATTCTTTTCGTGGGACATATGTGTATGTGAATGGTACTTGTGACCTTAAGAGATCCCTCTTTGGATGTATAGGCTAGAATATAGCCTAAAGGTTGGTTTGAAATGGTTACCCCAGTGATTTCCTACTCACAACCATAGGAAAATTACAGGGTGATAACACCAAGCATGACTTAATCCTTTCAAAGATGATCTTTGTAATGATCTTATACAATAAGTTACATAAGGAAATAGGTCTGTAATCATTAAAAATATCTGGCATGTCCTTCTTCGGGATAAGAACAATATAATTTTCATTAACAATCTCAAGTAATTTACCCAATCTTCATGGTTCATCAATTGCTTCAAACAATTTCTTTCCCAAAAGATCGAAGAAATGCTAGTAAAACACCATTCTCCATTTGACAAGACCAGGACACTTGTTCTTTGCAAAATGTTTCAAAGCCTTCCTTACTCTTCCATAGTAATATGGTAACCAATAGATTGACCCTCGTCTTCAGGGAGGAAAAAAAAACACACACACTTGCAATGTGTTCCCATAAAAATTTTCTATTTTGGTAGTGACCATACACGTTCATGATTATGATTTTTTTATTTATCCCCTTTAATAAACCCTCCACCATAATCCCTACAACAGTATGAAAAGACTTAAAATTATCAATGAGAGGATTGCAAGCCAACATAGTTCCACCAAAGTGGCCATGAATCCAAAGCACACACCTTCCATGAGAGTTTCAATTTCAAAAAATAAATGCAGACATTGATTGATGTGATCATGGTCTCCTACAAAAGGATAATTTCAACTCTTGTGATTTCGAAAACTCTCTTCAAGTCAATCCATTTTGGGCCACTACCCATCCCTCTAACATAAAAGATAAAAACATAAGAAACATAAGAATCAACAACTCTAGGTAAACCCTTATGAAATAACAAATAAACCCTAGTATTTTGAAAGTTTTTGATGCCATCCTCCGACCCCATCGTTTTTTATTGACCAACTGAATCTTCCCTTTCCGTGGCTTTCTGATAGTCACATTTCCAGTAAAAATGGAAGAGATCGTAATGATATCTAGACACTTGTCATTCAATGAGGAGTAGGTAGGAATATGTAGTGGTTGGCCCCCAAGGGGTAGGGAGTCCAAACTCGAATCCCTACAGGGAAAATAAAAAATGAATATTCCAAGAGGACCATTATGTTGCCAAAATAGGGGTGGAAAACCCAAAGTACGGAATGGCGATTGATTAGAATAGTCCCTGACATGTACCAAAGAAAGAGGGCCCTCCGAGATCCATCAATAGGTACAGGTACTGATATGGCTAGTGATGGTAACTTTTAGATTGTGTAAGTCCTCCAAGGAAGAACCCGACTCCTTAGATTAGAGAAGCAACATAACAACCCTCAAGGTTGGAGAATCCAATGAAGGTGGAGGATAAGAATTAATCTACAAAATCATCATCATAAATGTATATGGATAGAGCCTTCTTCTCACAAGAGCTTTGGGGATCCACTAAGGTGAATTCAAGCCTGGTGTTTGCCTTGTAGAGAGCATTTTTCTTGGTCTCTAGTCTCTAGTTCTAGGACAGGATGCTCTCATTTAGTTCTTATTATGTTCTTCCTTTGTGTCAAGAAGAACCCTACCTAACAATGTTTTCATATGCCAATACAATGCCGCATCTCGAAAGTATTTTGTTTCCTGGGCTTTGGTATACCTAGGCCAGGAACCCAAAGGCCCATATTTTATCGAATTTGTACATCCTAACTGCAATCTTTCTCCACTTTCATCCATTCATCAATATCAACAAGCTCACATTGGACACAAGTTGGGTTGAGTCTTAAATATAAGGTTTTAAGATCTAGAATTTCCTTTATCACCTATTGTTTAGTTACAAGGATTTTACCCTTGTGGGATCCTTTGCGATGAGATCCTCTAGCCATGCTTACGACTGGGAGACAAACATGATAGTGAGGAGGTTGGTCGAGAATGTTGGAGGCTGAGCACCAAGACTAAAAACATCTGAAATACCAAACTGAAAACAAGGTAACCACCTTGGTAGAGCCAAGGCTAACATCGATTCAACAAGAGGTGGGATGGAATGAGGTGCTAAGAAACAACATTGTAGGAGGGTGCCAACTTAAGATTGAAGCGAAGGGTTGATGCTCAACATGAAGAAGGGATGAGGGGGATGGAAGTTGTCAATTAAATCCAAGAGAATAATTTTTGAATAACTCACAGTCCCACCATTTTTAAAACTATTTATTGAAAACACAAAAAATAAACTAGAAATGAGCCAAAGACTAAAAAACCACCACCAACTTGTTTATAGCTTGGAGTGGCCGCCATGGAGCCAAACCACTTGCTTTAAGTTTCTAGATGTGCTTGCATCACAATGATGTTCCTAATGGCACACTTGTGAACCTTAATTCCAAGGGTGTGACGAATCCTAACCATGATGTCTTATGCCATACACCAAAGTGCCATCTTGATCCCATGAGCCAAGCTCGTAACACAGTACGAAGAGGAGGGTATCATCTCATATTGCACCATTTAGGGTCAAATTTTAGCATGTTATACGTCTCTTCATATTAAAAATGTAGCTTGGCCACCATTAATCTTCTTGCGACAGAGAAATGATTGTTATGGAAGGCTCATTGTTGACCATTAGATCTTAGCATCTTGAGATCCAACCACCAACAATGAGCGTACACCAGTAATCATTTCTCTGTTGTGGGATAATTAATTTTATCCATATAGATTGCCTAATTCCTCATTTATCCAAGTAATCACTAGATCCAGGATTATAATTTATTTTATACACCAAAAACTTTAACAATTCAAACATTTGGAGTGCAAATCCCCATATTGATGTGATAACATTTTCTTTTACTGTTGGAATTTGGAATTCTAAGAAACCCTTGAAAAATTGAAACCCAAGAACCATCCCATGTTTATTTATAAGTACATACCTTATTGCAGCTTGTCTTTGTGTTTGTGTTTATGAGTATTTGGCTTTGTGTAAGCCAATCTACCTATTTGCCCATGTGAGCAACCTTATAGTGTTTTAAGAGCCTTTATCAGCCTAAGGCATGTGCTAATAAGTATGCTACTTCTCACCATTGATTTTCATTGGAGTGAGTGATTGCTTGCAATCAATGTGTTGAAGAGATTCCTCTCTATTGATGTGCATGAGAGATATTCTTTAATGTGCATTAAATGCATTATTGTTGGAGTTGTTGAATCCGCTGTTGCGTGGAGTATTTTGGTGTTTGAACTATTGTTTCTTGACTTGCACAAGGCGATTTTTAAATGTTGAACTTCCTTTGGTTTGTATCATAGAGTTTTCTCCAATCAAAGCGAGGTAAATCTTGTTGTAGCCATCATGATTTTGATTCCATAGTAGGAGAATAAATCAACAATCCATAAGAAGAATGGGGACATTTCTCACATTTGTTTGCACGCTTCTTTGGTTCTCTCGCCATTTATGTTGGTTGTTCAACCTTCACTGGTAATGTTAAACTTTATAGACAAATTAAATCAAGCACACAAAGAACAACACCATAAAAAACACCATCATTTCATGTGGTACACCCCCAAAGGAGAAACATCCACGCAGGCAAATTATTGAAGCTCATTAATCAAGAAGGAGAGATTACAAGACGGTCTCAACCTTACAGACAAATCTCTACATTGTGTATCCCAACCATGCATCATATACTTCATGAAATTAGTTAAATGAGTAAACCATTGTCAGTTATGCCCGTTATGAGAAACTTCCCGTAAACATCCGTAATATGAGACCTCCCATAAACACATTAGTTTAGTTGTCATTTAACAATCTCCACCTAACAACAAAATTTACAAATACTTTGCCCGAATATTTATCACCTTTTTTCAAACCAAGAGAAGATAAACACCAACATAACTTCTCTAACAATATTGTTTTTGAGAACATATCTGCACAGTTTTCTTTAGTATGGACCTTTTTCTGATTTACTTCACCTTCACTAATGGATTGTCTTACAAAATGATATTTTACATCAATATGTTTAGTATTACTATGATAAACATGATTTGTAGCCAAATGAATAGCACTTTTACTATCACAGAAGACAGACAAATTGTTCTGCAACCCTCCAATTTCTCTAAGAAGACCTCTCAGCCAAATTACCTCTTTGCAAGCATGTGAGGCATCAATGTATTCAACCACTGTATTGGACAAAGTAACTGTGTCTTGAAGCTTTGACATCCAACTTATACCTCCACCTGCAATAGTAAAGACATAACCTGAAGTCGACCTTCTCTTGTACAAATCACCGTCAAAATCTGAATCAACAAAACCACACACAGAATCACTGTTACTATTAAAGGTGATACAATAGTCATGTGTTCCTCTTAAGTACTGAAGCACCCATTTCACTACATTCAAATGTTCTTTTCCTAGATTTTACATGTACGTACTAACAACAACTACTGCATGTGAAATATCAGGTCTAGTACACACCATTGCATACATCAAAGATCCTACTGAATTGGCATATGGTACACGAGACATATAATCATTTTATTCAACACTACTAGGAAATAAACTTAAATAAAGTTTAAATTGGGAAGCCAAAGGAATATTCAGAGGCTTTTCCTTATTCATTTCGAATCTTTCAAGTATTTTTTCAACATACTTCTCCTGTGAAAAACTAAGCTTACCATTTTTTCTGTCTTTGTGTATCTCAATACCCAAGATTTGTTTTGCATCTCCAAGATCCTTCATATCAAAATTCCTAGCCATCTAAGCCTTCAACTTGTTAATATCATCCATGCTATCGCTCACAATAAGGATATCATTAACATACAATACTAAGATAATGAATATATCATTCAACTTTTTGAAGTATAAACAATGATCATACTCACTTCTAGTATAAGTTTGGCTCACCATGAAAGAATCAAACTTCTTGTACCATTTCCTGGGCGATTGTTTTAGGCCATACAAAGATTTCTTGAGCTTGCAAAGTAATCACCTTTGTGATGTTGTACAAAACCTTTTGGTTGTTCCATATAAATCTCCTCATCTAAATCTCCATGTAAGAATGTTGTTTTAACATCTAGTTTATCTAACTCCAAATCAAGTAATGCAACTAATGCTAACACAATATGAATAGATACAAGCTTAACAACTGGTGAAAAAATCTCATGATAGTCTATACCTTCCATCTGAGAGTACCCTTTTGCAACCAATCTGGCTCTGTATCTTTCAACCTTACCATCAACTCATTTCTTCAATTTAAAGAATCATTTACACCTAGTCGTTTTTCTATCTTTGGGGAGTTTAACCAATTCCCATGTCTTGTTTTTCTCCAAAGAATCCATTTCTTCTTTCATTTCCACCTTCCACTTAGCATTGCCAATAGAATCAATGGGTTCCTGAAAACAAGGTTCTCCATAATCAGTAAATAAAACAGACGAAACAAAATTAGTATACCTATTAGGAGGATTTCTCTCCCTTAATGATCTTCTTGGTGTAGGTTGTGGGGTTTCCACAATTTCTTGAATTTATTCATCTTCTATGAATTATCTCTCACCGGAAACTTATTCTTGTTTCTTTGAGTCATTATAATATTGGTTCTCCAACTGAATTAGTTGTTTTGATATTGCATGTTCCTGTTCCACATCAACTCTTACACTTTCGGATTTAATCAGAGAAGATTCATAAAAAATTACATCTCTGCTAATGACAATTGTGTGGGTAGTAGGATCCCACAATCTATATCCTTTCATTACAGTATCATAACAAAAAAAGATGCACTTATGTGATCTAGGGTCGAATGTAGAACACTGATTTTTAGGAGTAAGTGCATAAGCTTCACAACCAAAGAATTTCAAATTCGAATGATCACAATAGTGACCAGTCCATACCTCTTCTAGAATTTTACAACCTATTTCCATTGAAGGTGATCGATTTATAAGATAACAAGTAGTAGAAACTACTTCTACCCACAAATATTGGCCAAATTAGCATTACTAAGCATGCTTCTTGCTCTCTCTAGAAGAGGCATGTTCATGTGTTTTGCAGTACCATTTTGCTGAGGAGTGTATACATTTGTTTTGTGTCTGACGATCCCTTCATATTTGCAATATTTTTCAAACTCCAAAGAAGTAAAACGCCTCCATTATCCGCCCTTAAACACTTGATTGTCCTACCAGTTCATTTTTCAACCATAACTCTAAACTGTTTAAACGTATAAAACACATCTGATTTTCTTTTTAGGACATAGACCCAAACCTTTCTAGAAAATTCATCTACAAATAATACATAATAATTTTCTCCCCCATAGGAAATAGTAGGATACAGACTCCACAAATCAGCTTGAATGTAGTCAAGAACACCTTTACTTACATGACTACCTATTTTAAATGTTTGTCTACACTACTTTCCATATATACAATGTTTACAAAACATTAAATTCATAGTTTTCAAGTTTGGAAGCAATTTACGATTCATTAATACCTGAAGTCCTTTTTCACTAATATGACCAAGACGTTAATGCCATAGATGAGTGGTTCCTGACTCTTCTTCAGATACTAATGCAGTACCATTAACTTGCATCCTTTCAACCAGTTTGTAAAGGTTTAATGTCCTCTGTACCTTCATGACCACTAAAGCCTCCTTGAAAATTTTAGAGTTCCATCAAAACCTGTAAATTTATGACCACAAGAATCCAATACTCCCAAAGAAATTAAATTTTTCTTTAAATTAGGTACATGTCTAACATCTGTAAGTGTTCTTATTACTCCATCAAACATCTTAATTTTAACACGTGCAACCCCAACAGTTTTACATGAATCACTGTGCGAAGCACCATAATCTAATACTCATTCTTCATCATATTCAGAAATATTACAAACAGACAAGACCTCATCAATCATACCTGAATCATAAGACTTAACCGAGTTTTCCTCTAACTTGGAGTCATGCTTCTTGGATTCTTGTCTCTTCCAACAATCCTTCTTGAGATGACCAGTTTTATTACAATACCATAATTTTAATTTACTCTTTCTGCCCTTCAACTTAGATCTGGAATACCTCTTGACTTTTCTCCTTTCTCCTTGGATCGACCTCTAACAACCAAAGCTTTTGGCAAAGAGGTTTCAAGACTGGTTTTCTTCCTTAATTTCTCAGACAATAAAGCTCCAACCACATTGTCAAATTCTAAAGTATCAGTTGTAATAAGGCTAATGGAAGAAACTACTTGATGCCAAGACTCGGGTAAAGTACATAAAAGATTAATTGTTTTATCTTCATCATCATTTTAACATCCATACTACCCAATTGGAAAATAAGAGTGTTAAAAACATTTAAATGATCTGCAATATTCGTACCTTCTTTCATTCTCATACCATACAGTTGTTGCTTCAAGTAAATTATGTTTGTCACCGATTTGGTCATACATAGACTTTCTAATTTGTTCCACAAGCTTGCTACTGATGTTTCTCCAATAATTTTGAACAACACATCATCCATAAGACATAAACGGATTGTTCTTAGCGCTTTGGCATCAAGATCCTCCCATTCATCATCTGTCATAGTGAGATTTTTTCTTCTCCCGTCTAAAACTCTTTGTAATCCCTACTTAACTAATAAATCCTGCATCTTTTAAGTTCCATAGTTCAAAATTGTTTTTACTATTAAATTTTTCAATGTAAAACTTTGTCCTAGACATTTTTAAATATTTTCAGCCCAAAATAAACAACATCCCAAAAATAATCAACACTTTATTTCTTTTTAGTCCAAAAATTTCTCAACCCAAAATAAACCGTACTATATTTTCTTGTACTACTAGTCTTGGCTATTGTCTTGACTCTTTATTTTTTTTATTTTAATATATATATAATATCCAGACTCTATTTTCACGGTCTTTTTGACGTGATGACCCAACAAATATAACTAGCATTTGCACCAGGAGGTGCAAAGGAACGTCGAGAGGGTAAACATATTGAATCTTTACCACAAAAAATTCTCTGCAATAGAATTTTCGTGTTGGCATTGTTCGTTTATAGACCTCAAAACCAAAGGAGAAATCCTAAGAGATCTCGCCATGTGGAGAAACCCTAAGAGATCAGGAGAAGATTGAATTTGCGGAGATTGGAAGTCAAGGAGCCTACTTCTGAAACCTGGAACGGAAATCGAAAAAGTGCAATGAGGAAAGCGGAAAGGTAAAGTGATAATAAATTTATCAATTTACCTTTCCCTATTCTTCTTTCCAATGCTGAAAGAGGAAAGCAGAAAGCGGAAAGGTAAATAGATCCCACGATTTATCCAAAACATGAAAACCCCAATGTTACATGCAAGGTAATATTTCTGAATCCTTCAAGTCTTTTTGGGGGTCCCCATAATATTTATCATGGTTTCTATGATTTAACTTAGTTGAATTCTTCAAACTTTTGCGTGGGTTACCGGTTGTGGAAACACACAACAAAAATCACAAAATATATTGCTTCCCGCAATTGCGGGATGCGGGTTACGGGAAGTGATTTATTTTGTGATTTTTGTTGTGTGTTCCCGTAGCCCGCAACTTGCAATTTGTGGGATGCGGGTTGCAGGATGAAAAAATTGACAAATTATGGAGATTGAATAAAACTTTGGTACTTTTTTCATCCCACATCCTGCAATTTTGGGATGCGGGTTGTGGGAACACGGAACAAAAATCACAAAATAAATCACTTCCCGCATCCCGCAAATTGCAGGATGCGGGTTGCGGGAAGCGATTTATTTCATGATTTTTGTTGCGTGTTCCCGCAACCCGCAATTTGTGGGATGCGAGTTGCAGGATGAAAAACTTAACAAATTATAAACTTCAATATCACACAATCTACATTGCGGGATGCAGGTTGCGGGAAGTGATTTATTTCATGATTTTTGTTGCGTGTTCCCGCAACCCGCAATTTGTGGGATGCGGGTTGTAGGATGAAAAACTTAACAAATTATAAACTTCAAGATCATGCAATCTGCATTGCAGGATGTGGGATGGACATAATTGTTTGAAAAAAAATAGTTTTCCGCAATCCACCAAAGGCATTAAAAAAAACAACTTCGTCAGTGATTTTTCTTTGTGTTTTTACTAGGAAACGTTGTCATAGTTACCTTTCTGGATTCTACTTTGCAGAAACTCTACCTTGGGGAAAGTTAAAACTGTTCTTTTAAAGTGGACTTTCGTAATTCAGAAAGCGGAAGTTTCATGAAAATGTTCCACGTTCCTATTTCTGCATTTGGGACAGAGATCAATATCAACATTAACATTAACACTAACAATAATATTCTGCAAAAACAGTATTCTTCTATTGGCTTTCCGCTTTGGAAAGCGGAAAGGTAGACCGATAATCAATTTATCAATTTATCTTTCTACATTCCTCTTTCTAATGTGGAAAGAGGAAAGGTAAAGTGATAATCAATTTACCTTTCCCCATTCTTCTTTCCAATGCTGAAAGAGGAAAGTAGAACACGGAAAGGTAAACTGATAATCAATTTATCAATTTACCTTTCCGCATTCTGCTTTGCGGAAACTCTACCTTGGGGAAAGTTGAAACTGTTTCACGGCAATGTTTGACTTTAAATATATTACCCTTATTTTTATTAAACAAACAATTTCAACTTTTCCCAAGATAGAGTTTCCACAAAGCGAAATGCAGAAAGGTAAATTGATTATCAGTTTACCTTTTTGCTTTTCGCTTTCCTCTTTCGGCATTGGAAAGCGGAATGGGGAAAGGTAAATTGATAAGTTGATTATCACTTTACCTTTCCGCTTTCCGCATTGGAAAGTGGAATGTGGAAAGGTAAAATGATAAATCGATTATCAGTTTACCTTTCCGCTTTCCGCTTTCCAAAGCAGAAATCCAATAGCAGAATATTGTTTTTGCTTAAGAATTTTATATCATTTTATGAGAACTAAAATACTGTTAGTGTTAATGTTAATGTTGATATTGATCTCCTTCCCAAATGGGGAAATAGGAACTTTGAAGTTTTTATTTTTCCGATTTTAGCTTTCTAAGGTAGCAAGAGTCACTTCAAATATATTACCCTTATTTTTCTTAAATGAACAGTTTCAACTCACCCCAAGTTAGAGTTTCCGCAAAGTAGAATATTGAAAGGTAAATTGATAAATTTATTATCAGTTTACCTTTCTGCTTTCCTCTTTCACAATTTACAGTTTGTGTTAACAAAAGGTTCTATATTCAGTTTTTCTTTCTGTTGAATTATTGTAACTTCGAAGTGTATTTACCCCAATGTTCCTATCAGGAGAATCATGTGTATTTTATTGTACCTCGATGTTCCTATCGGTAGAATCATTTGTATTTCAATGTACCATTTGTATTTAAATGTACCCTGATGTTCCTATTGAGAGAACTACTAAGAGTCATGAGGAAGTCCCCTCCTTTGTAAGTCAAGGGGAAAATTCCCCATAGTCGTGGGGCACTAGAGTCTCCCTAGATAATTCGACCTAGTCAAGTACACTAGGGATGACATAGTTGAGTTAAATGTAAAGTGAACGAAAGAATATAAATATAAGGAGGCGCTCCTCATTTGAGACACAAATACTCACTTGTGTATAGCGCATGGAGAGAGAGAGAGAGAGAGAGAGAGAGAGAGAGAGAGAGAGAGAGAGAGATCTGCTGGGGGGAGGCACACCTATTTTTNATCTTATACAAAGGAATATTTTGTTGGGTTTTCTTCCCCATGAGGGTTTCCCAGGATAAATCTTTGTGTTCTTTTTGTGTGGTTGTGCTTGTCTATCTTCCAGTGATATTTTGGCTTATGGTTATGTTGTTATGATGCTAAATGTTATAAGATATTACATAACCATAAAAAATTAACATGGTATCAAATCCACCCTTAAATAATTCATTGTACAACCGAAACAGTGCTACAGCTACAGCTATTGAAGATTAGGGTTTCATGCTTGAAAACCCTAAAATACTAAAACTAGTAGTTTTGGTAGATTCTCTATATCTCAATATCGGAGAAGGATCAGGAGCCGAAACTTTAAGAAGATAAATATAAATTCTTGGTGTACACTGTGTAAAATTTTTAGCCTCGGATTCGCTATATTCCTGGAGATATGATTCCTTGAAGTTAGGGTTTCAGCTTCTCCCAGGATTCAACCTTAAACAAGTGACCTAGGGAAAATTGCTATATCTTAGGCTACGAAGGTCCAGATGAAATTTAGAAAGATGTTCCAGAAAGAGAATATACTTTAATTTATTTGGTAAACATTTAATCCCCTGAAGGTTAAACAGGGACATGTGGCAATATGTACAAGTTTTCTCTTTTGAACAGTCCTAAAATAAGTCACCTTGGGAAAATGCGCATAAGTCCCAATTGGTGAAACCAATTCTGCTCAAACCTATTGTGTTGGAAATAGGATAGACCAGGATACCTCACTACGAAATTTCAGACACAGAGGAGCAGTAATTTTAGATATATCGTAGAAACAATATTAGGAATTATACATAAAAAATTGAAGAAAACTAGGGCATTAGATATTTTGAAATTCTGATCACAATTTTGGGAAAATGAATATGTTGCTCAGCTTGCCTTCAGGAGGCACATCTTTCTATCCAATCAGATCTAAAAGATTCCAAGTTTTGAAAATTAGGGTTTCTTTGACAAACCCTAGATCAGTGAGATCCGAAACCAGGACGAACACCTCTAACTAAATTTCACTGGTTCTTGAAGAAAATGAATTGGACACCTACATAAGTGGAGAGGTTCCAGTTCCAGAGGGAGATGAGGCTAAAGCCTTACACAAGAAGAAACCTAAATCATAATAAGAGAAGAGAAGATGGGAGAAACTGAAGATCAAGCGCTCAGGATTCAAATAAGATCCCTCAAGCGATGAGGAATATGAAGAACCTTTTATCCTTGTTAGCATTTGGATAAGAAATGATGATGTCATGAATGAAGAAAATGATTAAGCAGAATGATCAAGAAGGAGTATGCCCGTGAAACAAATAAAAGATAAGTATTCAATTGTCATTTCATGATATTGTGTTGTTATGCATTTGATTATATTAAATTGATGTGTTATGCATGATAGAATGTTTGCATTAATGGCATTATACTACTGATATGCATGTGATGGGTAAGTAGCTCATGGTGCTATGCAACTCTCCATTTCTACTTATCTAGAATGAAACCTCTTTGCTGACATATTGGATTAAGTGCACAATCTCAATGATGTCATGGTAGAGATGGAAGGAATCTAGAAATTTTCCGTGAGATATGGATGAATATTGTATTGGCTAAACATTTGCATGATGCATAAGAATTCTTTGTTATGCATATGATCTATGAAATGGTTCTAACCATGAAACTGGTGCATTTGACTTGTTGGAAAGGTCCTGTACAACCACCTACAAGAAAAGGAGGATGAGACTTGTTTCAAAGAACAAGTGATTACAATTCAAGATTCACTCCAATAAACATGAACCTAAAGCTCCCAAGGTTAGAGACACCATGACGGAAGAAAGAGCTTTAAAGAATGGTAGATCCACCTCGAAAGATGAATACCACCTTGGGTACGAAAGATAACTCAAGATGAAGAAAAGTATGAAGAGACTTCCAAACCAAAGTAAGAGGCCTCAAACACACTCTAGTTGTGTAACACAGTTGGGTGACATCATTGATGCAAACCCTTCCAGCGATGGAAGAATCTATGATCAAAGAGTAACAATTGATCATAAGGAATGATGTATACAATATGGTTCCGAGACCTAAAGGGAAGTCTGTAGTGTCTTCCATATGGATCTACAAGAATAAGTGTACAAATCAATGGTTGTGGTTTGTCTCAGAAATAATAGACTATATCATGACATATTCTATTGACCAGACACACTTCTTCAGTGGAAGTATATATCAAGCAAAGAACCACCTGTACAGAATATGCTTTGTACGAGCTCAGAAGGCACCCATAAAAAATCACATCCAGGATCTTGACAGATCACCTAAAGTGATGAATATCTTCATCTTTTCTACAAGGCTTAAGATGGAAACCTATAGAAGACAACAAGCTCATAGACAGGTGCAAGAGGAACTTTTCGACAAAGTTCAAGATAAAGGGATCTTGGTATCTAGTAACCTAAGATGGATACATAGTAGCATAGGATGCCACCTGTCACTCCAGTAAAGAATGTAGAGGGAATATGATGCTCCGATTCAGGGGGAGTGACTACATAAGATCTATGAGTTCGACATGGTACGACATGATGGACAGCTTCCTGATGGACCGATATTTTATCAAGGGTAAAGTGGGTTCCAACTTTCAAGGTTGAATGTGGAAGACTAGGATATGTTGATGACCTGACATAATCAAATCATGGAAGATGCAATGATGGAAGAATACCACAATGATGTTTGGGATATAATACTCAAACTAGAAATCAAGAGTGTGATATCTTCCAAATGACTTTGCAAGATAAAATATGTTGTTGATGGAAGTAAGGCAAGATTTGTGAAGAGACACTTGCTCCAAGAAGCAAGGTACACTTCCATTAGAACTATCATGGCGCCTGCTTCCATGATGAAGTGGGATCTACACTAGATGGATGTAAACAGAACCTTCCTGAATGGTATGATTGAGGAAGAGGTTTACATCGAATAGCCACAGGGATTTGAAGTCAAAAAACAAAGTGAATCACATATGCAAGTTGAAGAAGGCCTTGTATGGCCTGAAGCAAGCCCCTAGAGCTTGGTATGGAAGGATAGATAGTTTCCTGACGAGCTTGGACTTTACCAAGAGTAAATCCGACCCTAACCTTTACTTCAAGGTTACAGAAGATGAACCTATCATACTATTACTATATATGGATGACCTATTTCTGAAAGGGAATGAGAAACATATCACATATTGAAAGAAGAAGCTAGCTGAAGAATTTGAGATGAAAAGATATTGGATTGGTGCTTTATTTCCTCAGGCTGGAAGTGTGGAAGAGTTCAGAAAGAATCTTTCCATACCAAGGAAAGTATGTTGTTTAAATCTTAAATAAGATTTGATATGTTGGATTGTAAAGCCATGGCCACACCCATGGATACGAACATGAAGCTATTTTCTGATGAGATATCAGAGTTAGTGTATATGATTTAGTACCGACATATTTTTTGAGTCATTGATGTATCTGACGAACACAAGGTCAGATATATGCTTTGTTGTGAACACCTTGATTCAATATCTAGGTAACCCTAGATGTGTTCACCTGATAGTTACAAAGCATGTGATGAGGTACCTAAAAGGTACAACAAACTTGGGGCATTACTATGGTAGAGATCATGACTATAGATTATATGGATATACGAATGTAGATTGGGCTGGAAGTGTCTCAGAAAGAAGAAACACATCAAGTGGATGTTATAGTCTGGGGTCTGCTATGATTTCATGGTTTAGTAGGAAATAGTCCAATGTTTATCTTAGCATGGCTGAAGTAGAATATATAGCATCTTGCTCTGCTAGTTGTGAATCCATATGGATTCAGAAGCTGATGTCAGGTTTATTCAACCTAGAGCTGGATACCACTATGATTCTATGTGATAACCAGATTTGTATAAAGATGATGGAGAACTTAGTGTTCCACAATAGGTCGAAGTACATAGAAATCTGATATTTCTACATTCAAGATATGATGTAGAAGGGAGCCATAAATATCTAGTATGTGAGTACCGATGAACAAGTTACTGATGTGTTGATGAATCCTCTGTCTCGAGTAAAGCTTGAATACTTTCAAGACAAGTTTGGTGTTGTTAAGAAAGATATTCCCCTAAAGGGGAGTATTGGTCTTGCAGTGGGAGTGTATCATCCCTGGACATGTGTCCTAAAGTGATCCATAGACTTATGTCTTCGATAAAGAAGAAGGATTGTATCATCCTTGGGCACTTTCCCTAAAGTGATCCGGTGACTTCGGTATTCGAGAATGAAGTGGGATTGTATCATACCTGGGCACTTTCCCTAAAGTGATTTGGTGACTTTGGTCTTCGAGAATGAAGTGGGATTGTATCATCCTTGGAAACTTGCCCTAAAGTGATCCGGTGACTTTGGTCTTCGAGAATGAAGCGATATTGTATCATCCTTGAACTTTTGTTCAGAACGGATCCGATGACTTCGGTACTCGAGAACGTGGTAGGATTGTATCATCCTTGAACTTTTGTTTAGAATGGATCCAGTGACATCAGTACTCGAGAATGTGGTAGGATTGTATCATCCTTAAACTTTTGTTCAGAATGGTTCCAGTGACTTCGGTACTCAAGAACGTGGTAGGATTGTATCATCCTTGAAATTTTGTTCAGAACAGATCCGGTGAATTCAGTACATGAGAACGTGGTAGGATTGTATCATCCTTGAACTTTTGTTCAGAATGGATCTAGTGACTTTGGTACTTGAGAATTGTATCATCCTTGAACTTTTGTTCAGAATGGATCCAGTGACTTCAGTACTCGAGAACGTGGTAGGATTGCATCATCCTTGGACTTAGTCCTAAAGTGATAGGGAGTGATTATCCTGTAATTGTATCTGGTGACTTCGGTGTTCAGGAATGTGGTAAGATTGCATCATCCTTGGATTTAGTCCTAAAGTGATAGGGAGTGATTATCCCGTAATTGTATCCCGTGACTTCAGTTGTCAAGAATGTGATAGGATTATATCATCCCTGGACTTAAGTCCAAAAGTGATCTGAAGAATTTCATCTTCGTATTGTGGATTGCAGGTTGTTGCTGATGATGATGATATTGTTGTTCGAAAGATTAGAGTGTGATGTTGATGGTGCTTAGGTTGTTGCTCATGATGATGATGTTGCTGATTGAAATATCAAAGTGTGATGATGATGTTGCTTAGATTGTTGTTGATGATGATGTTGCTGATTGAAATATGAGAATATGTTGATGATGATGATATTACTGATCGAAAGATCAGAGTATGATGACAATGATGATTGAAAGATCAAAGTATCGATGATGATGTTGCTGATCGAAAGGTCAAAGTGTTGCTGATGATGATGATGATCGAAAGATCAAAGTATTGCTGATGATGTTGATCAAAGTATTGTTTTTGATGATGATGATCGAAAGATCAAAGTATTTTTGATGATGTTTCTCAAAGTATTTTTGATGATGATGTTTCTGATTGAAAAGACTAAAATGCTGATGTTGTCGATCGAAAATATCAAAGCATTACTGCAAAAGGATCAAGTGATCGTATGATGCAGAACATGAAGACATTAAAGAGTAGTTGTTCCAAGCTATTGATGAATGTTGAAAAAAAAACTTCTCATGACGTTTAAATGTATCACCCTAATGATCTTGAAGACGATCTCTCTCCTCCTCCTACTTTTGTTGTTGTTGTTGTTGTAGAATACCCTTCTCGTTAAGGGGGAGTGTTGAATTATTGTAACTTCGAAGTGTATTTACCCCAAAGTTCCTATCGGGAGAATCATGTGTATTTTATTGTACCCCGATGTTCCTATTGGTAGAATCATTTGTATTTCAATGTACCCATATGTTCCTATTGGGAGAACTACTAAGAGTCATGAGGAAGTCCCCTCCTTTGTAAGTCAGGAGGCAAAGTGTAATACCCCAGTTTTGACCCCGTTTGCATTAAAATATACATGATGTATATTTTGTAATTAATCGTGGTGAGGAGCTGAAGGCAAAAGACCCACCATCGATTTGGTTGTATGTTTCGGCAGTAGGGATTGTTGCCGATGGTATATCGTGCCATCCAACACATTATAGTTTTGACATCATGTAAATATGCACATCAAATAGATAAACCCACATCCAGCTACAATGGTGCAATGTTAAATGAAAAGGGCATGATTCCTAAGGTTAAGGGGGGGTTGTCTAACCCATGGGGGCCTTTGGGAGTTTCCATGTGTCACCTTAGTTATTCTATTGTTAGTGGGGAAGCTATGGACTGGTAGGAAACCACTACGCTCTCTCCATGATGCGTTGGATGATTGTTCTATCCACTCTCCCCATCGCCTGTCGTTCATTTTACTCACACTGAGCTGAGTTAAAAGGATCCACAATCCATGGATTGGGGGTTCGGTTCTCCTTTCTCTCACCGGCTGTTTCCTTTGGCTCACGCACCGATTGGGCTCTGGGATAGAAATGGGATGGTTTCCCTCACGCAGGAGTTGGGGACTGTGATCTCACGCGACGAGTTGGAAGGTGGCCTGAGAGGCATGATTTTGTTGTGTGTATGCTTTCCCTGTCAATGCTGGGAATCTGTCTTCTCCCCATCTGCGGTGTGTAATTTCATGCTTGTCCTCGTTATCGATTGTGGTCTACGCTTATGTTTTTCCTTTGTCCAAGTTTGAGAATAGGACTTCTCTCCTGTTTTGGGACTGTGTAATGTTGCCACCGTTTTCATTCTGAGTTTGGGGCTGTTGTCTTCCCCTGGTTTTGGGTTTCTTCTTGGTTGCTGAGGCTGCAGACGTCCTTTGGGGATTGTTGTTGAGTTTTTTTGGCCACACTAGGGCCAAGAACAACTCTGAAGCGTGGTTTGACCTGAACTGTGTTTCACCTTTTTGTTTGGGGTTGTCACCCTGTTGTCTTTTCCTTCTTCACAGAGTTGTGAACTGTTTGTTTTACTGCGACATGCAGTGGTTGGTATTTGAACTATTGAGAGCAGGATTAGAGGCTGGGTATGCTTGAGAAAACTGGTGTTTGGATCCACTTAGACAGAGTTAGACTATTGGATTTCTTCTCCACAACCCTTGAAGAGTATTGGAAAGGGAATTCAAGGCCTGAGGGACTGTGAAGCAGAGAAAGGACTGATTCCTGGTGTCAGGTGTGTGGATGTCATGAAATTCAGGATAAATTTGGTGTAGGTGTCCTTAGCTCTCCATTGAGGCCACCAGCTTAGCATTTAGCCTTTCCTAGCTCCTTGACGGCCTGATAAACCCTAATGTGTGGGCTTGGCTAATTTGTATACCTTGGCTATGTGTAAGCCTGTTTTGACCCTTATTCCTTGAGGAATCATGCCCAGCTCGGGGGTGATAGTGTTGCTAAGAGATTGATGAGCATGTTGGCCTATGGTTGGGTGGAACGTTGCAGCGACATAGCTGGTTGCGGGATGAATCCTGTTTAAGATAAGTATTCTTGACTATTTCGTCTCTACATTTATATTACTGATTAATGAATATAATGAACATATGGCATGCTTGATTGATTGTATGTTTTCTTCTACTATGTATATGAAGGATTATGCATCTTAGTATGTTTTATGTTTTAAGAATTTTATTTCAGCATTATATGTCTGTTCATGTTCATGGGGCTATTTTGCTCGTATGTTTGGTGATAGTAGCATCCTCTTCGTGATTTGATGGTTGGGGACATTACAGTATGGTATCAGAGCTCAAGGTTACAGCATGGGCCTGAATGGGCCATGACAGGTTAGCTAGCAGAGGAAATTTTCCTTTTGCCTAGCAGAAATTAGAAGGAATCTGTGCATGACAAGAGAATTTTGAGAAATTAAAAAAATTTCTCTAAGTATTGGAACTGTCAACCCATCAGAGGACTAAGTACGAAGGTCCTCTGACGCAGCGGACAGACTAGTCTGACGGCCGTCTGATATAGAAGACCCTGACGACGACAAAATTTAGCAGAATGACCCACCGATGTTACGACGACGGAGGAAGAAAATTGTAAGAATTTTCCTAAGTGTCCATCGGCCATCAGAACAACTTAGTGAAAGTGGAACGCACGGTTTCGGTGAAGGTTCACCAAAGATCATCGAAGCATTAGTGAGAATTAAAGGATGAATCAGCCGATGAAGTGACAAGAAAAGTTCAAAAATTTTCCTAAGTGTTAAAAACCATCGTCGATTGGCTCCATTAAGATAAAGGGATCATCGATGACACGTCGGTGGAGGTTAGTTGATGATTTGTCCACCGTTGTGGCTACTTAATGGACTATCCACCTGACAGTTAGTTTCTCCAAAAGCCGACGCATTGGAAGACAGAGGAAAGAAAATTTCCAAAATTTTTCTAAGGCATGAGATCATCGACGATTGGAGAAGAATAGTGGTTTACATCACCGATGAATAGTTGTTTGGATTGGCAACAGATAGTGGAAGGGAGAGCCGATGGAGAGACAACAAGAAGGAAATAATTTTGAAAGTGCTCATCAAATCGTCGGCGAAGAATAGCTGATGAGACTGCCGAAACGTCGGCGCGGAAAGAGAGAAAGTTAGTTGGTGGAGCCATCGACAGCGACGATGGAAAGAAGATAAAGAGAAAATTTTCTAAGTCATGATACCATCGGCGATCGACAAAGTTTATCTTATTGGATCGCCGATGATTAGGTGATGGAGTCACCGAAAATGCCACCACCGTCGGCAAAATTTAGTTGTTTGAGCAGCCAATGCGGCGATAGAAGAGAAGAGAAGGTTTCTGCGGAGATCTCCCGAAGATCGCCGAAACGACGACGAAGGTTAGTTGTTTGAGGAGCTGAGGTGGCGACAGAAAAGGAAAGAAATTTTTTTCCAAAGTGTTGGAACCATCGGAGATAGTTAGTTGAATGGAACACCGATAGGTCGAGAGAAGCTAGTCATTTGGTCCGCCGATGCATCAGGAGAGATTAGTTGTTTTGACTGGTGATGAGTTTTAGCCTGCGGAATCTACAGACGGTTTAATGCCCGTCATTGCGGTCGCCTAGAGAGCTATCCATTCGATGATTAGTGGTTTCAACCACTAATGTATTGTTAGAAATTTACCAGATGGAGCGACCGATGCACCAGCAGACGAGGAAAAGGAATTTCCTAAAAATTGTCTAAGTACCGAAAACGTCGGCAAAAGATAGACGATGGCAGTGCCGATACATCGACAAAAAATAGATGATGAAAGTGCTGACGCAATGAAGGAATAAAGGAAGTTTTCCACTGAAAATTCTTAAGTATGGAATTCGTCGGTGGAATTTTAGTTGATCTGATCGGCGAACTTTAGAGGATGGAGACGCCGATGCGGCAGCTGACGTCGGAAGAAATTAGATGATCATGGATCCGCTGTTGTGGCTACCATGTGGACTAGCATTCAGATGGCTAGAACTTTCAACTGCCGATCACCGACACATAGTGCTTAGGGGTTTTGAGCACCGATGGAAGTCAGAGGAGTCAGACGTTTGTGTGCCCAAAATTGCGGAAGCTTAGAGAACTAGCCATCCGATAGGTAGAGGATCCGATAGCCGATGATGGATTTTGTAGCGCTGATAAAGAACTCAGAAGCTTAGATAGATGGGGATCCAAAACAGTGGAAGATGCTAGCTATTTGACCGACGATGAACAGTCCTTGGCATTGCCAATGCAGCACTAGGTTTAAGGGTTCTAATCGCCAATAAAGATTGGAAGACTAGATAACTACAGACCTGAAATGGCAAAAAAATTAGTTGTTTGACCGCTGAGGGATAGCCTTTGGCATCGCTGATAAATTCCGGAAGCGTAGATGAACAGACCGCTGATACCGTGGAAAGGTTTAGTTGTATGGCCGCTGATGAGCAGCGGAGGAAATTAGTCATTCTGACCACCGAAACGTCAGAATGTTAGTTGGGATGAGACCCGATTCTATTCAAGAAATTTTTGGTTTTTCAAAGTGGAATTTCTCTCAGTGAATTCCCACTGTTTTTCAGTGGATTTTCAGTAGACTGCCAGTGGATTACACGGATGAGAAGGAAGAGAATTCTAGGTGGCTGAAGTTCACATTCCAAACCAAAATTCATTGGTGTGTTTTGCCATCATTTTTGAAATGGTGTGGTTTTCACACCCAAGGTCAGAATGAAGCATGTGAATAGGCGTTGGAAATGTTATCTAGTGGGGAACAAGGGAGAGTCACCAGAATTTGAGTGTGGAGTAGTAAAGTGCTAGTAATTGCTTGAAAGAGAAATGTGCTACTGTCAATATGGACAAATATGGGAATTGCATGCCTAGAGGTAGCAAGACCATGAAGTCAAACCAGTTGCTATGTGGAAGAGGAGTTCCATGCAAGGATGAGGGACTTGAAAAAAAAAAAGGGAAATTTCCTTAAACCCTGTCTTGATAATTACAAGTTTTATACATGAAATATATGAGTATATGCCTGGCATCCATAAGATATTACATGTTGGTAATACATTTATAATGAGCCACTAATGATAATTATTGCATTGGTGTTGGCATTAGTGGAAAACCAACGACAACCTGGACATGGCTGAATATGATGTGATGCTGATGAATGTGACTAGCAACCCTATGGAGAAAGGGATAAGGCAACAAGTCCATAATCAAAAGTTGGTGAGCAAATTCTGCAAACTCCTGCAAAGGACCAACCAAACTGGTAATGTCAAGGGTGTAAGTAGGACCCATCAAGGTAAGAGTTTAATTATGACAACTGCATGGAGTGGTAAAAGCAAGAGGTCTCATACCATGTGGGTATTTTAATTTTATACTACATTCATATAGAAATGTGTCACGCCTGTATTATGTGTTGTTATGAGCCTTAGTAGCCCAAAGAAAGTAAGTACTGATGGTCTTGTTTATAGCAATGCATCCTATATGAAGTAGTCATGGTTAGGCCATGCATGGTATGATTGAATGCATCATATTCTGGAATCAATGCAAGGTAGCATTGAGTGGATATGCATTAAAAGGTTTCATAAATCTTGTGGTTATGCATTGAACATATGCATATGAAAAGTATGAGTAGATGTTGTGATGCAATGCATGAATGCATAGAGATAGTGTATGTGTCATTATGAATAAGTAATGGCTGAAATGATGAATTGATGACAATTATGGAACCATTTCAAGGGCTGATGTGAATGCAGGATAGTAAGTAGCCATGATCAATTGGCTGCCAAAAATGGTCTATGGAAGGGTAAGGTGGTATAATGATACGCTTGTGAACTAAGGAGTATCTAAACAATTCACTTAAATTGCATAAATGATGCGACTATACCTTGCAAATGTTAGTATGACAATGATTGCGTGAAGTAAATGAGTTTTGGTAATATTGATGTGATTAACAGCTGGAAGTATTTGAATTTTATAAATTCTAAAAATGCTTTAGTGCTTGTTGCAGCAATGAAAAAGTTATATGCATCAAGACTTACTAAGTGTTTGGCTGACTAAGGTTCAGGTTTCAGGTAGATTGTTGGGGCATGGAAAAGTGGGTAAGACCATGACAAAGGCTGAAATCTACCATGTGAAAGAGCCAAACCTCATGAGAAGAGTCTCATGGCTGTGAAACTAGTTTGTATGCGTAATGAGTTGTAAATTTGAATTTGTGAATTTCAAATTTTTGAATTTGTGAATTTCAAATTTAAGAAATTGCTGACAACTACTAATCACTATTGGCTTGCATAAGATTGTGTCAGGAGGATGCACTGCAAGTGGGTATTCATGTTATGCTAGTAAGCATAAAATTATAATGGGCATAGTGGTGCTGCTTACAAAATACCCACAATTGGGGATCACCTCATTGCCAAGCAAACCAATTTATGTAGTAGACAGAATTGCAAATTCCTATTGAATTTAATTACTAATGTCATTGCTTGGTTATGGAACAATCAATTTGGATTGTATTATCCGATAATGATTGACTATTTGGCTATTTGATGAATGTTCCAGGGGTACACACTGCAGGAAGATCATGCCAGTGATGGCCTGCAGGAGCCAAACTTCATGGGAAGGTTTTCCCCTATCTTGGAAATGGGTTTCGGGTGAAACTCCATTGGACATTTTGGAAATGTCTCATTTGCACTAGATGTTTGGTAAGCCACATGAGTGAGATGGTATAGATTATGTCGATAAGACATGTGTGGATATGAAATGTAAAAAGGAATTGGGATGGCAAACCGAGAGACTGTCAACTCAAAGAAGGGAGCCCCCATTCCTCCTCAACGAAGGAATACTGCCTCGGCAAATGGATAAGTGTTACGTGACCCTAGCTAAGAATATGCATGTCAATTTGTTAAATTCGATATGCAAAGCATGTTTTGATTTTGTTTTCTTTATGTAAAATTGCTTGAATATGCATAGGGCCTACATGGCACACACCGGAAAAGGGTGCACACTTTTTTGATGTTGAATCATGGAAGGGTTTTTCAATATTGATTACACCCTAGGGAGTGGACGCACTCCTGGTGTCTCAATACTTGATAGTGAATGATATGAAATGTGATTACAGTTTTAGAACAATAACGCTTATGAATATGCTTATATTTATTGTGTTGTCAGGATAAACAGATGTAGTCTGGTGTTGTACACTAAATGGACAATGGCTTAAGCTCATCCTACATTCTATAGAGAAGGAGACCTTCCCGAGGGACTGTTAACTCAAAGAAGGGAGTGGTCTCTCCAAAGAGCACAGAGAAGGAGACAATCCTGAGGGACTGTCTACTCAGATGAGGGAGTGGTCTCTTGTGTGATATGGGGTAGTGGAATAAGAGCTCACTACCGGAAATGAGACCTAGAAATGGTCGTTTATTGTTGATATAAGTGCATGTGTTATTGTTGATGGCCTGATAAACCGAACGGTGTTGGCTTGGCTGATGATTGGTTGTTGATATAAGTGCAAGTGATCTGTTGATGGTCAGATAAACCCAACTAAAATTTGGCTTGACTATGCCTGATATATGTATAAAAGGATGTTGTGAAGCAGCCTGTGTGTTGGTCTAACATCCAAGTCCATAGACGATCCCAAGGATTGCAAAGCGAAGTAGGATCCTGTGGACCAACGAGGAAACGCACAATATAGATAAGTATTGGATTATTTTGCAATTCTTGCTTATGAATATGCATGTGTATATGAATTGGTTATGATGTTTTAAGCTCTTGTTTAAGAGATAAAAACTAATGAGAATAAACTAAACATGTGAATTTATTCAATGTTTGAATATAGGTATCACTGGAAGCGAGGACTATGAGAGCATCCGAGGGGTGCATGTGGATGTGTGACTGTCCTTAAGAGCTCAGAATGAGCAGTAATGAAAAAGGTGCTAGTGAGACTGTGAAGTTCCTAGCAGCCGAGACAAACCATGTGGGGAGGCTCCATGGTTGAGAGGT